>BSBN01001707.1:0-497064 GCA_027924645.1 Cunninghamia lanceolata | reverse complement strand
GTTATTAAAGGGGTATTATTTTTTAAATTATTTTAATATTTCACATTATTTTCATAAATAGAAATTGTGTGTTTGGATTTGTCACTAGGGTTAGACTAAGAAAATGTGTGTAGAAAAGTCAGTGATATTAATCTACTCACTATTCTATTTTTGTATGAGGACAAAGGGAAATACATATTCTACTTGAGTGCAAAATATGAGAGGGACTAAGACAATACATTTTGAGATAAGATAAAGAACACAACAAAGTATTATAGAATTTCATTGTGAGAAAGATAAAGAATGTCCCCAAATCAAGAAGGTCTTGAAAGGGGATGAAACAAAGGGAAGATTCTCTAAATCAAGATACTCGATGGGAGAGAAAACATTTAGAATAAGAAGAAGAAAGAAAAGGAGTGAAGCTCACTCAAAAGAAGAGAGGAGAAACTTCTCACATTACCTTTATCAATTGAGAGGAACAATAAGACACCCACAAAAGAAAACTCCTTAAGTCAATGTTAACTAAAGAGAAAAAATCTCTTTGAAAAAGGAGAAATAATGAAAATAGTGTAGTTCAAGAAGAACTACAAAACCATTTACTTCTTTTGAGCAATAGAAGAAGAAGAAGAAACAATCTTATCCTCTATATTGCATTGAAAATTATGCAAATGGAAGAAACCATGGTATGAGAATAATACGAATGAATATACCCAAATGATCACAAGAGTATATAGAGATAAAACAAATATTATATTTTACCTAAAGATTTGGAATGGGTATGACAACTGATGGAGAAAACCCACTCCAAAATTTAAATAAAATGGAAGAAGATATTGAAAAAATAAGATAAAAATCTACAACACTTTAATAGATTCACACATATTCTTGAAATATGTAATGGAGCTTGAATCTTATAAAATTATGTCTATTCAATGGCTTCCTTGCATAAGAAATCTTGAAAATAAGAGGGAAATAGATGCTTTTAAAAGATTGTTGTAGAATGAAAATGAGAGAGTTAAGAGAATGAGGAAATGAAGAGAGTGATTGAAAGAAATAGAAGGAATGAATAAGACAGATATATATGAATCATTAAGAAAGGAAAATATTGTCACAATAGGTTTAAAAATAGACAAGAAGAGAGTCATTGATAGAAAATATGGAGAAGTGATGTGATTAGGGTTTTAAGGAAATACAAAATTATATAAAGGTAGGTTAAAGCATGTGTAAATATTTTAAAAAGTTATGGACACTATCATCATCATGTAGACACCAGTGTATTTGTGATAGAGTCCTAAAACTATCAAAAGTAAAATGATTGAGAACAAATAGGAAAATGTGTGATATCAAGTCTATAAACACAAAGAACATCATATTTGATACTTTGGAATAGGGAAAAGGATAATTTGAATGGCTAAGTCGGAAATAATTTAACATACTATGGGAATGGACTCTCAAATGACTACAAATTATAGAGATCAATTTGTGGAGGGTATGTTATTTATTACACTACACTATGTAATTATTCATAAGAATGTGGTTTTAGATTTGAATGTTTGTATTGATCAATATATCCTAATATATTAATTTATTATTGCCCAAACCCTTTCAAGATCCTTGACAAGACATGAACATTCCCTTAAAGTATATTTGTGATGCCTATAAATGTATATGTTTTGTTATTAATAACCCATCATCTCTAAGACCCAATTCATGCATATTAGTGCTAATGAGTGTTCCTTAATGTTAAAACAATAAGAGAATTACTAATTGAGGCTAATGGTTAGTTTATAAGATCATTCATATGGATTTAACTCACAACCTTATGTTTCCAACCTATATATGTACCCTTAGATCTAATACAATTAGGCAATTCACCATGAATAATTTAAGTAGAATCCTGACATAATTTTTTCACTTTAGAAAAATTCATTGCTATTGGAACCATGGAAAGTGCTTGTATCATGGCTATGGTAGCCTAGATTTAATTATTATTTGTATTACCTTTGACCCATGCAATCTAGATTTTACTTACTAGTAATTTTTATTATGTGGTTGCATGACCATGATTCCTAGCCTAATTGAGAAGGGTACCCTTCCATTTCTTCATCATGGGATTTATGGGTTCATGATTTAAATCTGTCATATAGAGGTTTGTAGTGTCTTGTTTCTAAGAGTGTATTCATCAATTTTAGTTTCACTAAGGCCTTGCATGGAAAGGGGAGAAAATTGTGACCATAAAATTAAAATGACTAGAGGGCTTGAGGGGGTTTAAGGGATTATAGAGCTCGTAAACACCCCTAGTCATCATGAGTCATTGGATGTGCCTTAATCCAATGACACAGGGGTCTCTTTTATTCACACTCTCTATATAATTTGATGATATCACTATTATAATGTTATGCATTGATAACATGACATGGTCATGTGTAAGCTCTAGAGTTATTTAAACCATCATCATTATCACCTTGTATCATCCAAATTTGAAACTTGTTTAGATAGTTCTTGATAAAAACTCTCATGCCCACATGATACTATGGGAAACATTCGCCAAGGTGAAACCTAGAACTAAAGGGATGAGAAAGGTCAATTCGAAGGAATTCTCATATATATTAAATAGTTAATGTATTAGGAGAATATGGTATTAAGAAGGGTCAATATGGCTAAGAAGTTAGATGAATTGAACATATCCATGTGTCAATAAATGACAAATATGGTAGTTATGTTGGAATCCTACAAATCCTCTAGATTTGTAGGGTTTTTTTATGTATTTTTCCTTGTGCTCAATGCTATTGTGTTAACATTCTTGATCCATGTGTGTGTATTTTAGTTTCCTAAATCTTTAGCCCTTGGCCCTCTATGTGCTTAAACCTCTAGTCTTGGAAAGGTTTCCAAACTACCTCAAGAAATGCCTTCCTCACTACCACACACTAAGTATATGATTGTGTAATTTGTTACTACACAATCCCATGAAGCCATTTAGTTATAGTCCTTTAAAAGCACATGCTAAATCTCCTCCTAAGGATTCTCAACCCTGACTACTTATGTCTTGACATATTGAGTGACTGATCCTCCTAATTTCCTTAATTTAGTCTTTATTATGGTAATTGAGTGACACACTTGTTGCTTCTACACACATTAAGTGATAACCTACAATAGCCTATATTCATGTCGTCCCATAGCCTTGAATTTTCCACTACAAAGAAAGATCCTTGGTGGACCCCACCTAGGTAAAACCCCTATGGTTGATGAACCAAAGCATGGCACATATCTTCCAACAGGGTCATGGAATGAGCTACTCATCAGATAGAGTATTGGCTAGATATGCCCACCACATGGTAGCTTCCTATTTTTAAACTTTAGTTCCTTCCCTATGCCCTTCCAATCATATAATGACATATGGATAGCCATATAGAGAGAAAGTATTGTTGATGACTCACAAAATAGTGACAACTATTTGAAGTGACTTGTGGGCTCAAGCTTAGGAGAGGAGGACAAAGTGGTTCAAGATCAAGAATGTATAGAGGAAACACAAGGAAGATGATCCTAACAACTTCAAGGGGTTCTACTTGAAGATTATGGGCCTTATCTAGAGTATGAAATATTTTCTATAAAATTGGGCTTCTATATGTGTTGTAGCCTCTATAGCCCAAACTCCTATGCCCATAGTATCTACTTTTGAGCATATAGCATCCCAACCTAAAAGGAAGCTAAGGTAGAGGAAGCTTTTCCTACACTAATCTTGAGAGGAGGGATATGAAAAACTTTTCAAATCTTTACAACAATTACATAAATTATACATAAATAAACATAAATAACAATCATACCACAACACAGTAATTACATGGGGAAACTCCTGAAGGAGAGAAACCACACACTCCAAAATCCACCCAATATATTATTCAGAAATAAAAAGATTACAATATATCCAAAGGCAACTCAAAATCTATAAGGCTCTCACACACAACCTCCATCTGAAGCTCCTAATATATATATATATATATATATATATATATATATATATATATATATATATATATATATATATATATGTACATATATATATATATATATATATATATATATATGTACATACATATATATATATATATGTACATACATACATATATATATGTACATACATACATATATATATGTACATATGTACATACATATGTATGTACATATATATATATATATATAAGATACAATATAGTAAACCATCAACAGTAATTACAAAAACCTAAGTTAAAACATCCAAAAGTGGTGCCCAAATTATCTCCAATCAAATATGCCTTGTGATGTGCCAAATCACACACCAACATGTGTAAATATCCCCTTTATATCTCTTTTAAGTGTCCAACACGTTTTCACATTTTCTAAAATGGGATGCCCAACTTTCAGAGGACAACTTTTTATCTAGGTGTTTGATTGATGAATTATTTGATGTGTCAGAAAGATCATGAAGAGATCTATAAATCTCTAACCAAATTCTTTGATTATCACAACTATCAAGGAAAATTAGGGTATCTAAGTGCCTCAAATCTAAGTTTGAAACTTTTTCGCATGTTTAAAAAATGGATTCTTTAATATATCAAAATCAAGGTATGATCTTGGGTTGAAACTCACCTATGATATTTATTTGATATTTCTACAACTTTTAGGAAAATTTTAAGTCTATCTGAGCTTAAATGTAGACATACTAAAAATAGTAATCCCTACCATTTTTAGCCCCCCTTTTGGAAACTTTGAATGTTCTAAAATATTCTTCAAGATAAAGGGTATTGGAAAAGACCAAAATTAAAAAGAATAGTAACCTTTTGGAGTTGTGAGGTTGATACAACTTTCCTAATCTTCTCCCACTTGTCAAACACCTTGCAAGAGCAAAGGGAGTATTAGCACCATGATTTAATTGCTAGGGGTTGAGAGGCCCATAGACTCTGAACACCATTTGAAGTTCATTGTGCTCACATGTTTAGTTAATGAATCTACAACATTCATCAAAGTCTACCTTAAATAGCTTAACCCTGCCATCCTTAACCATATCTCTAATAAAATGATATTGTACATCAATATGACTGGTCCTACATATTAGGTTCTTAGCTAGGCAGATCACACTCTAGCTGTCATAACAAATTGTCATTTCACCTTGTTTTATTTTGATATCTGAACACCATCTCTTAAGCCAAATGGCTTATTTACAAGCATTAGTAGCTTTCATATACCCAACTTCAATAGTGGACAAAGCAACCATATCATGTCACTTGCTCATCCAACTAATTGCAATACTAAACAAAGTAAACACATAAGCACTAGTGGATCATCTTCTATCAAGATCACTAGCCCTGTCTAAATCCACATAACCATGAATATCAAGGGAATGTACATCTTCTATCAAATTACCATGATAACACAAGGAATAATCTGAGGTACCCTACAAATATTTGAAGACTCTTTTAATTACATCCCAATGAACTCTACTAGGATTCTACATATATTTGGAAAGAACTCCCACTTCTTGGACAATGTACGGTCTAGTACAAACAATAGCATACGTCAAACTTTTGACTTCACTCTAGTAAGGCACATTGCTCATGTCTTCCATCTCCTATGGGGATTTTGGACATGAAGTAGATAACTTCATTCTAATTGTAAAAGGAACACATAATGGTCTATAATCCTGCATGTTAAACCTCTTTAAAACTAAATTGAAATACTTACTCTGGCCAAGCCATAGTTTTCTGTTCACTCTATCTCTTCTTATTTCCATCCCAAGAATGTGTTTAGCTACACCAAGATCTTTCATTTCAAATTTAGCTGCAAGTTGAGACTTTAGTTCTAAAATCATTCTTTCCCTTTACCAATAAATAACATATCCTTAACATATAATGTAATAAACAAGAAATGATCACCATCAGATTTATAATAAACACAATGATAGGATTTAGACCACTCAAATCTCAAAATCAACACATATGGATCAAATTTTTGGTACCCCATCCTAGGACTTTGTTTGAGGCCATACAAATATTTCTTCAATTTACAAAACAAATTATATTTACCTTTCACCACATAGTGTTATGGTTGTGCCATATAAATATCCTCCTCCAAATAACCAGGAAGAAATGTCATTTTCACATCCATTTGCTCAGCCTCTAGATCATAAGTAGTAGTAATAGAAAGCAAGAATCTAATGAATGTCAATTTTGTAATAGGAGAAAATATCTCACCATAATCAACACCCTCAAGTTGAGAGTAACCTTTTGCAACCAACCATGCTTTATTCTTCGTAATGTACCTCTATATGAACCGATCTTTTTTCTTGACAACCCATTTGCAACCAATAGGTTTTCATCCTTCAAGAAATGGTACTAGGTTCTATGTATCATTCTTTTTGAAAGATACCATTTCTTCATCCATAGTAATCTTTCAAGACTCTGCATCATTCATACCTAATGCACCTTCTACAGATCTGGGTTTTTCTATGTTAGTATTCAAAGAAAAGATACATCTCTAGTCATTAGATGAATACCTTTCAGGGGGTTATCTATGCCTTGTAGGCCTTCAAACAAGCTGAGTTGGAGGTTCTTCCTCTTATTTTGAAGATTCAGAGCTAGATGATTGCTCCTCAACTTCTTGTCTATCTAAGGGCCTTGATTCAACTTTCTCAAGCATTGAAGGGAGTTGAATCACATCTTTTTATTCACTTTGTTATAGCTTCAATGCAACAAAAGAAGACTTAGCTTCTCTCAAAATAACACTTCTACTATATAATACCTTTTGTACAACAGGGTCCCACATCTTGTATCCTTTCACACCATAACTATACCTAATGAAGATACATTTCACATCCTTGTTCTCCAACTTTGTTTGCTTCTCCTTTGGCACATGTGCATATGCCTAGCAGCCAAAAACTCTAAGATGTCTTAGTGAAGGCTTGTGTCCTGACCACACATCCATGGGTGTTTTATCAACAAGAGATGATGTAGGAGACATGTTTATCAAGTAGAAAGTAGTTGTAATAGCTTCATCCCAAAACCTTTGTTCTAGACTAGCACCACTAAGCGTACTCCTAGCCTTCTCCATTAGTTTCCTATTCATTCTTTCTGCAACTCATTCTGTTGCAGAGAATATGGAGTTGTCTTTTGTCTTTGAATACTAAAATCTTTATAGAATATATCAAAATCATTAAAGAAAAATTCACCGCCATTGTTAGTCCTCAAACATTTGATTTTCTTTCTAGTTTTCAACTCAACTATTGCCTTAAATTATTTAAATTGACTAAAAACTTCAAATTTACTCTTTCAAAAGTATACCCATGTCCTTCTACTATAACCATCAATAAATGAAACATAATATGTGGATTTTGCAATGGAAGGAACATCTAAATGACCAAACACATCAGAGCAAATAGGATCCAATACACCACAAGTTTTATCAGGACTCGAGTAAAACTAAATGCAGTTTTGTTTACCATAAATGCAATGCTCATAGAAATCAAAATCAAGCTTGCAATTAGCCAACTCTTCAATAAAGTTTTTATTTTTCAAGGTCATTAGACCCTTTTCTCCTATGTGGCCTAATCTTTGGTTCCATAACATAGTCTTCTATATAGGAAATTTTGATTTAGAAGAAAGAGCACCCTTAGGTACCTAGAAGCCATGACCATCTACTAAAATGAAACCCTCTCATTTTCCAATGAAGTAGTCACATATTTGTTTTTCACATAAGTACTATTGCACTCAATAGTGCATGTATCAAGCTTATACAATTTGCCAAATCTGACACCTCTAGGGATCACCATATCACCTCTAACCATATTGCATCTCGTATCATTAAAGACTACCTGCACACGTACATCTATTAGTTTGCTCACAAATAATAAATATAATTTTAATCCAAGGATATACAACACACCATTAATCATTTTTACTTTACCATCAGGAAAACTAATTTTAAATTTACCACAACCAACAATATTTAAATGAGAATCATCACCCAAGTACACATTACCTCCATCAAATTCTTCATATTCAAAAAACTAATTTCTATTACATAGGTCATGTGGAAAGATGCACCTGAGTCAATTACCCATGCATCATTACCTACATGAGTGGCCAAAGCTGCAATGAACACATCACCATCTTCCTTCTTGGACTCATAATTAGAATCAGATTTCTTATTTTTCTTCTTCGTTTCTCCTTTCCACTCCTTATAGAAGTGTCCAAGCTTACTGCAGTTCTAGCAAATAACTTCGGACTTTCTAGGAGATTTGGATCTCCCCTTCAACTTTGATTTGTCATGCTTCTCACTCTTCTTTCCTTTTTCTTTAGGTCTTCCACAAACATTTAGGGATTCTTTGGTACTAATGGATACCTTTCTCCTCATCTCTTCAAAAAGTAAAGAACTCACAACATCTTCAACTTTCAAGACAATATAAGTACTCCCAATAGCCATAACAAGATAATCCCGTGAATCATGCAAAGCACAAAGTAGGATCTAACATCTCTCCTCCTCATCCATTTTTATGCCAACTAATGCCAATTAAGCCACCAACATATTGAATTCTTCTATGTGGTTTGGAAATCATCCACCCTCTTCTATTCTCAAGGAATATAACTTTTTTCTCAAGAAAAAAAATTTTAGTAAAGATTTGGCTTGATATATCTCACCAACTTTCTTACATAGTTCCTTCACAAAGGAGTCTTTATGGACATTGATTAAAATAGAGTTTGATAGGCACAATCTGATTAGACCCTTGGCTTTATAGTCCATAACAATATATTGACCAGTCAAAGTAGCATTTGTAGGACTTGAAACATTCTCATCAATAGCATCCCATGGATCTCGATCAATTAACAGATCATCCATCTTCAACTTCCACAGATCTCAAAATTGTTACCAAAAAACTTCTCCACCTCTATTCTCCTTGATGTGGTCACCATCTAAAAATTCCTGCAGCAAGATCATAAATTGTCTTTTGCACAAGCTCTCACTTAATACTAGACTAGCCAACAACCAACAACTGAAACCAAAGGTGATCAATCTCTAATACCACTTGAAAGGAGGCTAAGGTAGAGAAACAAATTCCTACACTAATCTTGAGAGGAGGGATATGCAAAACTTTTCAAATATTTACAACAGTTACAAAAATTATATAGAAATAAACATAAATAACAATCAAACAACAACATAGTAATTACATGGGGAAACCCTTTCAGGAGAAGAACTCCTCTCTCCAAAAGATGCCAAATATATTATTCAAAAAATTTTAAAATTACAATATACTTGCAGAGAAAGCTTTCACATGAGTATATCCAACAAGATATCTAGAGGAAACTCAACATCTATAAGACTCTCACACACAACATTCATCTCAATGTCCTGATATATAGGAGATACAATACATCAAACTATCAATGGTAATTACAAAACCATTAGCCAAAACCACCTAAAAGTGGATCCCAAATTATCTCCAATCAAAGATTCCTTGTGATGTGCCAAATCACACACCAACACATGTAACTCTCCCCTTTATATCTCTTTTATGTGTCCAACACATTTTCACATTTCCTAAAATGAGAGTCCCAAATTTTGGAGGCCATAACTTTATATCCAGGTGTCTGATTAATGAACCATTTGATGCTTCAAAAAGATCATGAAGATATCTATCATACTATAATAAAATTTGTTGATTATGAAAACTTTGAAGGAAATTTAGAACCTCTAAATGCCTCAAATCTAAGTTTGAAACTTTTCAAAAAGTTTCAAAAATAGAAACTTTAATATCCTAGAATCTAGATATGATCTTAAGTTGAAACTCACCCAGGATATGTATTTAGTAGTTCCATAGATTTTGGAAAAATTTCATGTCTATCTAATCTCAAGTGTAGACTTACTAAAAATAGTAAGCCCTTCCATTTTTATCCCCTTTTGGAAACTTTGAAAGTTCTAAACCAGATGTCAAGATAAAGGTATTCAAAAAGACCAAAATTGAAAATAATATCAACCTTTTGTAGATGCAAGGTTGAGACACCCTTCCTAATATTCTCCCACTCATCAAACACCTTGCAAGAGCAAAGGGAGTAGAAACAACATGATTTATTTGGTAGGAGCTAAGAGGCCCATAGGCTCTGAACATAATTTGAACTTCTCTATGCTCATAGGTTTAGTTAATGAATCTATAAAATTCATTAAAGTATCTACCTTAACTAGATTCACCCTACCATCATCCACCATACCTCTAACAAATTGATACTTTACATCAATGTGCTTGGTCCTAGCGTGAAATGTCAAGTTCTTAGCTAGGATGATTGCACTCTAACTATCACAATAAACTCTCACTTCGCCTTGTTTTATTATGATATCTGAACATAGTCTCTTAAGCCAAATGTATTCTTTACTTGAGCATGAGTAGTTTCAATATACCCAATTTCAGTAGTGGACAAAGCAACCAAAACCTATCACTTATTCATCCAACTGATTGCACCACCAAATAAAGTAAATGCATAAACACTAGTGGATCATCTGCTATCAACATCACTTGTCCAGTCTGAATCCACTTAACCATGAATATCAAGGGAATGCATGTCATCTATCAAATTACCATGATAACACAAGGAATACTCTGAAGTACCCTGCAAATATCTAAAGCCTCTTTTAACTGTATCTCAATGAACTCTACTAGGATTAGACATATATTTGGAAAGAACTCCCACTACTTGGGCAATGTCTGGTCTAGTATAGACCATAGAATACATCAAACTTTTGACTGCACTCTGGTAAGGCACTCTATGCATGTCTTCCATCTCGGATGGGAATGTTAGACATTATGAACTAGATAACTTCATTCCAATTTAAAATAAATGTATAATGATTTGTAATCCTGCATGTTAAACCTCTATAAAACTGAATTGACATACTTACTCTATCCAAGCCATAGTTTTTTGTTCACTCTATCTCTTCTTATTTCCATCCCATAGTTTTTTGTTCTCTTTATCTCTTCTTGTGAGACCTCCATGGTTGATGATCAGTTCATTGGGACTAATGAATTCAAGAGCATTATTGTTAGGTTGAAAACATTTTCTCATATTGAGTTGAAGGCTAGATAAGAGTATGCAAAAGCTTTAGGCCTTGATCCTAATGTAGAGGAAGGAGAATCAACATTTAATGTTAGTAGTGAACACATCACTTTAGAACAAGAAAGAAGATTGGTTAGAGAAATTCAATGTTTGTCAATACTTGATTGGGATATAGATTTGACATTGGACTTTGCTCCTTTGAGCAAAAATGCATTAGGTGATGTCTTCCAGAATGTTAAATAGGATAAATAGTTTTACTCAAGATCTAAATATTGTTCACATGAAAAACACTAGCATTGTGGTCAATTGTTCCTAAAAATGACAAGCTCTTGATTCAAGATGATCCATAAGGATTGTTAGGGTCCTTGATTATTTAAAGGGTAAAATTACCCACATCCCAAAAGGTGCAACTTTAGTAGTGCACACTGGTCAATTTAATGAAATAGTAACAAAAAATGTGCAAGGTTATTATGATGCTCTATTACAAGATGTTATCAGGTTGAACCATGAGTTGAAGGAAGAAATAGAAAAATCAAAGAGTTATATGCAACATGTTAGAATGCTAAATTTATTTATCTCCACTCTTCTAGCAAAATCCATTCAAGAGTATATTCCCTCCCAAGGTGATAAGCAAGTGTTGTAGGAGAAAATAAAAAACCTACAAATTGAGGTGATGCACTTAGCTCTTAAATCCAAGTAGGATGCTGAAGATTTTATTATGGGAATTCTCAGAGAAGGAATTATGAACTTGATGAGAATGAAAAATGACTTTTAGGAATAATATGGGAATTTGAGAATCCCTTATGAGAATGGAAGATGACTTTTAGGAATGATATTAGATGATCACACAATAGTGTGTCACTTGTGGGACATACTGATTTCTTCCTAAAATCATATATTTTTTTAGAAACAATAATGATTTAAGACTAGAGGGATTCCCTCTAAGTGGATTTGATTAAAGGTGTTAAACCAAAGCCCCTTGGATCAAAGCCCATTTGGTAAAACCCCCTTGGCTTAAATCAAACCCTTGACAAAGTCTTCTCTACACCTATCAAAACATTGACCAGAAAAAAATTCTTCACATTTTGGATGATCAAATGAAGTCATTTGGAAATGTCATTTTGTAAGTATGTATCCCTTAATATTAGCTTTCCAAAAATTATAATGTGTATTAATTTTTCTTTAATATTATATTTTTTTAAAAATATAATGAATATAGGTCCATTACAAAAAATAATGCCTTCTATTCAAGACACTAGGAAAAATAACATTGTTAGAAAAATTACAAAAAATACATTGCACTCCACATATATGTCCTTGTTTCAATAAGAAAAAAAAATTATATATGTTAAGAGAAATGTATTACATCTAAATTTTTGTTAGTACTAATTCAAAAATTAATAATAAATAAAATATTTTAAAAAATATACCAAAAAATATTCAGGCACTAGATAATGGAGTTAATGGTCTAATTCCAATAAATCATGGAAAAAAAAAATAGTGAAATTTATGTGTTATGAATAATCTCACTTAATAAAAAATAATTAAAAATAAATAAAATTGATTTTAAAAAATTTAAAAAATTATAGAAATAACTAATTAAAAATATAGAAAAATATATAGCTTCAATCCACATAAAAAATTACTCATTAGTTTACATCATCATTAAATTCTTGACCATTTGTTCATTATAATTGGACAAATTGAAAATGTTGAAAAATGTTGGTTTTGAGGGTCTACTTAAGCCAAAAAGTGGAACACACTTTTATTAGTTCACCCCATGAGAACTTGAAAAATGCTAGTGAACACATAGGAGAAGTAAATTCAAGGTTTTGTAGTTGAATATGAAATGGATTCCTAAAATTAATGTTATAAAAGTTATTTATAAAAATGCTAAGTACAACCCTTATAGTCCTAAGCAGATCAATGCAATCTTTGAGGCTACACACCTTTTTAGTGAAGTCTGAACTTTCCTCACTAAGTTGCAAGCATTGTGGAAGGAAAAAAATGAAGAATTTGAAGATTTAATTAATCTTCGCTTTCCAAATATAGTAGGCCACACTGACCATTCAAAGGAGATAGATATTTGGAAAGGAGATTTCAAAGGTTTAATTCCGTTATGGTTGAGCCCTGTCCTTCAGGGTGACAAGATTGATCCCTTACTAATTAGCTAGCCAATGAGATGATTATGCTTCACCAACAAATACTCCAGAATCAATCAACAAATAGTAGTTGTCAAGGTACACGTTTTATTCTACAAAGGTCAAATAAAATATGGAGACAAAATAATGGTAATGTGCCCATGCCAATGGATAATTCAAACAAATCTAACACCAACCAGGTAAATATTGTCAATCTTGTAGATTTAACATTACCAAATTGGTGTAAGATTCATGACACTGTTGAGCATGGGGAATTAGACTGTCCTGAATTTTCCACTATACTTAAAGTGGTCTAAAAGGATATTAACAATATGGAAGTAATGACAAATATAAAAAATTCATCAAACATCAACTATAACTCAAGGACCGCTTTAGCCTTCAAACTATTTGAAATTCCTCGTCAAGAAGAAATTGAGATTGACGAAGAAAATGAGATTGACGATACTCTAGAAGAAATCAATGTGGCTGAATAAGTGACAAAGGGGAGTTCCTATTATCTGAGGAGCAATCTTAAAAATCTATTCACTACATCAATTCCTCCAAAATAATTTGCAAACTCTCCCTAATCCCAATGCAAGTAATAATCCATATCCACCCAAGGGGTCGAGAGAATCAACTTCATCAGAAAACACTCAAAATCCTTTAGGAGAAGAAAAAATATTTGAACTTGAAAAATCTTGCTATTGCCCTTGCAAGAGTTTATAGGGTTTACCTTCTCTTTGCCATCATCACACATGATAAAATAAAGAAAGAGAATATTGATGGTGAAATTAGGTCAAGGTTAGAAAAACATATTAATGGTGCCTCTCATCTATTGGATTTGTCTAGAAGGATGATTAAAGATATATTAACTAATTCAAGTTCTCAATCTACTGCTTCTGCAAGAACTACTAGTTTAGAATGTGGCGTTTCTTGTTTAACTAATAATTTGAAGTCCCTGTCAAGTAACTCAAGCGATGATGATTCCACCCCTTTATCTGAAAAGTTGCATACAACTGGTATCATATTTAAGAAAACCACTATAGGAGAAGTCAAGTTTGAAGGCAAATATTTTCTGAGCACAATTTACATCCATGAAATTACTGTTTGTGATGACACCAAAATACTTTTGAGGAACTTAGTTACATTTGAAGAGTGTCAAGGCTGCAGATTGTCTCTAGAACTCATAATAATTTCAAATTATATCCATTTAATTGATGACTTAATTAACACGTCCATAGATGTTGGCCTTCTTAAGAAATGCAAAGTCATCAAAGTCTGGTGGGTAGTGACGAAGAAATAGCTGCCATGATTAATGATCTCTACAAGGGAATTGCTGACAATCCATATCTACCATACGAGGAAGTAGTGAAAAAGGTCAGAGAACATTTCAAGAGTCGACCGGAAGTCTGGCTCGATCAGTTTAGACAAGAGCGTTGCTCCAAAACATGGTATAGTGACTCCGGGTTATTGTGGCAGCACTTTTGGTTGGCATGACTACTGTGCAAACAATCTTCACTGTTAAAAATTAACGAGTAAAAATTATAATGTTCTAGATATTTCATTTACTTTACATTATTTTTAAATATTTTTAGGAAGCACAAATTTGTTCTAATACAATTCTGTAACCTTTTTGTAATTTCTACCTTAAGAACTACTAATGCAGATCTTTGTTCAATGACCATTTGGCTTTCCTAATTATAAATACCTATTTAAAGATTTGTGCAAAAGATTTTTATAACTTCCTTAATTTCAATTGTACTGTTAGAAAATAATTGTTAGGAAATTAGGTGTTTCAACCTTGCAATTTTTTTATAATTATTTTTTTATCATTTAATATTTTCCCACAGTTGTTACATATTATTGTTATTATTAAATATTTGAACTCTGCCAAAAATGGTGTGAGACTTTGTGTTGGCCTTGTTCCACATGTGGGTGCCTTGTAAGATAAGTTTTAAGTTGTCAAAAGATATCTTTTTAGTATTATATAATGGAAGGTCTATTTTAAGGATATTATGATAGATTCTATGACAACTATAAGAGGCAAAAATATGGGAGGTTACTTTGGACATGATGACTAGTTGTAAGATGTGTAAAAGCATTTGTAAGAGCTTATTTTAGCTTAGAATATTGACCAACTTGGGCACTCATATTAAGTGGATGTAATTAATGATTTCTGACAGTTGTTAGAGCATAAGAGAATAAGTTATTTTTAGTTACATGATTTCTAGGTTGTTAGAAGTCTATAAATTAAAGGCTTGAGGAGTAGTTTGTATTATAAGAGTTTGTAGGTACATAGGTGTTACTAGAATTACTCCATATTTGAATGTTGTATTATTCCTATAAAGACTTGTATTGAAAGTATATTGTAACCTTCTATTGATTTGATAATACATTGTGTAGGTTTCTCATCTGAAAGGTTTTCTCCCATGTAAATTGTTCTGTTATGATATATTGTCTATTGCTGATTTCTATACAGCTATATTTTTTGTAATAAGTTTAGATCAGATTTGAAATTATTTGCATAATACTCCTTTTATAGATTAGTGTAGGAAGTTGTTTCTACACACCTTGTTTCCTTACAAGTGGTATCAAATTCTAGCCAATTTTGGTTCTAGTTGTTGGGTAGAGGGTTTTTTTGAGCTAATGTAATTTGAGTGTAAGTTTGTGTAGAAGGAGAACTTTGTTATCTTTACTACAGGAAGTAAAGATTGCAAGCACATCAGGGAGGATTGAGGTGGAAAAGTTTTTAGACATGAATTTTGAGATGTGGACACTATAGATAGAAAATCTATTGATTGATGGAGATTTGTGGGATGTTGTTAATGAAAAAGTTTAGAGACCTGATGGGGATGAAATGTGTCTTAGTTTTCCCCTTAATTATCTCTTAGTCCTTGCCTCTAATACTTTTCATTGGTTCCTGTCACTTTCCATTAATGAGCTAGAGATATTTTATGAACTGTTGGGAAAGATATAAATTCATGAATTTACCATTTCCTTTGGTCTTTATTAATTGTTTTCTATAATTTTGGTACCAGGGAATGTTTAGAAGAAGGGCACATGGATGCAGGGCTTTGATGAAAGATTACCAAAGCCGTTCAAAAGCCATTTTGTTGTTTTCTTATATTAGTAACATGTGAAAACCGAACCATTTTGAGTCATTTGGTATTTGAACTACTTTCAGCTTTTTTTGAGGTTGTTGGCCATTGGCCAAAACAACCAAAACAATTGTATAATTTTATCTCATGGACTATTATAAGTTTAATGATGTGTAATGTATATAAATATAGGAAACTAGGCCAAAAAAGTATGTTAGACTGATAAAGAATATTATAATATATATTACTTTCCTAATCTGAAATAGTAAGCTGCAAATCTTAATGAATGTTGATTAGCGTGAATTAGCTTGTAATCTGTGAATTCCATCACCTATAACCGAGGAGGCAGGGCCCACTGCTCGTGTTACTAGGTGATTTCTTTTCTTGTTAGTGTGGTGAGTTTTATATGTGTGCTTTGTGTCTTTTCATAAATTATCATAGTTTGCTTCGTGGTGTGATTCATTATAATTCTGTTGATTTGTATGTTTTCAAGGAATGTAATTTACTTGATGGTGTACTTATGTAATTCGAGATAAATAAATCTAATCTGTATCTTGGTCATTTAATTGGTTTATGTAGAGTCTGTTGATCATTTAAATCTGATGTCTTTTGTAGTGGTAATCTATTAAATATTTATTTTGAAGGTTTTGTAACCTTGTGTAGATTGTCCACGTATTACTCTATTACATTCACACATTAGTATAGGTCCTATCACAATTGTGACAGGAGATAGAATCCTTAATTCAATCTTTCAAGTTAAACAAGTGTGAATTAGTTTAGAAGGTGTGGTATGCCTTAGAATATTTAGTTAACTCCAAGCCCAATTAGATGCATTGATATCCCTTAGTTCATTATTTGCAGCCCTTTGGCATAATACCTCAACATTGTTCACAAGTCCATGTTCCCGGATTGACATACATAGGTAGAAATTAAGGAAGTCCACATAAGTCTAAATGGAGTAAAATAAGAATTAATCTGAACCACAGTTATACCCAATCATTTTGATGCCATTGTCAGGGAGTGGGTTAAAGGCCTATTAGCCTAGTGAACTAAGTTAGGACCAGTGCGTCAAGGTGAAAGCCCACGCAATTGTCAACCTTGCCTAGGCAATTAACCTTGGTTTGCTCTATTGTAAATAATATAGGTGCATGAATCGTAGTAGAGATAGTATAGGTAGATTTGTTAAAAAGGAAAAAGAAAGTAGTTCACAACCATAAAAATTGAAAAACAAACCAAAACCATCTGTTGAGGGAAGAAGTTCACAAAAAGAAAGATTGAAAAACAAATCAAGACCATCCACTGAAGGAAAAAGTACACAATAGGAAAGATTGAAAGAGAAGCTACAACCATTAGTTGTGCACACATCACCCGAGAAAGAGAGTGTTGAACCTGATATTGAAAAGTGTGTTATCAAGTCTACTATTGTTGAGACTCCTACTAGAGTTCACCCAGAGTCTTTAGAGGAACTGCATAAAAGGATTGCAAATCTATTCAAAGAATCTTACAAGGATCAAGCTGGTCCATCATTAGAAGTTTGAAAGCCATTTAAAACTTACTACTCTCCTTTTGTATTCAAAATTATGGCTGACCTCAATAACAATCTCCACAACAACAATAATAACCACAACAATGATGAAAACAATGATGATCGGGCATTAGCCCAAAATAACCTGATCACTTTTGAATTTCTGATCACACATCCTAATGATAATGCCCCTATGAAAAACATTCCTCATTCATCCTTGCCCATTTTTCATGGTCTTTCTGTTGAGGACCCTGATATGTTTTTATTTGAGTTTGATGTGTTGTGCCACAGTTATGATTATCAGAGTGATGCATAGAAGCTCAAGTTATTTCTGGCTATATTGAAGGATTCAGCCCTACGCTAGTTCATGAACCTTAGAAACATTAGAACGTGGGATGAAAAGGAGATTTTTTGACAAAATACCAGGAATATTGCAAAATGAAAGAGGTTTGGGATGAGATTTTCCAAATGATACAAAAAGATGAATCTATGGAAGACTATCTCAAATGCTTCGTGTTCAGCCTGCAATGGTCACGACCACAAGGGATGACTCCTGATACTATCAAAATGTTGTTTCTTAGGGGAATAAGAGATGATACTATGGAATCATTAAATTTGATAGGTAAAGGTAACATTTCTAAATTAAACTTTGATGAAATATGTGATATTTGCAGGAATTACTCGAGGTCTCAATGATCAGGGAGGAATTATTCAAGTAAGTTTTCTACTTCAGGAAATGCCACAGGGATAACCAAGTGTGAAATAGGTAATTTGCTTGAAGATCTTAAAATGGATTTATTAAATCATATGGGCGAGTAGATTGATACCCTATATGCTCATAGGAAGTAGAAAAGGCCTTAGCTGTATTATGTCCAACCTGTCATAAAAGGCATAGTAGTGAGGATTGTCCTTATAATAGGACAAACATTTCATCTTTAGAAGAAGCTAGCAAAAGTTCCATTTTAAGGCCTCTTCATGTAGGTGTAACAAATGTGGAATATTCTGAAGAACCTGTCGTGACCTTTTCCACCTCGAATGATGCATCCAGGAATGACTAATGACTATCTCGCTCCTAGACCTAGTCAATCCAACTCCTTCTCTAATCCACCAGGATGGTATGGAGGTTGACAACAACCTCCACAATACCTTCAATGGATGCAATCATACCTGTATGCTTCACAGTCATGGCAACAGGCATGGAGGCCACAATTGCCATAACCTTCACCATACCAATAGCCATATCCACCACAATTTCCACCTTCTCCCATAATCAACCCATACCAACAGCCACAACAATTTCTTCCACCCATACCATCAACATATGCCCAGTCAACCAATCCACCTCAACCACCAAGGCCCACACCAATGCTAGCTCAACCAAAACCAAATCCCAACAATAAGGCAACCCAAGCTGTATATAGTAATGAGGCAATAGGTTACCCTCCTTATCTTGTAAATACTGTAGAAATAGACAGAGTTCAATTAAGATCAAGAAATTCCCTCTAAGGGCCCACTATTACAGAAATTAATGATGAACCTGAAGAAGAACCAGTAAAAGAACCTCCATTCCCTAACAGATTTCATTCAGAACCTGTACATAAGGAAGTATGTCAACCTAAGTTTGATTTTGTTAATGAGTTACGAAATGTTAACATTAAGATTCCTTTATTGCAAGCCATCAAGGATATCCCAGTATACACAAAAATAGTGCGAGATCTTTGTAATCAGAAGCAAAAGAAAAAGTAAGATCCGAAGACTATCTAGGTCATTGGACAACTCATAGACCTTATGCTTGGGAATCTAACCATTCCTAAATACTCAAATCCAGGGAGTCCTATCATCAAGGTGCGTATTGGTAAGGTTACTATTCCCAATACACTTGTTGACTTAGGTGCTGCAATTAATGTCATGATGAATGAAATAAAGGAAAAACTATCACTCAAAGGGCTTAGACCTACTCCCAAAGTTCTTCAAATGGCAGATAGATCATTGGTCAAATCAAAAGGTATGATTGAAGATGTAATTCTTTCTATTGATTCTTGGGAATATCCTATGACTATGATTTTGCAGCCAAAAATTAAGCTCAAGGGTATCCCTTAATCTTGGGGTGACCTTGGTTAGCAGCTACAAATGCATTCATTAACTGTTAGTCAAGTAACATTGTCATTTCTAATGGGGAGCATAAGAAACAATTGACTTTATACCCACTGGCACAACCCATGTTAGAAACAGAGGATCCAGTTTGGGTGGACAGTGATTTGGACATATCCCTTCCAGTCCTCACAATTCATCAAGCATCAGACATTGAAGAACTTGATGAAGATAATATTCTTGTTAACTTTCTTTAGAATAGGTATGTGTCTAATGAAATTCTGGAAACATGGTCCTTCATTCAGGTATCAATACTCCTTGCCCTTTTGGTAATTTTCCTTTGATAGGTAGCTCACACTTTGTTACATTGCATCAGTTGCTACCCCATAATTGTTTGTTTAGTCCATATCTACACTCTGAAAATTCTAGCAATGCACTGGCTACTTCACAAGTACTAGCCCTCAATTCACCTAAACAATCAGAGGCCATGGAAATTTTACTTGGTCGTACACTCAATATCAATCCACAATTAAGCCCTGAACAAATCCAAGATCTCATTGCCATGCTAAGAACTTATAAAGATGCATTCACTTGGGAATACCAAGATATGCATGGCATTCATCCTAACACCTACACACACCATATTTATATTGAAGAAGGTAGTCGTCTAGTTAGGCAACCACAAAGACGGCTCAACCCTATTTTGCGTGATATAATCAAAGAGGAGTTACAAAAATTGTTAAATGTTAGATTTATATATCCTATTTCAGATAGTCAATGGGTTTCTCCTCTAGTTGTGGTTCCAAAGAAAAATGGTACATGGAGAATTTGTGTTGATTATCGAGCACTTAATAAAGCTACTAAAAAGGATCATTTTCCATTACCATTTATTGATCAAGTATTGGATACTCTTGCAGGTAAAAAGTTCTTTTCTTTTCTGGATGGGTTCAGTGGCTACAACCAGATTCGCATAGCACCGGAAGACCAAGACAAGACTACCTTTATGTGTCCTTGGGGCACTTTTGCTTATAATGTCTTACCTTTTAGGCTGTGCAATGCCCCTACTACTTTTCAAAGGGTTGTCTTGAGTATTTTTGTAGATCTTGTAAATGATTGTGTTGAGGTATATATTGATGATTTTACAGTGCATGGTAACACTTATGAAGAGGCTAAAACAAACTTAGAAAAGGTACTTAAGAATTGCATAGATACTAATTTGTCATTGAGTCATGAAAAGTGCCATATGCTTATGACAGAAGGAATAGTACTTGGCCATTACATCTCTTCAAAGGATATTCAAGTTGATCCTAAAAAGATGCAGATCATCCAAGACTTGCCAACACCCTCTAGGCAAAAAGAAGTGCTTAGCTTTCTAGGCCATGCCGGATATTATAGGAGGTTCATCCAAAATTTTAGTAAGATTGCCTCCCTTTTGTTTTCCTTGCTAGCCAAAGATGTTGCTTTTTCTTGGTCACCAGAATGTCAAGAAGCTTTTGAAACCATTAAGACCAAGCTAGTAACCACACCAGTTCTTAGAGGTCCAAACTAGGAATTACCTTTTCATATTCTTACTGATGCCTCAGATTGTTCCATGGGAGTTGTAATCAGACAAAAGGAAGATAACCTTTTCTACTCCATTTATTATTTCAGTAAGAACTTCACTAAAGCTAAAGTAAATTACATGGTAACTGAAAAGGAATTCTTAGCTGTTGTTTATGCAATTAATAAGTTCTGACATTATATTACTAGATACAATGTGTTTGTTCATACTGATCATTCTGCAATTCAATTTTTAATGAATAAACCTGTTGTAAGTGGTAGAGTAATAAGATGATTAATTTTTCTTCAAGAATTTGATATTACTATACTTGATAAGCCTGGTTGTGAGAATGTGGTTGCAGACTTTTTGTCCAGGATACAACAACAAGAAAATGAACTAGTCCCAGTTGACGACACATTCCCTAATGAGCATCTATTTGCAATCTCAATGAAAAGTCCATGGTTTGATGACATTGCAAATTATCTGGTCACTTGCAAGTTTTCACCTCATTTCTCTCCAAGGGAACAACAGAAGCTGGTTGGACTCAGTGGAGAGTACACATGGATCAATGGATTTCTCTTCCACACTGGTATTGACAACATCATGCGTCGTTGTGTACCTGAAGATGATGTCTTCAATATACTTCGTGCATGTCATACAGAACCATGTGGTGGACACTTTACTACTTAGTGGACTACCCAGAAGATCTTGACTACCGACTACTATTGGCCTACAATCCATAAGGATTGTAAGCATTATGTTCATCATTGCGATAAGTGTTAGCGTATGGGCCACCCCACGCACTCAGATGAAATGCCCCTGCATCCTCAGCTGTCCATTGAGCCCTTTGAAAAATGGGGGCTTGATTTTGTGGGACCCATCAATCCACCATCAAGGGACAAGGAATACATCCTTGTTTGCATAGATTATGTCACCAAGTGGGTTGAATTTGTTGCTCTGAAGGATGCAAGGGATACCAAGGTAGCTGATTTCCTTTATTCTGAGATCTTCACAAGATTTGGTGTTCTGCGAGAGATAGTACAGATCAAGATCCACAGTTTACATCTGAGCTCATTTCTACTTTGTTTCGTAAGTATGAGATACGGCATCTCAAGTCTTCACCTTACTACCCTTAGGCCAATGGCCAGGTTGAAGTTACTAGCCAAGAACTTGAGAACATTCTTCAAAAGATAATTGCTCTTCATAAGTGAAATTGGGTCGCACAACTTCCTGAAGCTGTGTGGGCCTATCATACAACATGGAAGACCACCACTGGTCTGACCCCTTATGAACTTGTTTATGGTAAGAAAGTTGTTCTCCCTATTGAGTTCGAGGTGAAAACTCTTCGTACTGCACTCCAGTTAGACATGAGTGTTTCTGATGCATAGAAAGAGCATATTTCTCAACTGCACTCCTTAGATGAATTGGTCAAGAAGCTCTCTTTCATGCTGAAATAGTTTAGAAACAACAATCCATCTGGCATGACCATTTCATTCGACAGCGGTCCTTTGAGCCAGGTGACTAGGCACTCTTGTATGACAGCAGATTCCAAGATTTCAAAGGTAAGTTTCACACTTGATGGCTTGGGCCCTATGAGATTAAAGTTTTCTATGATAATGGTGCAGTCAAGCTTCACACCGTGGACTTTGATTACATGGCCCTTGTCGTTAATGGACACCATTTGAAGCTGTACAAGTGCCCTATTTCAAGAGATGATTTTGTCTCCAATTTGAAAAAGGAACTCAATATTCTTGATAGAGTTCCTATCGCCTCTTCAAGTCCCTTTTAGGTACTTCACAAGTTGCATTAAAATAAAATATCCAACAACAAAAACCTTCGAGCATTATTGGCTAGATCATGCTTGAAAACTAGTTTTCGATAGGCATTAATTGTTGAATAAACTTAGTGTTGAAAACCATCTTTTCGGCACCTCTAAGCGATGATCGACTAAAAACTGGGCAACTGATAGTCTATTATCAACACAAAAAAAAAAAAAGCAACCCTCCTGTCACTTCCCTGCCACGAACCTTTGCGCTGCGATTTCTCGGGTCCTTGGTCTCACTCCATTTCTCCAAGATCTCCTTCTGACTTCATGTTCCTTCCTCGAACCCGAGACTGCTTGCTCTACTTTGCAGTCACTCTACGTTGTGCCTTTCCTTGCTCCAACCCACATGTGATGTAGCTCCTATCTTTCCTTTTCCAAGAGTTTGTTCTACTGCTCGAATGATTAGTTTAGTCTTGGACTCTTGCTATTCCTATTTTTCTTAACACCTCCTACCAGTCGCTGCCCTTTTGTGTCTTTCTTGCCCCTGGATTCCTTCATTCTTTTGTCATTTTTCATCAGCTTCAATGCCTTCTTCCTTTCCCCACCTCTACTGCGGCACTCCCAATGTGTCTCTATTATCTGCCGATTGGCCACCCTAGCAGGGTATTTTCTACCTTTCTTGATCGACTATTCATCTGCATTCCACATCACCATTCTGTACCATCAACAATCCTTGGTAATGGTAACTCACAGTTTGTTTCTTTGCTTTCTTATTTCATTTAATATTTTTATGTTCATTTAATGATAGTGATGTGACATGCGGATGGGTCACATGCTTAGCTGGGGGGACAAAGGGAGATGTTCTATCCAATGATGACCCTATCATATCATATCAACTTCATACCATTTTAAGTCTATCGTAGCTTATTACTCGGTTATCAGTTGTGTCTGCCAAGCTACCATAATCATTATTGTATCAGTCCATAAGCTTTCCTTTAATTAAACCGATCCATGAATTATTCTTACTACTTTTCACATTTTACTACCTGTAATTGCCTATTTTGATTACCAATTTTTACGACAAGGCTTTTTATGAATACTATAACGGTCTAAACAATGCAGTCTCCTATTAATATAATGGCAGGAGAGCACTGTCATAGTTATTAACCAACATTCATTGATGCATTGAGGGCCATTCCCAAAGCAAACAAAATCTTCAAACAGGCAGGATGGGATGCTTATTTTAAATGACTAAGGGGGTATAATGAAAAAGTTGCCCGCCAGTTCGCTAAGACATTCAGAAGAAATCAAGCTCAGGTGTGTGTTTTAACCATTCCAGTTACAGTGGAGACCATTGCAAAGGTTGTTGGTTTGTCGCTTATAGGGGAAAATTATTTTCCTACCCATTCTACGTGCACACCAGACCTTAAATCCATTTGCAAGAAGTTCTTGAAGTGGGGAGAATCTGTGGAAATGGTCTTTGGACAAGGGACTAAATTGGTGTCACTTCCACCTCCTTGGGGAGATGTTGCCAGGTTTCTTATTTCATACATCACCTACGAGGGCCAATATGTGTATGTTTATGCCAAACATTTTCGGCTTATGCTTCATTTGAGATATGGTGTACTTTTCAATATTTTATTTTTCCTTTATTCTTCTTTAAGGCAAATGAGAAGAACAATTTAGACTGGTAAAGAAAATTCATTGGCACATCATGGGCTTATCAAACTGTTAGTTGCAAATCAGCTTGAGAAACTTTCTCCTCCAAAAGACTGGGACCTATTCATTAGGAATGACACCCTAGATAATTCTAATGAGGAAGCCCATTTTAAAACCCTAAAAATTCTACAACAGGAGAGTCATCTGATAACTCTTATCGAGAGGAATCCAGTCTAAATAGGGATAACATAGATATAGATGATAATCCCTCTAAGACCCATGATGAAGATTCAGACTCCCCTAGGTCTTCCAAAGGAAGGGTTTCTAAAGAAGCCAATGAATCAACCCCTAGATCTAGCAATAAAATCAGAGCTAGGATTTTAGGTGCTGAAACAGCTACCCAAACCAATGAACAGACTCCGAATTCTAGGTGTAAAAGGAAATCATGTTCTGGGTCACCTCTAATTAAGTCCTCTGTTACTCCCTGTGATAGGAAAGGGAAACAGAAAAGTGTATGTGAAGATCCGTTATAGAATTTGGCTAATGTAGCCAGAGAATTTGCGAGCCCTGGCAAACAAGATGATGCAGATTTGAAGATTCTCACAGAGACAACCAAGAAATAGGGTAAAATGAATCATGAATTGAGACATAGTAAGAGAAGGAAAATAAATGAACAACAGCAAAAACAAAGGAAATCTCATGTCAATAGTGCAATACCCACAGAAAATATTAAGTTTGGTCAAGATAAAGAAGATCCTAAAAATGATCATAAACATACAGTTGATCATCCTAATACAGGGGACATAATTAAATGATATGTTGATAATGAACCTACTACACCCTCATTCCAACTGAGTCAGAGGGAAATGTTTATAGAACAGCAAGAGCCTGATAACCAGGAAATTCAGGATACACAAAAACAAGCAGAGCTAGCACAGGACATAGGGTATGAGCAAGACACTGGACAAGAACAAGTAGAGTAACAAGAAGCAGAGCAAAAACAACCCACAAAACATAAACAAGAGATGGAGTATGGATCAAAAACTCAGTTATTAAAAACAAATTCCCCAAATGTTTAAATAGTAGTAGGTATTCTTGTGAGGGAGGATATTGAGAATGAATTCACCTTCCCAGGACCTGAAGGTAAGAACCACCTGGAAAACATTACAAAATAGGGGAATGCAACTGTGTCTCTTCATGGTGAACATAAGGAAATAGAACAGAATTCAAAAAAGGAGTCTGAAGCAGAACAGCCTTTGTTGAAAAATGCAGAAATTTAAAACCTACAGAATTTGGTAACTAAGTTAACAAAAGAAAATCAGGCCCTGCGAAGTTCATTGGCTAAAATGCATGAGGAAAACCAGGCCCTTTAGAAGTAGGTTTGTGATACAAAAGAAATTTGCAAAATTAACAGAACACCTAAACAAGAAAGGGTTTCCAATACATCCATGATGACTGTCCAGGAGCATCAACAACAATTACAGGCAATGTACCAGTCATGGGTTAATGAGATCAATAAAACCGTACAGAAACTATCTCCTACACTTCCTGGTTTGTATCTTATGATCCTTTGCATGAGGATATGCAAAACCATCAGCTAGGGGGGAAATGATGGGGATGAAATGTGTCTTAGTTTTCCCCTTAATTATCTCTTAGTCCTTGCCATTTTTCTATTACTTTCCATTGGTTCCTATCACTTTTCATTAATGAGCTAGAGATATTTTATGAACTGTTGGGAAAGATATAAATTCATGAATTTACCATTTCCTTCAATTTTTATTAATTGTTTTCTATAATTTTGGTACCAGGGAATGTTTAGAAGATGGACACATGGATGCAGGGTGTTGATGAAAGATTGCCAAAGCTGTTCAAAAGCCATTTTATTGTTTTCTTATATTAGTAACATGTGAAAACTGAACCATTTTGAGTCATTTGGTATTTGAACTACTTTCAACTATGTTTGAGGTTGTTGGCCATCGGCCAAAACAACCAAAAGGGTCAGTGCAAGAAGTTGGGTCCACTTTTTGGCCAAAAAATGGAAGTGTTTTCCCTGATTTTCAGAATTTATCACATTTGACCTAAACATTTGAGGCACTTAAGATTGAATCTTGAAAAAAGTTAGTAATATGAAATGTAGTACTCGGAGTCTAGTTTCCAAATATGTAATTTATTTTAATACCCAGATGATACAAATTGATTTTCAATAGACATTTCTAAAAACCACTGTTTAAAAGTCACTTTTTTTTTACCATACCATGCACGTGTATGGCCAACATAATTTGACCTAAATAAAAGTATTTTTCTAAATCCTTTTGGGAAAAGATGTGTAGTACAATGAAGTTTGATAAGGATATTTTTTTATAATTTTTTTCTAAATATTTTTTTTATTAATTTTTTATTGGCCCTAATTGCTGTTTTTGAAAACCCTCATGTACGACCAACATAATTTGAGCAAAACTAATCATAAAATTTTATTTTTTTTTCATTATGTAAAGAATGATGTGTAGATTGATGACATAATTTTTTTTTCAAAAAAATTTAAAAATTAAAAGTTATTAAAAAAATACAAACACCTGTCATTTCACGTTTTTGGACCAGTTTGCTCATAAATTAAATAATAAATAGAAAAAAAAGTCCAATAAAAAAAAAATTGTATATTTAAAAACTAGACATTGTCATCTGTAATGGGTTTTAATTTCGTAAAAGAATTCAGAAAAAAATGTCGTCAGCCATAGAGGTAAACTTAGTCTTTTCTCTTGTTCTGTACTTAGAAAAATACTTGCAGGTCTAAGGCAAGGGGTTGACTTCCATGCCTTTCCCGAGCCTAATCTTTTAGGAAAAATGGGTGCCCGTTCTAAAACAGGTACCCATTCCTTTTGTGTGGCAAAAAGAAGTGCGCATTGTTTTTTTTCAAATTTAAACATCTTAGGAACGGGTACCCGTTTAGGAACGAGTGCCCGAGCCTAAATGGGTACCCATTTAGGCTTGGGCACCCGTTCCTAAATGGGTACCTGTTTCTTTTAAAATGGGTACCCGTTTCTGTCAGGTTTTTTTTTTGCTTGTGACTTCCCCTCTATGTGGACCCAACTTCTTGCACTTACCTAAAACAATTGTATAATTTTATCTCACAGACTGTTATAAGTTTAATGATGTGTAATATATATAAATATGGGAAGCCAAGCAGAAAAAGTATGTTAAACTGATAAAGAATATTATAATATATATTACTTCCCTAATCTGAAATAGTAAGTTGCAAATCTTAATGAATGGTGATTAGCGTGAATTAGCTTGTAATCTATGAATTCCATCACCTATAACCAAGGAGGTAGGGCCCACTGCTCATGTCACGAGGTGATTTCTTTTCTTGTTAGTGTGGTGAGTTTTATATGTTGCTTTGTGTCTTTTCATAAATTATCATAGTTTTCTTCATGGTGTGATTCATTATAATTCTATTGATTTGTACGTTTTCAAGGAATGTAATTTACTTGATGGTGTACTTGTGTAATTCGAGATAAATAAATCTAATATGTAGCTTGGTCATTTAATTGGTTTATGCAGAGTTTGTTGATCATTTAAATCTGATCTCTTTTGTAGTGGTAATCAATTAAATATTTATTTTGAAGGTTCTATAACCCTGTGTAGATTGTCCACGTATTACTCTGTTACATTCATACATTATTATAGGTCCTGTCACAATCGTGATAGGAGACAGAATCCTTAATTCAATCTTTCAAGTTAAACAAGTGTGAATCAGTTTAGGAGGTGTGGTGTGCCTTAGAATAGTTAGTTAACTCCAAGCCCAATTAGATGCATTCATATCCCTTAGTTCATTATCTGTAGTCCTTTGGCATATTGCCTCAACACTGTTCACAAGTCCACGTTCTCAGATTGACAGACATAGGTCGAAACTGAGGAAATCCACATAAGTCTAAACGGAGTAAAATAAGAATTAATCTGAACCAAATTTATACCCAATCAAGACCTGTAGTTACTAGTTTAACTACTCAGTATGATGTAATGGACTAGAAGTCTAAGGGTCTAATCAGATTGTGCTTGATAGATTATGATTTAATCAATGTCAATGAAGAGCCTACTTCAAAGAAACTATGGAAGAATCTAGGTGAGATATGTTAGGACTAAGGTACCATCAACCTTGTAAATCTGATACAGTTAATTACTCCTAATATTCTTTTGTAAATACATTCCATAAGTGATGTGAGATCCACTGACTATAGTAGATATTTATTTATAGTGATGGTAATTTATGATATTTTATCTTGGGATAGTAAATAGGTGAAAAGTGGGCATCCAATTTTATTAAATGAATTATAATGGATATAAGAGTATATTTTATGATTAGAGTTTTACATGTTGTAAGGAATCAAATATTATTAGACTATCTTTGTCAAGAATTTTATAACAACTTGGAAGGTGTAAGAGGCTATTTTACCCTATTGTTAATTATTCCCAAGGTCGGCATGATATTTCATTGTAATGGAGTGCTACATGTGTGGAGGTGGTTATGACAGCTATAAGAGTGTCATTAATAACTAAATTTGTAACCTCCCAAGTATGGGCACCATATTCTACTGACTTCTTCTATATTCTTTCATTTCTTATTTAACAGAAGCTTGAGTGTAAATGATGAATTGTACGTTTATAGGTACATAGGTGTAGTCAAAGTGGATGCAAGATTGAAGTGATTGTATTGTAATCTCATTTGAAGATAATATAGACTTGTCCTCTTATTTGGTAGATTTTTTTCTTAAAGGCTTTCTCCATGTAAATCACTATGTCATGTGTAAATCACTTAAGTTTCTAATTCCTTTTATAGTTAATTCACATGTTTTATCTCCATTTTAGCTTTCTATAGATTAAATTTTAGATTTACAATATTATTTTAGATTTTTATATTGTAGTGTTTTTCTTTCATTTCTAACATTTGTTATTAGAGGTTGAGCAACTTTGCTTCTTGGGTGGAAGAGTGAAGGTTTTCTATGCTACACTAGGAGTTTTAGTTAAATTTGTTCTATAGATTATGTGTGGAAGCCATGAATGCATCTATATCTTGGTTGGATATTGAGAATTTCAAATAGAACTAGCTATAATTTATGGTAGTTGAAGATGGTGGATCTCCTAGAAAATAGGGATCAATGCTTGGCCATGACAAAGGAAAATAAACCTGATAAAATATATCATGATGAGTGGGATAAAATAGACAAAAAAGCACGGGGGACAATTGGACTTTGTTTTATAGATCTACTTCTATTGCATGTAGTTGAAGAGTCCACTACATATTCTCTATGGAAACATTTGGGTGAGATATACCAAGCCAACAATATAGTAAATAAATTATATTTGTAAATAAAATTGTTTTGTCTAAAAATGAAGGAAGGTGATTCGATTGTTGAGGATTTAAATAACTTTAATTTGATTTTTAGTCAATTAGTCTCTATTGATTTTAAGATTAAGGAAGAAGATAAATGCAATATGCTACTCTATTCTTTGCATAACTCATTCAAGAATTCCATTCTTTCTCATAGTACTTATTTCAAAGATCCCAAGATGGATGCTCTTGTTGCAACATTGTTGTCATAGGAAATGAGAAATAAAGCTATGGATAGCTCATTGAATGCTCTTCATGTTAAGGGATGGTCCAAGGAAAGAGGTGGATCAAAAGGAGAATAGAAGGGGCCAAAAGACAAGTCGAAGGGAAGATCTAAAACTCTTGGTAAAAAGAATAGAGTGAAATGTGGGATTTACAAAAAGAAGGGACATGTAAAAAAGGAATGCAAAAATACAAAGAAATAGTGGGATTTCTCTACAAATTTAATGTACCCAAAAATGGGTGATGAATTCTGACATTTTGTATGTAATATTGTTTCTACCAAACACTGGTTGGTTCACTCATGATGCTCATATCACATAAATCCTCATAAGGATTCTTTTTAAACATATGAAGAATATGATGGAGGTGAAGTCTACCTTGGAGATAACAATTCATATTCAATAGTTGGATAGGGCAAGGTATAGTTGTGTTTCAGTGATGGGAGGATAAAAATGGTCCCTAGTTTTTTTTAAAGAAAGGTAATGAAGCACCTATAATATATTATAATAACATTTATTACAATAAATAGGCTTATAGCCTAATCCATTCAACCAAAAAGGGGTGGGAACCACCATCAAACAAAAGTAGTAAAATGAAACACAAAAAAATTAGGTATACATGCACTACATATCATAACATAATCTGAATTAGATTCATGAGAATCCTTGGAGGAGGGATAGAAAATAAAGGGGTGAATGTCAGCATTCCTGGTGCTCATGGTGGATTGGGTGCAAGGTCTAGAGTGTCGTGGCAAAGAAACCTTACTGCAATGAAAACCCCCTTCACTCTATTTGCCATTCCCATTAGGAGTTGGAAGTGGTTGGCATTCAGTGCTCCATTGAGAACATTATAGTAATCCACCTGAAGTACTCTCTACATAGCATTGTAGACACATGTTGTATGGTGTGAAGTCTATAGGAGATATCCATCAAAGAGGCCACCAATGGGAGTGGACCCCTCCTAAAAATTGTAATCTACTAGAGCCAACCTCCACCTTTCCAAATTGAAGAAGGACAAGTGTACAAACCTAAAACATATAGCCTGAATATATTCATAGTACTGTAGAATGTCAAAAAGGTTAGAGATGAGAGTTGGCATAACATCTAAACCCTTGAGTTGTCTATCTACAGGTTGAAAGAGATAGAAGCCTAGCATGCAACAGATCACAAAATCTACATTATCACAATCAATCTATCAAAGATTTCCCTCATGTTCACTGTGTTGATCTCTCCTAAATACGAGGGCTCCCCTACCAGGGTGGGAAGAACACAAAGATTAACCTCCCATAACACCATTGTTATGAGCTTAGTTTTTTTGAAGGTGACGAGAAGGAGAGATCCAGCTGTTTGAATCAAATGATAAAACCATCTACTAGGAAATGAATAAATAAGATGTTTCCTCATGATAAAATGTGAGTTTTACCCGACTAACACACTTCTTAGTTTATGTAGAGGAGAAGAATGATAATACTCTTATGAATGCATGATATACCTAGTCTTGGCGCTATGAAAAGACATCTCTACAACTAGTAGGTTGCCCACATAGTCAAAACCTTTGAGACAATTTGGAGAAAAGACTAACCTTGGAGGCACTTTGTCGATAGCTATGTTGGCGAGGAGATCTACCACCTATTTCACCTCCCTAAAGCAATGGATTATCTAAAAATTGTCAAAGGACGTAAGAAAAGTGCTTGCTTTTGGATTAAATAGTCTATCTACCAATTGAGGGCCTCTCTCTTTTTTAGGGCATTTATGAGAACCAGGGAATCTCCCTCAATCTAGATGTTCTTTATCTTGTAATCAATGGATAATCTAGTACCATTAAGGAGGGAAAGAGCTTCTAAATGGTTTTTTGTGCCTAGTGGGATCTTTGTCACCTCCACCACCACTAGCCTTCCTTTGGGGTCTCTGATAATACAACCAATGGCTGAAGGTATCGGGTTGCCTTTATATGAACCATCAATATTTAGCTTTAGAAATGGTGCAATGGGTCAAATCCATCTAGCTGAGGTCCTTGAGGCTTTATTCGAGATAGTCTAAGCCTTAGATATCACATTTGGGAGCTATAGATGATTCCACTTTTGACATACTTGGATGTCTCAATTGGTAATCTTTGTATTAGAAGACACACTAGACCTGACTCTCACGATCATAATTTCTGCAATGGTTGAAGATAAATTTGCTAGAACCTTTTCTATGGGTCATTTGATTTTTCTCAAGATCTTGTAATTCCTTTCCTTCTAGACCCCCCATATCACCATAGGACATATTTCCCATAGGCATGTGAGTGTGGAATCCTAATTTAATATTGGTCATCTCTTGAATAGCTCTAGCACGAAACTAGGTAGGGGCGCTCCAATTTAGCTTTTCCATACACCAATTCCATCACTTGATGTTGAATGGGCATTAGAGGAGTAGGTGGTTCACTTCCTCCTCTTGTTCTCCACATAGCATGCAATTAAAGGTTGGGCTAATGCCAAGCTTGTGAAGTCTATTCCCTATTAGAATTTTGTCATTTAATGCTAACCAAGAGAAGGCCTCAACTTTTGGTAATGTATCCGTGTTCCAACAGAGATTGTAGGGCTAGTACGACTTTGAAGAGCTGGTCAAACATTTGTACCCTTGTTTGAATAAGTATTTTTCTAAACTATTCATTGTCTACACAAGCTCATCCACCTTATCAATCTTGAACACCTTTCTATTTGAAAGGATATCTTGTAGAATTTTCTTTTTCTTTGAAGGAAAGGTGTAGTTCTCAAATCTTTTCCAATCTATCTCACCATGATTTTTCCATTGTTTAGGGACCAATAACCACTACCCTTTGCTCCCTAATGTTGTTTGAGAAATGTCTTAGCCTCACCAAGGTCTATCCTTGAGGATAATTTTGGCTACCCATTCCATGAATCCTCCCAAAAGTTCACCCTTTTACCATTATGAATGATACACGAAAGATGTGAACCAATCAAGTCTCAACTATAAAAGATGAAATTCTATATGCTCGAGCCTCTGTGTGGACCTTTCCTTGTGAATATTCTCTCCCTATCTTTAGATTCCAAATATTTAGCTTCCATCGGTTTGATCCACCCTTAATTTGATGTTTTGTACATGTGCCATGCCAACTTGGCTCCCAATGGCTGATTCTGAAGTCTTAGATTGAGAATACCTGCCCCACCCATACTTTTAGCCTTCCAAATTTCTCCCATGCCATAAGATGTATTTTCTTTCTCTTCCCTCCCTTTCCATAAGAATTGTCTAAATACTTTTTCCATGTTTAGTAATACTCCTTTAGCACTTTTAGGGTGTAACATCGTAAAATGTGTACACTAGCATTTTACACCTTGTTTAGCTCCTAGGTTGGAGCTATCATTTTGCCTTTGGTAATTGAGACCTATTTTACCAAATTTTTGAGCTTATAATGATGAATATCCCAATCCTGACAATTAAACCCAACTAAATCAATATAAGGTATGGCTAAGACCACATTAAGTGACATCTTTCAAGATTTTAGGACCAAGGGCCCAAGGCACCCAAGTACAGTGGTCCCTCTTTGGGGCCTTGGTCTAATCTTGAGGTGTTAGCTTAGGGTAGTCCTATAATTTGTATTTTTTGGCCTAATAAAGTTTTAATTGTCGAAGGTGAGCAAGAGAGTATATTTAAATGTGTATTGTGACTCATTTTGCACAATGAGAGGAATGCAAATGAATGCTAAGGAATTGAATGTGAATTTGCTATGCTATGCTCAAGGATTCTATGTGTTTGGATTGTCTTCTACTTGTGAATGTTAGTGAAGTTGTTTGTAGGCTTTGAAAGAAGTTTAAATCCCTCTTCATCACTCTCCTTTGTTGATACTAAGTCTTCATCAACTAAGGTTGGACATCTTGTTGTTTTTATCATCATTTATCATCATTATCAATCATATTGTTGCAGATCTGGCCTTTGCCCTACAAGGGTAAGCACTCTTGGATCTTATGAATAACTGTTGTGGAGGTGGGAACACCAACACAAGGTTTGACAGACGCAAACCCTTAAAATAACACAACCTTTTCCCCTCTTTGTGTGTGTGGAGGAAATATGAACAGGTTTTAGGAGCTGATAGTCGGAAAGAAGGAAGTGCAGACACCTACAGATCTAATAATCCTAAAAGTTTTTTTCAAGCTCGGAGGAGGCCCAGGGTGCCCAAGCACCCCTATCCTAGACATTGCTACTAAATTTTCTAGGTTTTGATATGTTCTTTGACCTCTGCTCTACTCTCTGACTGCTCTATTTTGTATTTGTTGGTCTACAATAGTCTGTTCTTTATATGTTTTGTGTTAATTTATACATCCTAGCTAGTTTGCTTGATTGAGGTCAAGTTTGGTTAAATTATCTCTATACAACAAAAAGGAGTAGAACACATATAGCTTAAGCTCTCCTTCTTGGGTTGAATATAGGATTGGTCACTCTCTCCTAATGTTAAGGATAGAAGAGGGTTTGATCTAGTTTGATCCATTGAGTTAGTCTCCCTTTTCCACCCTTTACATTTTGGTGAATCTATAGTTGTTTTCATACTTGTTTAAATTTTGCATATATTTTGAAAATTAGGGTTTAAAGCCTTGCATTAAAGTTGTCACCCTAGAGTTTGTAGTTGAAAATTGTTTGGATCTTGTTGCATCTTGGTTTAAAGCATTTTCATTTTATGTTCCCTTTTTAATTTAGTAGTTGTTTAAAAGGATTGTGCATTCTTGCACTATTTTTGAATATGAAAATTAAAAAAGGAAAATTTTGCATTATAGATGTTGCATGGTTGTCACTTTATTTTGCATTTGAAAAAGAAAAATCATCATAGATTAATGTCATTTTCTGATTTTCATATCAGATCTAAAAAAATTGAATTTATTAGACATTCTACATAGTGGTGTTGTGCATTTACATCATATTTGTTAAAAATTGTTGAAAAAAGTTGCATATCATTCAGCCTAGTTAGTATTGCATGCTAGGGTTTGTTAGTATAGGTTTAATTTCAAATCTTGCTGCTCTTGTTTACATCCTAAATCTGATTTTACATTACTCTATAATATTTACTATCATCATTTTGCATTGAAAAAGAAAAGATAAAAACAATTTGCATTGTTGCATCTTGATAAAGAATTGGAATTTGTGCTTTATCTTTGCATTACTCCTGTTGATATATCAGAAGAATTGAATTTGATTAAGAGTATATTGCTACATTTAAAGGAAAATATGAAACCTTTGGCACCTTGTATGTTATTAAGATTTGTAATCACTTTATGAGCTTGGTAACTTAGTTCCCTAAAACTAACAAGTTTGTAAGAAGAAGTATTTGAATAATGGGTTCTAATGAGGATCTTTCTAGATCTAAAATCCTTACTCAAGTTACACAACTTCCTACTGAAACTATTCATCAAAAACATCAACTGCTCAAGAATCCATTGACATTGATGACCTTATTGCTCATGTGTGTGATGCCCAAATTCAAATGTTGGACAATGAATTGGCTAACTTTCATCAATTTGTGAGCAAAGAGCACATAGCTAAGGAGGCCATCCCTATTGTTGAGAGTCTTAGAGTGTTGTTACAAGAAGGACAAGGAGTGGAAGTCTTGTGTGGCCTAGCTCACATAGTGCATAACAACATTATGTCGGTAGCTAGTTATGATGAACTCATGAAGAATGTAATTCCTCCTAACAACATAGGGAATTAATTTTTGGTACCTATACCCACACTCTCTATGCCTACATATTAATCTACTATTCTTACCACTACTACACAACTAGGTAATGTTGCTACCACTTGTGTTGGTTTATCCACTCAGAATCTTGTACAACACTATAATAATGTTCCTTACAATTACATAAGCTCCACACCTAATACTACCCCACCTACATATAGACCTCCTATTGTGTTTCAAAAGGCTACTCATACACCTTCACCTAGTCCATCTAGTTCATTCCAATCCCTACCTAATTCAAATTCTAATCCTATTGATAGGCCAAAACTAGTGTAAATAGTGAAATAGATTTACTGTTTAATAACTAGATTTAGTTTAGTCTAAATGTCAATCTAGGGGATGTAAGCTTCAGAAACATATTATGGCTATATGCATAAGGGTTGTAGGTAGTGAGATGAGTGTTGATGAATGCAACTAAAAACACACAAGAATTGCCTAAATAAGAATTTGATTTAACTTTCCTATTTTGTTTTCTGACAAGAAGTGTGACAAGAACTACGACAAGAACTGTTAACTATGATAGGAACTATTACAGTCTACACAATAAAAGTGACAGTATCTTGTGTTAATTCTAGAATACGAGTTTGCAATTTAAATCATTTTAATCAATGAATCATAACTTGATAGAATATCAATAAATCTCACTCAATAATAAATGATACTCAATCAAATAACAAATGATAATAACACAACAACAATCACACTTAATCACTAATTCAAAATGAAACACTATGCAATGAAAATCATACACACATTACTAAAATTAAAAATTATAGAAATCACTAATGTTCCAAGAAGTGGGCCCTGCCTCCTCAGTCTGCCAAATTATAGAATACAAAGTGCTATTCTACATGGGTTTGATCATGTGAGAAGTTTGATTTATTTATAAAAAATGATATAGAGTTCGTCTCAGTATTCTCACACCACACCTTCTTCGTCTTGTGTTGCTCTTCTCACACCATTTTCTGTTGTATATAATGACTATGGAGTGCAACAATATTTCCTATTTTCATGCCCCTTTTCTATTATTTCATGGTTTAAAACTCACGAATGATATGGAACTATTTTATTTATTGATAACCAATTAATCTAAAATCACGGATTTGTTGTGACTGGCTTCCATTCACCACATTACTAGTTACAACAATAATCCATTTTGGCTTGCAGTTATGACCATGCCAAAGATTACAATAGCAAAAGAAGATTATTTTTAAATCATGGTTGTCTCATATGAATAGAAAATAAATCATTATTTGTTGCAAAAATAGAACTATCATCCGGCTGAAGTAAATAATGCATAGATGAAATTTGATGCCAAGTGTAATGATGAGTGACAGGAATATGTGTTCTCCTCCTCCAAGAGCATGTTACAAGATTTATCTTCTTAACATAATGGTGGCATATATTAATAAATACAATCTAATATTTATTATTCACAAAGTTTATCTAAAAAATAAATTAAATATTACTTATCTGTATTTAATCATATATAGCAGAAATAATAAAATTGCTAAAGTATGATAAGGAAATGGGGTAAGATGATGGTTTATGGTGTAGGAAAATGGTTAAAAGATGGAATGAAACGGAACATGAATGGCTCTCATCATTTCCCCCAACTTAGCATATTGTACATCCTTGTGCAATCATTATTACTCAAATGGTAACCTTAGGAGTATGACTTGTGCCTTCTTCACCCTTGAGTATGATAGCTCATGATTAATCACAATTTCCTTCAATTTTTTTCTCTCAGCTCCACATAACAAGCTTCATGGCTTTGCTTTATTTTTCAACTTATAGTTTTTCATTTTTGTCGATATTCATATCTCCTTCAACTTTTTTATTTTTCTTCATTTTTCATTTTTTCAATTTTTTTTCTCTTTTTGTCAGTTTTTCAATAGCATTTTTCTATAGCATTATTTTTTGAAATGCTATATATAGGAAGTATCATGAAATATTATCTCCACATTCATGAGCTATATGAAAGATGGATGAAATGATAGACATATAAATGATTATAAAGGGTGAAATAATGGATGATATGATGGGATAAGAAAAAGAAAATGATGGGTGAAAAGATAAGTAGTAAGGATAATGAACCTCTCCCCAACTTAAAGAGTTGATCGTCCTCGAGAAAAAAGAAGATGATAGCTAGGAAAGTTGCTTTATATGATTAATATAATAAGAAATATTAATAAAGTTAAAAGATAAAATAAGGAAGAATAAAATTGACTATTTTACCAACTTGCATGTCCATTTATGCCAAGGTTTGGGAGCCCAAAATAACTTAGCAACTGTGAATCTGCAACAAGGAAGGAACCAAAAATTGTGACAAGTACTATTGTACATGGAAGATCACCATCACAATGAAGCACTATGGGTCATGTTGATGGTAGCTAATTATGTCTTCACTATTGTGAACACCTCAACTAAATGTGTAACTTGTGCTACAGGTGATCAAAGTCATGTCAACCACAACAAACTAGAGCACGACTACACAAGTGAGCTACAGGAGGTGCTAGAGGCATTCAGATAGAGTAAAACAACTAGGGAATCATCTGAGTGTAACTAAAAAGGATTAGCCCAAAGAAAAGAACATGAATAATTGCATTTTTTCATTTTTCATTTTTTTTCAATTTTGATAACGACAAGTGACCATTGGCAAGCCAGTTTTCAATCACTTACTACTTAGTGGCACTGTAAAAAACAATTTTCACCACTAAGAATTTTTTTTAACTACAATCTGCTAGAAATTGGTTTTCAAATTGTAGTTGTCTAATAATGCTTGAAGGTTTTCATTTTTAGAATTTATTGCTTTTTTTTCCTTATTTTCCTTTTTTCTCTTTTTTTTTCTTGTTTTTTTTCATTTTTGTTTTTCATTTTTTTCATTTTTTGGATAACCTACATATAATGACCAAAGAGAAAGAAATTATTACATGGATGTTGAAGTGATATCATCCAAAACATGGAATTACTTTAGAAGCCCTTCAATTAAAGTCACTGATTCAAAACTGGTTGCATATAGAACTTGAAATGATGACCAATAGCATGAAATATACCTTCATCAAGATGGACCATACATATTCTTATAGTACAATTGCTACAAACAATCTTGATCCATTTAGCTCATGCCACCATATCTAAAAGTTGACTGTAGAACTTTTGAATACATGCCCAATCACTTGGTGGAAAGAATTACTTACAATAGAAGCAATCTTTCAAAGATAAGGCTATGTAGTGAAAGACCAATGGATGTTTCTCAACTTATCCAACATTTCCATATAGCTGTGGATATGTGGATGAGTCAATCCTTATGATGAAGTATGATGATCTACATTAGAATATGCTCAAGCTCCTTGTTCATGTCTTCAAGTTATCTCTAGATGTGTGACTTGTGAAGAATTCTCCAAGAACATAGTACTGCAAGATTCATGGTTCTTAGACATCAAGTTGCATATTTTCCTCCACATGGTATGGTATCAAGGATGGTACCCATGAATTTTGTTCATATTTTTCCAAATAATCCTTTTGTGATCTCTAAGAGAGAAACACAAAAGAAACTTGATGTTCCCCATATAGCTAACAAGGCCAACAAAATGTTAGCAAATCCAACAAAGTGTGTCATTCAATGCTTATGTAGAGAAGCATCATCAATTGGTGTTGGTGCAAAGAGTGTTGGGTAACTATGACAAACTGTAACCATATTCTCATGACCAAGCATATCAAGTATAGTAATGCAATATCATCTATTTCATAACTCCACATTTATTTATTAGAAAATGAATGGTAGAGTTATTAATATGAATAAATACTTGATAAAAATGGATGAAGAAATACTATTATAATAAATGCTGGTGTAAACACAATAATTAAAAAAATAATGCATACGTTGATTTGGTCAAAAGCTCACACACGTGATTTTATTAGAAGCACCAAAGAAATAATCAACAAAGGTATTATTAGAAATCAACCAAGAATTTCAAAAATTCAAGGGATTCCCCCCCCCCCCAAATTAACTTCATACCACAAAAGTATGAGAGCATTAGGATAATCCAAAGAATCAAGAAAGACAGTGGCATATTTAATAATAACTTGAGCCTTGTTCAATGAATAGTCATCCTTTGTGGCATGTTTGGTATGGTCATTAATGCATTCAAACTCATCTAGTTGTGCTTAATCATAAAATCAATTATTTGTGGACCAAAATCAATAAGTGTGTGAGGAATACGTATTTTGACCATAGGCCTCCAAAGATCTAGATGTTTGAGTATAAGAACATTGAATAAGAGGTTTTGTAGGCTTTCGTTTTTCATCTCACACAATTCTTGAATGATTAATGTATAATGTATAACACCTCTTAGTGCATAATAAATTTCAACACACATTTATGAGCTCAATGGTAAAACTAGACTCAAATTGAAGTGTTTCTTTATGTGTGTGAATTCCTTCTAAAGGTTGTGATTTGCTAAGTAAATAAGAACAACTAAGTTGAGTATCTTTCAATTGATCATATTGTTCTTCTAATTCAATTAAATCAAAATCGCATCCTCCAGTTGTATTAATCGATTTCAATTGTGATTCACCAATTTCAAACACATTAATGGATTGTAAAGGGATCATTGAAATCTCATTATTATACGCAGTTTGAACCACCATATTATATAATAATAATTTATTAGGAATTGTAATTTATTAGGTATTATATTTCCCTCAATGGATATGTTGAAGTGGATGGTTGATGATATGAATGGGATAATGATAGTGATAAAATTTGTTTTGGATATAGAATGGGTGGGATTAAGTAGGATGGGTATAATGGAGATGGTAATGATGGGTATTGTGGTTGTTATGATTATTTATATTGACACTCTTGGTAGTATGGGTATTGTTGCCATTCACCATACATACTAGATGGAGAAGCATTTTGTGAAGAAAAATGTTGTCTTTCTAATCCAATAAAATTATAAGACATGTTAAAATCATTAAGCATACCTAGATCTTCCCAATTTGATGTGTGAAGTTATCGTTGACTTACAAAAAAAGAGTTGTTCACTTCTATCTTTGTTTTGTTGAGGCTCACTTACGACTTGTGTCTGCTTCCCCATGTCCTCTTGAACAACTTGGCATGTGCACTTAGCTTCTTCCTTGAAACAATCACAACAATAAATGGTCAAATCTTCATTTTAAAAATTCCATTGTCCTAAAAATTCATCAATTATTTTTCCTTTCTCAATTATAGGAATAACATTTGTATATATTTGTGACAATGGTAATGGAAGATCGTGATAAGCTAAGTTCCATTTGTTAGGTAGAGGGGATATAAAAACATCACTTTGTGTCGATGCGATTTCTATACCAATTTTTCTTTGGTTTTTAAATTTGAAAGTGGGGGTCTGGGGGTGGTAGCCCCCAGCAAGATCAAGGGGTAACGCCCCTTGCGGGTTCCAAGGGCCTTCAAATTCTTCATTTTCAAAGCATTTTTCTCTCAAAATTGATGTGTTTAAGCTACCTTAAAAATGCAACATTTTTAATGTTTTTGTGTTGTTTCTTCAAAATTACTTATTTCTTATCAATTGACTCACAACAAATGGTGTGGATATATGAATGATTTTAATTTCTAAAATCTACCTACAAACTCTAACAAAGCATCTATATGATTTAAAACAACACAAATTAGGATTACTTACCTAGGCAAGGTCGACAATTACGCAAGCTTTCTTCCTAATGCATTAGTCCTAACTCAATTCACCAAGCTAATAGGCCTTTAACACCTTTCCCTAGCAACGACGCTAAAATAATAGGCCAAAACTAGTGTAAATAGTGAAATAGATTTAATGTTTAATAACAAGATTTAGTTTGGTCTAAATGTTAATTTGGGGGACATAAGCTTGCGAAAGGTGTTGTGGCTATATGCACAAGGGTTGTAGATAGTGATATGAGTGTTGATGAATGCAACTAAAAACACACGGGAATTGCCTAAATGAAAATTTGATTTAACTTTCCTTTTTTTAATGACAAGAACTGTGTCAACAAGAACTGCGAAAGGAACTATTAATTGTGATAGGAACTATAACAGTCTACACAGTAACAATGGCAGTATCTTGTGTTAATTCCAAAATACAAGTTTGCAATTTAAATCATTTTAATCAATTAATCATAACTTGACAGAATATCAATAAATCTCACTCAATAATAAATGATACTTAATCAAATTACAAATGATAATAACATAGCAATAATCACACTTAATCACTAATTTAAAATGAAACACTATGCAGTGAAAATCAAACACACATTACTGAAATAAAAAATTACAGAAATCACTGATGTTCCAAGAAGTGGGGCATGCCTCCTCAATCCACCAAGTGATAGAATACAATGCATTGTTCTACATGGGTTTGATCATGCGAGAAGTTTGATTTATTTATAAAAAATGATACAGAGTTTGATTTATTTATAAAAAATGATATAGAGTCACGCCACACCTTCTTCGTCTTATGTTGCTCTTCTCACGCCATTTTCTGTTGTATATAATGAATATGGCGTGCAACAATATTTCATATTTTCATGCCCCTTTGCTATTATTTCATGGTTTAAAACTCATGAATGATACGGGACTATTTTATTTGTTGATAACCAATTAATCTAAAATGAGGGATTTCTTGTGACTGGCATCCATTCACCATATTATTAGTTACAACAATAATTCATTTTGGCTTGTGGTTATGACCATGCCAAAAGATTACAATAGAAAAAGAAGATTATTTTTAAATCATGGTTGTCTCATAAAAATAGAAAATAAATCATTATTTGTTGCAAAAATAGAACTATCATTCGGCTGAAGTAAATAATGAATAGATGAAATTTGATGCCAACTGTAATGACGAGTGATAGGAAATTTGTGTTCTCCTCCTCCAAGAGCATGTTGCAAGATTTATCTTCTTGACATAATGGTATCATATATTAATAAATACAATCTAATATGTATTATTCACATATTTTATCTAAAAACTAAATTAAATATTACTTATTTGCATTTAATCATATATAACAGAAATAATAAAATGGTTTATGGTGTGGGAAAGTGGTTAAAAGATGGAATGAAATGGAATATGAATGGATCTCATGACCTGTCATAGACTAGGTATTGAAGAATATGAGCTCAATTCATCAACAATTGGCTAACATGAGTACTATCCCACCTAAAAATAGTATAACAACACACCATCTTTGTAGCCCTTTATCTTATGCCATTTTGAGAACTCCTATGCCTAAGAAATTTGAGACTCCTCACTGGAGACCCAAACAATTATGTGGCATCCTTTACCACTATGTGTAGTGATTTCTACTTTGAATATACGCTCTTGGTGAAACTCTTTCCTAGGTCACTTAAGGGCATGACCTTGGATTAGTTTTGTGCACTTCCTCCTAATTCTATAAACACTTTTTTGTAATTAGTTACTAAATTCCTTGAGCATTTTCAAGCTAACATTGGACCTCAAGTCTCTTTGACAAACTTGGTTCATTATAAACAATCAAAACAAGAATAAATAAATGACTTTATGGGCCGATATCAATCCCTCTTTTCACAAATCCAATACTCTATTCTGGATGCGGATGTGTAAAGAAGATCTTTATCGGAAACTTACAACCTCACATTGGTGATAAAGTATTGTTGATGCAATATGATTCATTTACTCATCTTTGCATAGCCCTTCCTGATTATCAACTCTCAGTTAGTCAGTATGAGCATCAACCCTCATCAACTCCAGATGGTCAATCTGAGGCCTCTAATAATCATTCATTCAAGAGAAATAATATAAACTTCATAAAGATAAACAAAATTTCAGTGAATAACATTTGAAAGCATGTAGTGGCAATGTCATCACCTACTCCCAACCCTTATAAATTGAAACTGAAAACAAGACACTTTACAACATTATTAGAATCTCTTCATGCTATTATGGCACAACTTTTACATAATGTTATCATCAAGCTACCACCTGTTAAACCTCTTGATCCAAATAAGATGCAGTCAGCTTCGTTTGATGCAAAAACCTTTTATCAATTCCACCGCTCCATAGGTCATGACACTAAAAGATGTATGCCTCTTAAACATGAAGTTCAAGACCTCATCAACTCCAATGTCATCTAGGTTGCTTGTGTTAATGATCTAAAGGGAATAAATCCATTGTAGATCCTAATCAAAACCTTCAAATATATACCGATCATTTACCTCATCATGAGTCTAATGTGGTGAATCTCTTTGATGACGAAGATTATGTTTAAGACATTTGCATGGTGGATGCTTCCTCTGACAAAGAGAGAGAGAAGGTAGAACTTTTTATCTCTTTCACTCCACATGATGCTACTATAGAAGCTCCTGATGGACCCCTATACATTACTATAAAAATCAATGACATGCCTATTTAGGGTGCTTTGATAGGTCCCATATGCATGGTAAATGTAATAACTGAAGAATTTCTCTACATGCATAGTTTGCATCAAGATACATATGACATATCAAAGATGGCTATTAGAACACATGATGGGTCTATCCATCTAGCTCTTGGTGCTTTAACGTTGGAAGTTAAAGTTGGGCCTAGAGCTTTAGATGTCCATTTTGTTATCATTCCTACATCAAACTTGTTTCATGTGAAGGTTGGCTACCCATGGCTCCACTCCATGAAGGCGGTCCCCTCTATGTTTCATAAATGCTTAAAATTTCCATTTCAAGGATGGATGCATGCTATGCACGATAGTTAGTATTGCCCTGTCACTTGTAATGCACGCTTTTCACTTGACTACTTTTGGCCACAACCATTGGGAGTTGCTAAAGAAAGAGAGGATATATTTTTCTTATCATATCAATTATTTAAAGAAAAGAAGATATTAGAATTATCACTTAGTAATATTCCTCTTGGAGATGTTTTTGAACCTCTTCGATCTTCTGAGGCTCTGACCGTAATTCCTCCTATCCCATAGGTAGTGAATGAGGCTAAGTCTAAATCAAAGGTTCTTCCCCGTCCCTGACCATCTGGTAAATATGTTGAGGTTCCCTCTCCTCCATCCTTCCAAAGACAACAAGGAAACCTTCATGTAGAAAATAGACCTGCTCACAATTGCAATATAACTTTTGTCCCATCTACCTCTAAAGAGACTAATGGTGATAAATTAGTTGTGAGAGTCTTATTCCCTGAGGTTTCTTAGTCGCTTAAGGATGCTCCTGTACTTCCACCTATTTCACAAGTTGAGAAGGAAGAGCATATTGCATTGAGAAACCCTCCCCCCATAGCCTCCCAGCCTTCAGTGGTTCCTCCCATAACTTGTAATGTTCCTGAAGTAAAGGAAGAAAAGAAACTTGCATTAGAAGATACTATGGTTCCCCTAAAGAACATCACGAATAAAGCCAAGCAAAATAAGATTGTACAAGAAAGAAAGAAGCATCATCATGCTATGGCTCACCTTGCCACAGGATTGGAGAATCTCCCTCCTTGCAAGTGTTTATCACTAATGAACACTGAAGAGACAGCTACCACCACTGTGTCTCCTATGAAGAAAGAAGATTTGTTGAAATAGTTTATTATGGCTACAATTTTTTTCATTTGGTATCAGATCTTAGTTGTCAAGCTTTAGGAGAACGTCTCCCTAGTATTTATAACCCTTGGTAGGAGTAGATTCTTGTGCATAGTTTAACTCATAGTCTTGTAGGAAAAAGAACAAAGGCATTGAATTCATTGACAAAAATAGACCTCACCATTGAGTCTAGAAGACCCAAAAAACCATATTTTGATATAAAATTGACTATGTTTGGAGAATTTGTTTTTTGGCTACTTTAGGGCCATGAAGAAATCTTGTAGAAAAAGATTATGTACAATTGCATGGAATTTGTATGGTCATATGGAGGAATATTCATTAGTCCTATTGGTCATTTGTGACAGTTCATACAAGAAAATAGGAAAAATCCTAGAAAAATTGCAAAAATTGCCACATGTCATACAATATGGAAAGTCTATGAATTATTTTAAAAAATAATATATTTTCTATTAAATTAATTAGCACTAACATCAATGTATAGAAGGGATGGTGTAGGGTTTAAATTTTGCAAGGATATGAAGCCCTAGTCACACGGTGGACCAGCCACTAATGACCGCAGCCCCTAGTCACTAGGGTGGGCTAGCCCCTGGTCATGACTAATTCACAAGGGCTAAGCCTAGCTCAGTTGCAACTAGTTTGTGAGGGATAAGCCTATCCCACTCATGCTACCTATAAGGTACCCCATCTAGCCACCACTAGCCAAAATTTCCCAAGCACTACTCGCACTCATCTTGACACCAGCCTGCAACTATCCAACCATTGAAATGGTGTTTTTGAAGCCTATTATAGATAATTTTTCTAGGAGGCATGACATTCACCTACTGTATCATATTGTTAACTTCTTATAGGCATTGGAAAGGTCTCTCTAAGAACTATGAAATGGCATGGATTTAGTGATCAAATTTTACTATATGTGTCAAAATTTAGTGCTTGAAGCTATTTTTTATCCTAAATGATTAACAACTAATATCTTGAGCATACATAATCAATTTTTAGATTTGAATAATTGATGGAGAGATTTTGTAGAGTACTACATATTGGTTGAGGTAGATTTTTACTCAGATAAGTAGAGAGATGTTTGTACTTGTTTGAGTGTTTGTAGGTGCCTAAAATTTTGGGTGTGGTTGTTTGAGCATCTAGATAAATTTATGGCAAAAAACTTGTGGGTGTGCATGTTTCTATGAGACCAGTATCATGGTATAGTAGCTTACTATATTTGGTTCTCCCCAATATAGGTTTACACATATTTTAGAGTTTTAACTTTGATAGAGGTAGGTACATAGGTTGCCTTCGAGTTTGAGGACATGATCAATACATGTGTCAGACTTGGAGTCTCAGTTTAGTGAGAGTTGAGTATAGGTATAGTGACGATGATGACTATAGTGTCATGGATGTTCATTTATGCTTGAACATTGGCATGACATGCTTAAATGTATATAGTTGATAGGTTGTGGTATTATATTTATTTGTGATCACAGGAGATTGTTCTTATCTCCTAAATTCTTCTTCAATTCCTTAACTGTGGTTACTCATTTGTGGATATGTTTGAAAATTTGAATTTAGATTTGATCTAGTGTTTGAGTCTTAAGATGTATAGGCTATCTTTTTGCTTGTATCGGTATGCAATTTACTAATGTGATTATGAGATTACATGTTCCATTGTTTGGGATCTAGGAGTTGTGTAGTTTAGTGGGTTTTCCTTGTTGTTATGGGTTACATCACACCCTTATTTTCATCAAAAGTGGGGACACTTCCTTTTTTGAGTCTTGTTGAGTTGCAACTAGTTCATTTGATAGTCATGCTTTGGTTGGTGAATATTGTCACAATTTACATTTGTTTTCACCAATCACCTTTTGGTTTACCACCTTGTCACATTTGTTATATCATTTTGCTCTATCACATTATTTTGGTTTTTGCATTTTATCATTGGAAAATGATCACTTGCTATGTTGGGTCCTAAAATCATCACACTCCTAGAGGAATCAATCCACTTCAAGGCCAAGGACTTGTTATCTTGAAGGTGAATCAATCAACTCATCGATAAAATATGAGTGATTAAAGGCTAACTGCTAAGTGTGTGTGATGCCCCGTCATGCAACCCTAGAGAGTTAGGTTAGAACTAAGCAATAAAATGCAAAAAAAATTTAAAAAAAAAACAAGTACATGCATTAATCACCAGAGGAAGTAACAACTAATTACATCATTTAAACCATTCAATGCACTAACATCTCTAGGGAACATAACTACATTAATAACACATAGATTATAAACCAAAAAGTTCAACTAGTAACAACTACATACCAAATGATGACCAATACCTGAGGCAAGTACCACTGAGTAACATCTAGACCCACGACCACAACCGAAGACAAGGACTGACATAGGGAACCCCATATTATCTCCCATCCATATTATCCATTGGAGTAAAGGCACGCTCAGACTTGCTAAGTCAAGTGGAGTCAATGCCTGGTACCTACAACCTACATCAAAACAAGATGTTGCAAATGAGCATATACATATATAACAAACACATAGAGTCAGGGAGTCGCACCATAGTAGGGTTCTCATAATGAGTAGTACTAGACTGTCCCTGCTTTGAAAGCATAACAATAAACATAAACATCTCTAACTATCAATTAGGTATACATAAAGCATGATAACACTACTCTGCATAATCAACTAACCATCAACTGAACATGTCACAACACATCATTTACTATAATATCAATAATGTCACTATAATGATCATAACCAATGTCAACAACCACATTAGTAATCCATAATCCATAATGAGCATAACTAAGCATAACCAAAAGTCTATCATCCACATGTCTCAAAAAATGTCTAAATGTAACTGAAATACTATCAACTGTCAAAAGCCAAAATGAGGGGTATTACATCCTCCCCCCCAAAATCAGGCTTACTCTTGGAAGCCTGCCAATAAGTAAGGGATATAACTCCCACATCCTAGAAGCATCTTCCCAAGTAGCAGAAGTCTCATCATTAGGATCCCACTGGACCCTGACTTGCTCCACGTCTCTACCCCTGAGGGTCTACTCCCGATGCTGTAGCACGTGCATGATCTCCAAAGAAAGATGCTCGACCCCTACCTGAGGCCTCCAAGACTATCATTTGATGCTCTTCCTAGTGATGTTCAATTGCTATGAACATTCTATGAGACCTCACTGCATTGCCTACGGTTAGCTCTGAAGTTGCCAGCCTCTAACTAAATCCTATAGCGTTCATTTGTGGACACAACCTAGCTATATGGCCCTATTGTCCACAGGAGAAACATCCTATACCTCTACCAAAACCTCTGTCACCTAAGAAAGCATTGGACTACTGAAAATTATCTCTACTTACTATAGGTTGCATACTCTAAGTTAGCTAATCAAAGCGATTGTGCTTATTACACTACCAAGATTGGTCCTTCCTATTCTAAGATCTATTACCCTGCTGAGGCTGAGAATTCTTTGGTTGTGATTGAGAACACTACCGCTGCTGTTGTACACCCTTGTCAGGTACATGATGGCCTCTCGAAGAGCCAGCTTCCTGATTTTGACCACCATGAGGTCCAACACCTATAGAAGGTGCATTTCCAATATGCACACCTGTATGCCCTCCAAGTGCCATCTCCAGATTCTCCTCTACTAACCGGGCTTTCTCCACTGCTACTTCCATAGTCTTAGGTTTGAAGACATGAACCCCTCCACTGATTCAGGCGTTCAAGCCCCTAATAAAATGTTGCACCAACATGGTTTCATCATCTCCAATGCCCGCATACTGCTTGAGCTCATAAAATCTATGCTCATACTGCTCTACTGACATGGCCATCTACCTTAGCTCATGGAACTCATCTACGCGTCGCTGCCTCTAATGATCCAATAGGAAACAAGCTCTGAATCTCTCTAAGAACAACTCCCAAGAACCAATACTAATTTCCAAGTGCAACTTCTGCTCCTCTAAATGCCACCAGGTAGAAGCAAACCCTCTAAGATGCAAAATAACACATCTAGCCTTGGTGTTGCTACCATACGGATGCATGGAAAAACACCTGCCTAAATCAAGTAACTAGGTCTCTACCTCTAAACCACTACCAGCTCCATCAAAGGTGGGAGGGTGTGCCCTCAGAAGATCTCTCATATGACTAGCTAAGGTCGCCTCCTGCCTAGCTGTGAATTCTCTCCTCCTAGGTGATCTCTCTCTTTCCCTAGGCTCTGGCTGATCTACCTCCTGTCCCCCTCCTAGATGCTCCACCTCCTGTCTAGGGCCTAAACGAGCAAGGGCCTCCTCAAGTAACTAACGCAACTAAGCTCCCTCAGGCTGACCTTGTCCTTCCATTATCTAACCCCCGCCTTCATGGGCACTCTCATAAGGAGTACTAGGAGGAGGTGTACCACCATCACCTCTCCCATGTCCTCTACCCTGACCTCGACCTTGACCTCTAGGCATCTTCCTACACACACATACCTCCAAAGGACAACTTCAAAACAAGGAATACTTAAAAAGGAAAAGAATTTTATCTACAGAGTTGAAGCACTAGGTTATATAATGGGCTCAATATTAACCAAAGTACCCAGTGTTCAAACTTGGCTCTGATACCAAATGTGATGCACCGTCATGCAACCCTAGAGAGTTAGGTTAGAACTAAGCAATAAAATGCAGATTTTTTTTAAAAAAAACAAGTACATGCATTAATCACTAGAGGAAGTAACAACTAATTACATCATTTAAACCATTCAATACACTAACATCTCTAGGGAACATAACTACACTAATAACACATAGATTATAAACCAAAAAGTTCAACCAGTAACAACTACATACCAAATGATGACCAATACCCAAGGCAAGTACCACTAAGTAAAATCTAGACCCACAACCACAACTAAAGACAAGGACTAACATAGGGAACCCCATGTTATCTCCCATACATATTATCCATTGGAGTAAAGGCATGCTCAGGCCTACTAAGTTAGGTGGAGTTAATGCCTGGTACCTGCAACCTATATCAAAATAAGATGTTGCAAACAAGCATATACATATATAAAAAACACACAGAGTCAGGGATTCATAGCATAGTAGGGTGCTCGTAATGAGTAGTACTACACTGTCCCTGCTCTGAAAGCATGACAATAAACATAAACATCTCTAACTATCAATCAGGTATACATAAAGCATGATAACACTACTCTGCATAATCAACTAACCATCAACTGATCATGTCACAACACATCATTTACTATAATATCAACAATGTCACTATAATGATCATAACCAATGTCAACAACCACATTAGTAATCCATAATCCATAATGAGCATAACTAAGCATAACCAAAAGTCTATCATCCACATGTCTCAAAAAAAGTCTAAATGTAACTGAAATACTATCAACTGTCAAAACCCAAAATGAGGGGCATTACAGTGTGGGTGTACTCTCCTTCACTTCGAGCTCATCTACATTTAAGAGGTTATTCTTATAGGTATCCTTAATAGGACATAACCTATCAAGATGATTCATGATTGAAACAACAATAACTATACCCAATGACCTCAATATTTGCCACTATGTCAAAGACTAACTCGCTACATGTAAAACCTCTTATTAATCTAATATCTATAACCTTCCATATTCACCTAGAGGCAACTACATTATTATAATTCCCATAAATGAATCCACTTAACATTTCATACACAAGTGCAAGGTGTAGGCATGCTTGACATGATTCTCTAATAATTTAACTATTTGAGGTCTCTGAGGATGTTTCTTGGTTTGCAATGCTAAATCATGAAAGTATGCTGAAACCCTAATCTACTTTTAAACTACTAAGAATAGAGAGGATTGATTAAATAAAAAGTGTTTGATAACTCACCAATTTAGACTAGTGCCTACTCCATTGGGCAATAAAGTCATGAATTGTGAGGAAGAGAGAGATACACCTACAAAACATAACTACATCCAAATACATGTGCTAGCAAATCAAAGACACCACTTCATGCATGTAGACATACTTAATAATCCATTCGCAATACTACAAAAATCCACATGAAACAAAGGAGAGATCATCGCAAAATCTTTGTAATGAATTAGAACATGTAGCACATTCATCTAACCTCTAGTACATTAATTCCAAAGAATGTGGCAAGAGGAAATCCATAACTGCAATTAAGGCATTCCCTGAATAATTACATATTGCCATGGAGACATACTGCATACATGCATTGTGTTCATTACATAACCTTCCTAGAAATTATAAAATAGATTCCATCCCTTACAAATTAGACTTGTAACATTTGATACCGTAGAACTAGCTCGAAGAACTTGCAATTAAGGAAATTGGCTTGGTAGCTAATCCTTGTTACAACATCCAAAAATGTATATATAACATTTTAAATTCATTCTCTTTGGCAATTTGCAAGAATTTGATGTAGTCTTGTAGGTTGAAGCATTAAAGGAAAACTTAATGAAATCCCATGAAGTCCACATTTGAGAAGTTTCCCACTCAAAACGAATGGCCTACAACATACGTGAAGGAAATTAGTAGATGAAAATCCAACTACATTCATGGAAACCAACTCTCCATAATACACCATTGAAATATGCAACTAGAATCATTCCCTTGATATGAATGATGTTGTTTGGGTGAGAAAAATGCATTTAAGAAGTTGCAAGGGTCAAATTAGGTCATTAATGATGACCCAAGAATTTGTTGAAGTGTTCTAGAGTGTATTAGAGATTTCTTTTTAAATTTATAGAAATTTAATGTGGGACTAGACATGAGAAACAAATATTAGAATGATTGTGGGAATATCAGGAATAATAAAACATCAGGACATTAGGAAGCAAGCAAGTGTGTGAAGAAAATTCAAAATTTTATCAGGTTTCCACAAAGGAAGAAAATGAGTGATTTGATGTCATGGTGAAATGTGAATTTGGTTGCAAAACTAAACACCAAGACAAGACACGAGGTGAAGGGAAGACATCCTAGAGTCCATGGAGGAAAGTCCACAAAGATGAGGGAACAAAAGATATGAAGGTGTAGGAAAACATGCAATTGTAAGAACTGGAGGTGCCAAATTGACTTATCAACCTTGCAAAGAATTCTTGTGGAACTGAAGGTGGGAATTAGATATGGGAAGTGAAGGGAATAATTGAAGACAGTCTAGAAGTGAGGAGATTTCCTACAAAATGGGTCAGGAAAAATGAAAAAGATGTTGACAAGAGACACTATGTGGCTTCATAAGTGTTGTCATTGATGGGAACAAAGTCCATTCCACACATCTGTAGCACATGGTATGTTTATACCAGAAGTCAAATTGAAGAGTATTTTGGTCCAATGAGCAAGAACAGAGCATGCAGCAAGGTTCAACAATCAGGTCTGAATCTCTTAGAGGAAGTATCTTAGCAAAGTGCAGACTTGGGGAAGTCAAGAGGAGTACCATTACAGAGATTGAGCCTCTAGTGATGAAAGAGTGAAAAGATATGAGCATCTAAGTGTTGGGTCCCTGTTTTGCAGAGTAGACTAAGGAAGAACTGACCGGCAGAGCATCAAACCTTAATCCGGATGAGGAATTGAGGGTGATCAAGATTCTTGATGGATCATTCATGGTTGGCTAACATGATTGATGACTTCTATAACTATCTCTTTGATACACATCACTTAATAAGCAAGGATTCAGCTGACAGACCAGAGTTTGAGAAAATCTTAAGTATTCTGGATGTCGACTAGAAAGATGTTAAAATCCTTGGTGCGGATATATATACCAGATGGATTTTGATGTGAAGGTGTGTGTGGTGTGACAAAGTGTGTGAAGAAAAGTAGAGAGCAGTGTGGAAGCAGCTATACAAATCCGGTATGTGACAGAACAGCAGCACCAAGCAGAGGAAGAATGAAGTGCAGCAGATCAGTATATTGAGCCTAACTAGAACTGAAACTTAGCACATGTGGATGCCTTTGATCAGTTCAAATACCTGGTTACTTTCTATATACCTTGTAGATAGTGAGTCTCTTGTAGGCAGTGAGCCTCTTGTGAGTAGTGTGCTTAGGCAATGAGCCCTATTTGGCAAGTGCCATTTTGTACTTCTTATTCTTTTAACAGAGAATACAATATTGGGTTAGTCACCCCGTGGTTTTTCCCTTAACAGGGTTCTCCACATAAAAATCCTTGTGTTATGTGTGTTGATTTCATTTCTGCTTCCATGTTCATTTATGCTTATATGTTTTGATACTGCACTATTGTTAAAGAAGAAAAGAAAGTTAAGAAGTTTAAGATAACTAATTCACCCGCCCTCTCAATTATCTGCCTTGTTTCCAACAATTGGTATCAGAGCTATGTTCCTCCAAACAGAGCCTAACAGCTTGAGGAAGATCTAGGAATCTCATTGGATATATATGGTATGAGGGAACAACTTTAGTCTTCCCTAGATGATCATGAGCAATCTCACTCTAAAGTCAATAACTTGAGGGAAAGACTCAAACAAGGTAATGATTTCATAAATGAACTAAAAGAGAAACTGAGTATCTCTGTGAAAAAGAGAAAGGAACTACTTCAACAATTAGCAAGTCAAAGTGAAGCCAATAATACTAATGAAGATCTGAATGAGAAGAACACATTATGTGAGAAGCTATCAAAAGAGGTCATTATGGTAAGACATAAAATAGAATCAGGGGTTATGAAATTCACCCAAGAAATTGAAGAGAAAAGAAAAATTGAAGATAATCTAAACCAATCTCTCAAGGAGAAGTCAAAAGACTGCCACAAAATGGATAGAATAATCAGGTATCTGGAATCTAATCTTGAAGAAGCTAGAGATAATGAAGAACAACTTAAGACTCAGATAGACACTCTTAAAAGGGATCTTCAAACTACAAATGAATACAAAGAGAAATTCAAAATAAGCTCTGCTCAACTTGAAGTTCTTCTTGAAAGCCAAAAGAGGGTAGATGACAAGCATGGCTTGGGATATTAGAAAGGTGAAAGCTCTGGATTTGGTCAAAAGAACTCAGGATTAGAAAATCCAAGGAACAGACCTAGAAAACCTCTGGTAAGACAACCAAATGCTCAAATATATCCATCCTTCAATGGATACTGCTACAATTGCAATAACTTCAATCATAAAGCAAATCAGTGTAGAAGAAGAATGAATCAGACTAATTCATCCGTCTCTGGATAGTGTTTTAACTACAAAAGGTATGGTCACAAATCTCATGAATGTAGAAATGTGCAAATAAACAATTCATTCAATGGTAGATGCTTTGCATGCAATAGAATCGGACATATGGCTAATCAATGCAGATCAAGAGGATACCAGTCAAATATGCAAAGAAATGTTGTTTGCTACAATTGCAAAAGATCTGGTCATATTGCCAAATTCTGCAGAAGTAAGAATTAGGATAAAAAGGGTCTGATGCATCAAAATCAAAACCAAGACAACGGAAAAGGAAAAGTGAATGCGGATGAAGTTCAAAGGGAGATGAACAAGATTTGGGTGAAGAGAAGTACAGAAAATGTTGGGGATGGATCTGCACCAGAATCTGGTGCTGATATTCCTTTTGGAAACTAAATAGATGAGCTCTGGCTCAGGGGGAGTCACAAAGGAAAACAAATTCCCCCAACCAGTCAATTGGTGCCTGAAATTGGCACATGGAAAGTTGTGGATTAAAGGGTTCTCAGAGAAATATCTAAATAACCCTTGGTAAAAATATGGAAGATCTGCAAGGAGTTTTGAAGAGGTTAATCATCCAAGATAGATCCAGCTTGATAGTCATCCGGTAAAAGTAGGATTCTCACAGTTAGATCCGGTATGATTCAAAATTGAAATATCTTAATCTGCGGATAAATAGGATGATTCAAGGAAGGGAGATACATTGCAAGTTATCATTCTAAGTGCATCTCAGTGATCCGGAAAGATCTCTCTCGGAACAAGAAGAACAAGGCAACCGGAATGACTTAACGAGTGCATTTATTGCACTATGAAATTAGGGTTTACACAAGGATAAAAGGGTTCTTTTGTTCATCATTTGTACATTTGCATTCAAGAAGAAAGAAGGAGCTCTGCAACAAGATTGCTTCAAATCCCTCAAAGATCATCCATAGAATTCGATTCAACCGGTGATCTTTTCAGCTCATATCGTGAACCCTAGAAGCGTAAAAAGGTATTTCCATTCTTGAATATCTCTCTCAATCTTTTGAAAGATGGCTACTCCAAATGTTGTTAAGATCACTGATAGGCCGTACCCTAAGTTTAAGAAACATCCTTACAAATCCCTAGAAGTTGATCCCCTAGGTGCATTCTCTAGCATTCTGCATGGGGTTTTGCACATAGAAGATGTTAGGGTATACATTCATGCCAACATTGAGGAATTTGGGGAATCCAAGCTGATGGATATCTATCACAAGGAATTAATAGATGAATCATTTGAACTTAAACCCCAATACAAGGCCATCTGGGATAAGCATTTTGGACATTGCATCCATTTCCCCTCTTTTGCAGAAGATGAATGGGTCCGGTATGTTTTGAGCAGAATGCATGACAACTTCATGTGGTTGATGAGGCCATTTAAGATCGCAAAATATGCCATTAGGGCAGTAACTGGATTGCGCTCATCTGGTGGGTTGCTTGCTCTTAAATCGGTCAAGAACCAAACAGTAAGTGAGGCTACCGAATCAAAGTTTGACAAAAGGGCAATGACAATAGAAGATATTACAGATCCAGACATCAAATTTGCCTCTATGATTATTGGCTACAAAATATATCACTCCAGCAAGGAGAATTTTGTATCTGAAACTGCTATATACACTACATATCAGATGCTAAGGGAAAATGCAGACTATGGTCTATGCGAGCTTCTCCTGAACCAACTACTAAAAAACCTACAAAAGATCAAGAGGGACAAGAAAAACTCATTCAAGTATGATGGGCTAATACTGTGTTTATTCTTTTACTTTATGAATGAGCTACCTAGATCAAGTGGTTGGGTATGGCAGAATGACAGACCAATTGCCATACAAATTAGAGATTATATGCATGGGCTTGGTGATGCCAAGGCTCAAAGTACAACTCTCTGGGGATATTTTGAGAATTTCCAAAGTATGATGTAGGCCACAGAAAGAATTCCACAAACATTAGTTGAAAAATACAAAGACATAGTGTGTTTCATGGTATACACTGATCAATGCCTAATGGAGGCAGTGGAGCCTAGGACAGTTTGGATCATGCCAATGGGATATGAGGTAGATGAGAAAATCCTTGAACTGCATATCCAACACCTGCTGAGTCAGCCTAAAGACCTTGAGGCAGAAAGGTTTTGAACCTTTCAAGAATTAATTGTAAAAAATTCATGTTGAACAAAGACAACCAGAGATGAAGAGAAAGGTGAGAAGGGAAGTAGAAGAAGTTTCCAAGAGATTTGGGATATCAAAAGAGGTGGTTGATGCTAATAGAGAGAAAATAGAAAGAGCAGAGAAAGATAGACAAGAAGCAGAAAAAGAAAGTGATCTGGTGCAAGCCCCTCCCAGACCAGATCCTCCAAAAGATCTACACCTACCACCTCTAAGAGCCAAAAAGCCTCCAAACCAGAAGCCATGACATCTGGTAAGGGAGAAAAGAGAACAAAAACTAAGGCCACAAGGACCTATACAAGTCATAAGGATGATGAAGAGACAGAAACAGATGAGGAGATTAAGAAAATGAAGAAGAAGAAGAAAACATCAGGTGGATCTTCTATCGGTGCAAATAAAGAAGAAGAGGCAGAAGAATTTGTTGAAAGATCCACTCCTATTGATAATGTTATCAAGGCAGTCACAGTGAATGGAAATCTGCAACCATTAACTGAATTTTATGATGAGTATAATGACATTGACAAAAGAATATTGGAGGAAGCCACAGTCAAGTACTTGAATATCTATAATAAAGCATTCATTGAAATCATCTCTCTAATCCCCAAGAGTTTAGAGAAAATACTTGAACTCAGAAAAGACAATACCAAGGAAAAAGATATGGAGCTCTGGGAACAGATAGCTATTCAGCTCTATCCTTCCATCACTCCAAAACAAATGAACATGATCTTCAAGGATTGCAAGGATGAGTTCTGAAGCAAAGCCAGAATGAATAAGCTTATGCTCGGAGAGACTGATCTGGTGGAAAAAGATACTGGAGACATCCTCTGGAATGCATATAAAAGATTTAATCTTCCTATTATAGAGGACATAAGTGATGAACCTTCTATCATGGATGTCGAAGAATTAAATGTATCAAAGGAAGATCCCACTGAGAAAATTACAAAAGAGTCAAAGGAGATAGGTGAGGAGAAGACTAAGGACCTGGATTCCTCTGTTCCAGAAGAGGAAGTCCATGAAGAAGTAAACATCTCTCTTCTGGATCCCCCAGAAGACTTCGGAACTGAAGGAGAAGAAAGAAAAGAAGAGAATCAGTCAAGAAGAAGAGGTAAAGGGAAGAGAAGAAGATCAAACAGAGAAGACCCCATGTGATAGTTCTGAGGTTGCAGAAGGAAAGAAGACTCTATCTCTAGCAAGAGACACTACAGAAATAGTTAAAGACTTCTTGACCAAAGAAATGATGGAATTAGATGAACCGGAGCCATTTCAAGGACCACTCAATTTTGACTCCCTCTCTCTGGTCCAGACAATGAAGGTAGCATCTTTTGCTCAAGCCAAAGCAAAATAAAAGCTTTTGAAGTCTCAGATGGAAGACTGTGAGATGATAGAGATTGCATCTAGTGTGTTGGAGAAGATCATACCATCCCTCCAGAAGGATCTTTTGACCTCTTCATCTGGTAATATGAAATCTATTGTTAATTCTGTTAGCACACATTTTGATTCTTTGGAGAAATCAGCAAAAGAGAAAGTCCGGAAAGAGTTTTTGGGTAAGAGATTATGTGAAGTATAGGGGCTAATAGAAAATGATAGGAGAAATCTCAATATTGGAATAAAAAGCCTAGAAAATGCTCTTAAAGATGGTGGAGAATTATACAAATTTTGTTTATCTTGGTCCACAGTAATAGTAGACATTGCAAATAAGGTGGAAGAACAAAAGGGCAAACTATCAAGTTTATCCCAGAGTTTTGATCCTCTCACCTCATCCATATAGAATCGAAAGTGCTAGACTATTGCCACTATAAATGAGATAAAGAGGCTTGAGAAGGAGAAGAAAAATAGAATAAGCAGAATGAGTGAACTAAGAGGGATAATTATCCCTAAGTTAGAGGCAATGCATGAAGCCCTAACTGATGCTTAGTCTACAACCTGGACCAGTGATCCGACAGACTTAAAGAGGGTAGAAGCCTTTGCATTTTTGTTAAGTGGTCACATCTCAATTTTGGATAGGATGAAGCAAAGTTGGGCAACAGAATTTGACCAGTTGAAAACCACTTTTGCGGATATACTTAAGTATATGTAAGTATAACTTGTATCTATACTTATGTGGCTATGTATAGGTTACTTTTTGCAAATTTTGGTGTGTGGATTTCACCTTTTGTCATTGATGTCAAAGGGGGAGTGAGTAGCAGTGCAAAATGTGGAATCTAGCTAAGGGGGAGCTCCGGAAAAGTGTACATAAGAATAGAGGATCAGCCAAGGGGAAGTGTAGTGTGACACTTAGTCATTTTTCACTAAGTGTTGCCATCAATGCCAAAGGGGGAGATTGTTGGCAAGAGACAATGTGTGGCTTCATGAGTGTTGTCATTGATGGTAACAAAGTCCATTCCACACATCCGCAGCACATGGTATGTCTATACCAGAAGTCAGATTGAAGAGTATTTTGGTCTGGTGAGCAAGAATAGAGCATGCAGCAAGGTCTGACAATCAGGTCTGGATCTCTCAGAGGAAGAATCTCAGCAAAGTGCAGACTTGGGGAAGTCAAGAGTACCATGACTACTACATTCTAGAGATTGAGCCTTTGGTGATGAAAGAGTGAAAAGATATGAGCATCTAAGTGTTGGGTCCCTATTTTGTAGAGTAGACTGAGGAAGAACTAACCGGTAGAGCATTAGACCTTAATTTGGATGAGGAATTGATGGTGATCAAGCTTCTTGAGGGATCATACATGGTTGGTCAACATGATTGATGACTTCTATAACTATCTCTTTGATACACATCACTTAATAAGCAAGGATTCAGCCGACAAACCAGAGTTTGGGAAAATCTTGAGTGTCCCAGATGCCAACTAGAAAGATGTTGAAATCCTTAGTGCAGATATATATACCAGATGGATTTCAATGTGAAGGTGTGTGTGGTGTGACAAAGTGTGTGAAGAAAAGTAGAGAGCAGTGTGGAAGCAGCTATACAAATTTGGTATGTGACAAAATAGCAGCACCAAGCAGAGGAAGAATGAAGTGCAACAGATCAGTATATTGAGCCTAACCAAAACTAAACCTCAGCATATGTGGATGCCTTTGATCAATTCAAATACCTGGTCTCTTGTAGGCAATGAGCCTCTTGTGAGTAGTGTGCTTGGGCAATGAGCCCTAATTGGCAAGTGCCAGTTTGTACTTCTTATTCTTTTAACAGAGAATACAATCTTGGGTTAGTCACCCCGTGGTTTTTCCCTTAACAGGGTTTTCCACGTAAAAATCCTTGTGTTATGTGTGTTGATTTCATTTCTGCTTTCATGTTCATTTATGCTTATATGTTTTGATATTGCACTATTGTTATCTGCCTCTCAGTTATCTGCCTTGTTTCTAATAAAAGAATGATTAGGGACCAAAGGTAGAAATATTTGGTTCTAAGAGGAGACTCTATAAATAGAAAGGAAGGAGAAAGGAAGCAATGTGAAGGAAGACTATGGAACAATATATTAGGATGGAAGGTGAACACATCCAGTCTAGAAGGACTTCAAAATTCCCCCAGGTACCAATTGTTGAATGCACAAGACAACTGAGAGGGGGGATGAATTAGTTGTAACTTATAATTCTAAAACCCTTAAACACATTTTGATCCACATCAATTCAATCAAGCCTTAAACTATTACGATGATTAAGCATGAAAGAAAATAACATAAACTAAATCAAATCACCATCAAACACAAGAGAACACTTGATTTACATGGAAAACCTAAGAAGGGAAAAAACACAGTGAGGATTAGCTCATAGTATAAAGTAATATCAACACTAAAAAACAATAGGCATAATGCCAAAAGGCTCATTGCCAAAGGGCTCACTATCAAAATAGAGAATAAGATAGAGAAGATTTTTACAAAGACAAGACTATCTCAATGCAACATAGAATTCTACAACTACACCATCAACACCTTTGTGGTCATACTGAAGAATTGTAGACACCTTCTACTCACTACATCCAGTAATCTAACACATGAAACCTTGTATTGCACCACATATTCTACCACACTATTATTCACATCACATACATCGTGCACATGCCCTTTCACAATCCCTTGATACTTAGTTATACCATATTCAACCTTGAAAGCATTCTCTAAGGTTGGCAAAGCACCTTAGTTTCCCAAATTCAAATTAGGTCAAACCCAAAACATTCCCACGGTGTAAAGGAATGAAGGTGGACCACAAAACACCTTAGTTTGGACCTAAATCCATCCATACACACCACGTCATGCTTCCACAATCATTGAAGCAATTCTGCAATTAGTGTAAACACCCAAGGTCGGCCAAACCTGTGTTAACACAATGAACTTTTATGTACATGGTTCCCCAAGGTAAAATACAACTTTTTGGACCATATACCAAGCTTTAACACAATCTAGAGTACTCCATGAACATTCTAAAACATCTTGAAATCTAACGAATTTCTCTGCAAAAACTTTCACCTACCGCACAGCCTTATCCTATTTATCCAATATACTTAACTATCTCTATCATGCATTATATCTCTAGAAATCAACTTATGGAGCACCACACTACGAACAACTTCAACTAAAGAAATATATGAACCTTATATGCATATTTCCAAAACTACAAGACCTAAAACCACTTTGCTAGACACCTCTACAAACCTCTGTGAATCACAATCTTCATACTCGTGAACACACCTCCCTCTACACAACAATCTAGCATGCCAAATCTTGAATGTAGTATCTATAAACACCCCTAAACAATATATTCAAACCACATGAACAGATATTTAGTATATAAGAAATGTGGAGCAAAACTAGAACACTAATCTACAACACAAAACATCTTTTCAACACACTGTTTCCTTTATTATTCAAATTTTCTCAAAAGAACTTGGAAACCAAGCACTAGAAGCATATTATCATCAACAACTCCAACACTTCCTCATCATCAAAGACAGCATCCACTCAACACATACTACTCATACTCTTGCAACATTTCTTACTTATACAGTTGACACCAATGGCAACACAAGTTTGTTGACATCAATGACAACACCGACTACATATACTTGCAACAATCTCCCCCTTTGTCATTGATGGAAACACATAATGTGAAAAATGATCAACACAACATCCTCAATACTATTCTTCATACCAACTCTTTTCCTTACTCTTTATTAGAAATATAGGCAAAGACCTACAGAAGCTACAATGATATTACATAAGATAGTACGTGCTTCCTTATCATTTTCATTCAATAACACTTGCAAACTTATATGATTCAAAAATCCTATTTTTAGGAAACTCCTCAAAAAAATTTCCTATTAATATTGAGTTGTTTTTAACAACTCAATACATACCACTAACCTATTAAACAAACTCTAACAAATAAATAATTATTTTATGCATCCTATTATGCAATATTCCTAAAACCTATGTGAACACTAATTCCCAACACCCCCCCTTAGTGTGAACATGGGGTGAAAGAACATCACAATACTTGATGACCACACACAGTAGCTCACCAAACAATATAAGATAAGAGTAGGGGCATACACATCTACTCATATCAAGCAATAGTGGAACTAGCCTCACTATACTTAGTTTACTTTCATTCAAGGATAGGGATGAGCACATCTACCCATGGATCCAAGGATAGGGACTAACACATCTATCCAAGGTCTTACATCAAGTTTGGATAGGGATAAACACATCTATCCAATATCAAAGTCATGAACAAGGACACACACATCTGCTCACAACTATTATGATTGGGGACAAACACATCCAATCATAATCACCAACTCATGTGACTAGGGACAAATACTTCCAATCACTTACATCATCTTGTGAATGGGGACAAACACATCCATTCACATACAACCAAGAAATGTGATTGGGGACATACACATCCAACCACAACATAAAAAGCTTGAACATCAAACCCTCATTGTCATGTATGCAGCCATCACTATAGATCATTTCCACTTTGATCACAAATGATATAAGACGGTTGCCGCTACCACCTGGAAACCAATCTGGGGCTTTAGTCGTTTTGGTACAAATAGTTTTATCACTAATACAATTTTGCAGCCTCGTCGCTAGTGACTGACGAGAGGGCATTGATTTTCCTCCAAGCTCCTATGCCTCCATCCTCCATTTGATTTGCTACTTTTTTAGAAAATTTGTCTTTTGAAGCTCATTTCATCAGTTGTGAGGAAAGAATATATCCCCCTTGATGTGAACTTCTTACAAGGAGTGTTGGGTACCACCGATCATGCACTCCAATTGAGCATTTTTTGACACTTTATAATTTTGATGACATAACAATTAACAACTCTTAAAAAATAGACCCTATTCTAAAATGACATAACTTGACTTTGACACAAAAATATTTCTAATGCAAAAAATAACCACTATATATATTGGCATACATATACGAATCTAATAATTGAACATGCAGCTAATATAACAGGCACAATTTTCCCTCTGGACCTCTATGAGGAAACTCTGATTGATTATCAAAGGAACATTCAAACCTTCCCCATTTGATTCCTGACCATTCTTGATGGTGATAATGAAATCAATCACTAATCACATTGCCAACTCCACACAATCAATGAAGGAGCTTTAGAGCACGCACAGCTAATGCCCAAAGCGCAGAATCCAAAATTAAATCCAGGTGAACTCCACATATGAAAACTAATGCTATGAACTGCCAAAAGGAGTTACACAGACCACGGGTAACTGATTACAAGAAATATGAATAGTGGTACCTTGGTAAACAAGCCCAAGCCTCTGGGCAAGTAGGAAATGTGGTCAAATCCCTAATCAAACTACCACCAAAATATCAACTAACATGAATGCTATCAAAATATCTAAGGAAGCTACCAAACCATGAATGGATGCATGCAAAAATATGAGCCACCAAATTGGGCCCATCACATCAACAAGGTAACTAGTGCAAGAAGGAAATAGTGAAGCAAATGAGGCACATGTTAAATTCAATCAAACATAGAATGAAAGAAATTAATACCGAGTGATCAAACGGCACAGTGAAATTGTAGGGCTCTTCATCATTCTTGTTTTAACAACCACTCAACATTTCCTTTTGCAGTGAGCACCCGCTCTTCTTGTTTGGTAGATAAACATATGGAGTACTTCAACTTTTCAATGTTGTATCTATGTATCCTCAACGGATCCTCATTCTTTGCAAATCCTAATTGGTGTCATTGAGATGATCCATCACATCCCTTGTTAGTCTAGAAGAATATGGTGAATGAATGAACCAATTTCTAAATTAATGCAGTCAACACTGCCGACCGAGCATGAGATTGATATGAAATGATTTTGTGCTCAATGAACCAAATGATTATGTTTTTTCATACCTTACATGTGACCAAATATACTATGAAAATTCAACATACCAAATTCTTTTAGAATGGAATGAATTGAACATGTCTCACCACTCAAGGAGATAGAAAAGACTCATTGCAGGGTTGTAGTGATGAGCACGGACTGGGCATGTGGGTTCAAATCATGAGTTTGTAGCATGAGATCTCATTTTAAATCAATCCTCAGGAATGTCGACCTTTCCTTCAATTTTGCATTCATGTTGTTGGAAGATGCACACTTAAACTACTGCGTCAATGGTTGGTAAGTAAGCTCGATTCTAATTAGATGTTCTATCCTTGAAAGCATGATAATTCAAGGTCTCTTTTGAGTGCCAACTACAACAAAAGGGATGAGAAGCTATGATTTTGCCTCTACTCTCTATTTATGCACAAAAGGATAAGTGGAGATCTTGAGCGGCACAAGACCCTTCATTCCATGATGGTAGCTCAATAATCTTTACAAATAGCAAATCAACGGCTTCCTTCCTGTGACTATCTTCTTTAAGACTTCCAACATTAACAATGGACTAGGCATATCTCCTGAAGTCAGTTTGTAGATAATTTTGAATAGAACCTTGAAACCCCAGATGTCTTTGAACACTCGAGACAAACCTTTTGCCAACCTTGAAGGTATGTCAGTTCATAAAAAGTTGCCAAAAAAATCAATTTGTCAAGGAAATCCATTAAAGATCATGATCTTCTTTCCTTAGAGTAATAAATTCAAACTGATTCCAAGAGAATAGGCATGAGAAAAAGAAATATCAATCCAAATCTAAGTGACCTGCTCTGATACCATATTAGAAATATGGGCAGAGACATATAGAAGCTACAATGATATTGCATAAGATAGTACGTGCTTCCTTATCATTTTCATTCAATAACACTTGCATACTTATAGGATTCACAAATCCTATTTTTTAGGAAAATCCTCAAACAAATTTCCTATAAATATTGAGTTGTTTTTAACAACTCACTACATACCACTAACCTATTAAACAAACTCTAACAAACAAATAATTATTTTAAGCATCCTATAATGCAATATTCCTAACATCTATGTGAACACTAATTCCCAACACTCTTTCTCTCCCCCTCATCTTGCTACTCTCTTCTTGACAACTGACTCTTTCCTTTTTCACATTGCTCTCTCCCCCTTTGACATCAATGGTAAATGGATACACATCTCTCTTTCATTCTCATCTTTAGATAACTTCTCAAACTTGTACCTGCTCTCTACTGCTCTACAACATCATTTCTTTTACTGCTCTACATACTCCCCCTCAAAAGAAACCAACATTAGAACTTACTCCCCCTGACTGCAACAACCACCATGACAACTACCTAATCCCCCTAAGAGGTAGCCTCCAACACTAGTCCAGAATAAGGAATGAATCTTGAAATTCACTAGACTGATGCATCTCCTTATGCATCTAGTTCAAAGAAGAAGAAGTAATAGCCCCTAACTTCTCCTGGAAATACTCAAATGTATCCTTAGGAAGAGCTTTGGTAAATATATCAACAACCTAGTCCTTTGTAGGCACATAATCAAGCTTCACTTCATTCTCTGCAACCTTCTCTCTTAGAAAGTGATACCAGATTGATATATGTTTTGTACTTGAGTGCATCACTAGATTCTTTGAAATGTTAATAGTACTTGTATTATCATAGAAGATAGGAATAGGTTCATCATATACAACTTTGTTATCCTTCAAGGTTTGCCTCATCCACAACACCTGTGTGCAACAAGATGCTACTACAATGTATTTTGCCTTTGCAGTAGACAAAGATACTAAATGCTTCTACTTAATTAACCATGATACCACTCTGCTACCAAGAAAGAATGCACGACCACTTGTACTTTTCCTGTCATCTACACAATCAGCCCAATCTGCATCTATATAAGCACTTAGAGCAAAGTCATTATCCTTTGGATACCACAATCCATGATCTGGAATGCCCTTTAAATATCTAAATATCTTCTTCACTACTACAACATGTGACTCTCTAGGATCTTCTTGAAATCTAGACACAAGACAAACTACATGCATAATATCTGGTCTAATAGCAGTTAAATAAAGCAATCCTCCAATCATTGATCTATACCTACTCTGATCAGCCTTAGGAGATTCATCATTCTTGCTCAGCTTGCAACTGGTTGTCATAGGGGTACATACTAGTTTAGAGTCTTCCATTCCAAACTTCTTCAGCATCTCCTTGACATACTTTGATTGCGAAATGAAAATATGTTTATCTATCTGATTGATTTGTAGCCCAAGAAAGAAGTTCATTTCCCCACACATTAACATTTCAAATTCTTTCTAAATTCAATCTGTAAAACTCTTACACATACCTTCATTTCCACCAAAGATTATATCATCTACATACACTTCGACAATTAGAGTTTGATCTTCCCCTAATTTGATGTACAGATTGCTATCTACAATACCTTTATTGAATCCTTGCTATAATAAGTACCTATCTAACCTTGCATACAAAGCTCTGGGGACTTGCTTCATTCCATACAATGCTTTCTTCAACCTGCAAACCATATCTAGTTTATTTGATAACTAAAATCCATCCGGTTGTTCTGTGTATACTTCTTCCAATTCACCATTCAAGAAAGAAGACTTCACATCCATTTGATATACTTTGAAATCCTTATGTGTTGCAAAAGCCAAAAACATCCTGATGGCCTACATTCTTTCCACTAGAGCATAAGTTTCTTCATAGTCTATTCCTTCTACTTGTGAGTAACCTTTATACATATGCCTTGCCTTGTTTCTTACCACATCTCAATTCTTGTTCAGTTTGTACAAGAATACCCACTTAGTTCTAATCACATTTTTGTTTGCTAGTCTTGGCACAAGTTCCCAAGTCTAATTCTTTTCAATCTACATCAGTTCTTCTTCCATACCCTTGATCTAATACTCATCCTTGCATGCTTCAATTACTGTTTTAGGTTCAACTTTAGAGAGTAAACATAGATTCACCTTTTCTTCAATAGCTTTCCTTCTTGTTAGCACACCTTTGTTCTTGTCACCAATGATCTGATCTTCATAATGATGCTTCTACACACACTTGGGAGTTTTAGGAGTCTTTTCTGGAGCTTCGTCCTCATCAACCTGCACTTTCTTTTCCTATGCATTTTCTTCTTCTCTGCAAGAAGATTCATCTAATTCATATCCATTTGCTTCTAAAATCTTTTGTAGATCTTCATCAACTTTGACATTTGCACTCTCAACAATCCTTCTTAGCCTCTTGTTGTAGCTCCGATAAGCTTTTATTTTATTAGAATACCTAAGGAAAATACCTTCATTAGACTTTGCATCAAACTTTCCTAGGTTTTCTTCATCCCTTCTAATACAATATTTACTTCCAAACACTCCGAAGTACTTGGCAGTAGGAATCCTTCCATACCATAACTCATAGGGAGTCTTTGTACTGTTTTCTCTTGCCTACACTCTATTCAGTAGATAAACAATAGTATGAATTGCTTCTCTTCAGTAGACCTCTAATAAATTTGCTTCCTTAATCATTGTCCTTATATCTTCTTGAATAGTCCTATTCTTTCTTTCAACCACTCCATTCTGTTGAGGAGTCCTGTAACATCCAAATCTGATTTAACTCTGAAATCTAAGTTTTACCATAGGTTCATTTTTTTTTGTGTTCAAACAGAAAAGATATCACTACTAACAAGTAAAAACATTCTTCGACTTAATAATTAACATAATTTCATTATTCGTAAAGCTGAAAGAAATGACAAACCATAACATTTGGTTATCTTATTAATTTGAAAATACTTAAAGCAAATTCAATATTAGGAACTTACCATTATCACCGCATCTCGATTGTCAACCATCCACATTCAAGTCTAGGCATTCCTTAATAATTGGAAGAGAAAGTATCTTCAAGGAGCTTAACCTCCAATCACAGACCGTTGGTCTCCCGCACTCCTTCCTAACCGGAAGTGGCCCTACCCTACTCAAGAGGATAGACTTAGGATAACCATTGGTGTTTGCCATCTGAGCTCTAATGTTGTGACCTACATGACTTGTTATCATGCAGATCCCTAGATACCCTCTAGTCATGCATGACCACTCCACAAGCAATGTCGTCTAGTCACAGTGAACATTAAATGCATTTGAGGGACATGCATTACCTTGGCCAAAGGATTTTAACTTAATTTGTGTTATTTCACGCAAGATTTAAGTTCACCCACCCTACTCAACTCGAACTAATCGCAATCCTACAGTTTTCCCAATCGTAGGGTCTATATATATATATATATATATATATATATATATATATATATATATATATATATATATATATATATATATATATTAACCTCGATGACCTCAAGGTACTTAGAATTTCATCACGTAATAGTGCATGACGTAAAAGTTTACTCTATCCCTGAACTTATGGAAACCTCTCAATTTTCACGATATAAGAATGGTTTTCTAGCACATTGTTTACACGAATAATGTTTTGTGATGCAATAATGATCTCAAAACAATCTAGCCCATTGTTTAAATTATCCACTCATAAGTGGTCACTAAATTTGACTACATTATTTTTAGAAGGTTTTACAATATACCCAAATGTAGAATACGAATACCCGAAGGCTCTGAGTTAAAGTTTTAGAATACATAAAGGTTTTCTATGAACCTTTAAATCTCTGACTCTGTTTAATTTTTTTTTCATTCTGGGTGTTTAGAAATATTTCAAATTGTTTTCAAAATACAAGGATATTACATGCAAGTTATAAAACTAAATCTCAAGGTGTCACCCCCCTATCTTCCTTATTTTATTTGTGTGATGGTTTAGATCAAAGTTATCTATTTATATTTCAATTCTCTATCTCTTCATAACTTTATATCTTCCTTCAAATACAGCATCTTGAATGATTAAGAGTGGAAAGAAATAAATATAAAATAATGATTTAAAGGACTTAGAAGCAATCATTCACAGCTAGAGAAGAACAATCTCAATAATCGACTACCAACTAAAACTAGTACCGAAGAACAGACTAAGTTATTTACATTTTTCGTATACATACCACACTAAAAAAATTTCCTGCCAATGGTGTTCTCACCTCTAAACTTTATTAAGACAGGTTATTAATATAAACAACAAAGTCAACTAAGCTCACAATTCATGTCGATGAGGTTAAACCTTTGTGGTTTTTGGAACCAATAAATGTTCAATCTTTGACTATTCACACCTATCATGAGCGCACCACGTATTCACACTCTTTAGTCAAAAATAAACATGACACAGATTGAAATCATTCCATCTACCATGTTGTCGGGGTTCAACAATGATATGACTGTGACACATTTTAAATCCAACTCCTACGCTGATACCATCCTCAGTTTATTACAATTATTAGAAACAAAAACCATAGGCTCCTCAAAACAATTTAAACCTATTTCAAATATATATAAAAACTGTGGTTTTCACTTGCACCCTTGAAGACCAACTTCCCACAGCTTGCAGTTATAACAACACTTGTATTTTCATATACATTCAAAGATCCATCACAAAAACTTGCAAAGATAAGACACAAACAATGAACTAAGACTGCGCAAGGAGGGAATGTAAGAACCTGTCGTAGAACTTTAGAAATTTGCTTTAGCTAGTCCGGCCTTGCTATTCTCTCAGTGACACCCTTCCTAGTTCCTTGCTCAGACTCCTCTCTCCCAACTTATTCCCCGTATCCCCTCTAAAACTGATTCTACAAACTCTACTTAATCTCTGCCCACAGCCAAGAGGACAACCGACTCTCCACTCTCCACTTTAGCCTCCTCATGGCGAAGGAATATCACCCATCATGCTACCGACCATGCCTATTAAGGTGGAGGTTTTTATGGCATGGATAGCGGGCTCCTATCCTTCAGCGAATTCTCTCCATAATGGAGCATTCCACAGCGATGTGGCGGGTGGATAAAATAACAACCCATCCACTACACATGAAATAAGGACCACAATACCAATTGATTTGCCATTACACATCAAAGTGGGCTCAAATTCTTATGAGGTGGCAAATTCAAATAATAAAAACATCCCCACACTCTAAACTGACCACGAGAATAAACAATTGCCACCTTAACAATAACAGTTGGTTGATAGTGAGTTGGCGGTCTATAACTAGAAAAATGAAAAGAGTTATTCGAAGGAAATAGACATTATAAAAAAGAACTAAAAGGTATCCCTCTTCGAACCTCGAATCGATTCCGTCGACAATCTAGAATAAGGATATACCTCATGATTACTAAAATATAACTTATGTAATTTTGGCATATTCCTCCATATTATGACTAAAACAAGTTATAACACGCCTTGGTTCTAATTTGACATCCATTGATCTCCGTAAAGGAAAGAGTTTACAGCATATGCTCAAAGTGTTTTTATGAGAATCACGATAGATTGGCTCAACACAGATCAAGAATTGAGATCAATTTATGAACGAAATTGACTCTTGTGCCAATCGACAACAAGACGTGACTTACGACTTAGCCAAATAAGTACATTTATTTACATATATTTAGAATATCAGTCAATCCTATTTAGATGACATGTTTAAGAAGATTTGCGACAAAAACGTCAATTTCCCAAAACTCTAAACCACGACTTACGAAAGGAGAAAAACCTTTACTTCAGACGTCGACATCTTTACTTTAATTAACTTAGCCGGATACATGACTTAATTGAAGGCATCAAGGTTTATCTACTTGATTGCATTTTTAGTAACAAACACCCATGGTTAATTCTAGAGTCTATTCTCTTTCTCAAAGATACTTTCTCTTCCTGTCGAACATAGTCCATCTACTCCTGCAATGACAATCTCACATACAAATTTTGTGGTCAAAGTACCTATATTCAAATCAATGCACAATATATCCAATCATTACATTTTCATAACAAAACGACATTCCAGTTTATAATATCATATTGATCATAATCAAATAGATTCCAAGATTTCATTAAATTAACTTTCTCTATCCACATCATTAGTTCCTATGATGTTAACATATTTACATAACTGTAACATTTTTAGGAAAAAAAGTAAACAGTAATATTGATTCCAAAAAGAGGGATGTAACAAGTCCTAGGAGCATATAAGTGCCTCTTTATTCCATGATTCTCACAAAACATGTTAAACTCATTGGAGGTGAACTCTCCACCTCTGTCAAACCTCAAACATTTGATTCTCATATCCATTTCATTCGCAACCATGACTTTGAATGCTTTGAACTTATCTAGAGCTTCAATCTTTTCTTTAAGAAATGTAACCCATGTCATTCTAGAATAATCATTAATCAGTAGCATGAAATACATGTCACCTTGAAAACTCCTTATCTTGGTAGGACCACAAAGATCTATATGCACGAATTCCAATAGTCTGGTAGAAGATTGATCCTTGACTTTGAAACTACTTGCTTACTTTCCAATTTGACATTCCTTACAAATAGCATTGATAGGCTTTGTAATCTTTGGCAGATCTCTTACAGCTTGAATTGAACTTATTCTTACCAGGCTATCAAAATTGATGTGACACAATCTCCTATGCCATATTCAACTCTCACTGATATGAGTCATGGAGCAATAACCATCACCACCTTTGAGCTGATAAAAATTTCCATATGTCCTCTTTCTAGTAGCTATCACAGTTTTAGAGTCTTTCCTGATCTCACAGCTACCATCCTGAAACACAAGATTGTATCCTTTGCTACACATTTGTCCAACACTCAAGACATTATGCTTTAAACCCTTAACATAAATAACATCATCAGTATTATGCTTATCATCAAAACTGATTGAACCTCTTTTGGACATATCTTAGCAGATGTATCATCACCAAAGCTAACTAGTCCTCCATCATATTTTTCAAGTTTAACAAACTTACTCTTATCACCGGTCATATGATTTGAGCATCCACTATCAATGACCTAGTAGTTCTTTTCCTGTCTGGTATGAAAAGTAGATATCAAAGTGCATTTAGTATTAAGACTTTCGAAGCCTTTTCCTTCACACATTTCTTAGAGTTAGCAGAGACAGTATCATCTTTTAAAGCTATGAACAAACATTCATTATCCTCATCATTTTCATAATTAGATTTATCATCAGATATACTTGCATCTTCTCTAACATAGTAGTTTTTCTTAGGCACTCTACTTTTGTTCTCCCTATTCCTGCTTCTCAAAAAAATTTTCGGACATGTTGAAGTATAATGACCTATCTTGTCACAACTGAAACACTTGAAAGGCAACTTACCACTATATTTACCAGTACCCAATTTCATTTTTCTCACAAAGTTACCTTCCACATCATCAAAGTCCTCCTAATCCAATTCCACAATCTTCTCAGATTTGCCAATCTTGAAGGCAGTCTCAGCCTTTTCACTACTTGTACCAAATTCTCTCATTTCAAAAATGGTTAAGGTACCAAGCAACTGATCTTTGGTAAATTGATTCATATTTTGTAATTCTTCAATAGAGAAAACTTTATGACTGTAATCTTTAGGAATATTTCTGAGTACCTTCAATATCACTTATTTTTCTTCCACATCTCCACCAAGTCCTTTGATGCCATTGACAACTTCATCCACCTTCTATAAGTAGATTGTAATGTTTTCATATTTAGAAATTCACATGGTCTCAAACATGAGCTTCAAATTCTGCATTTTAGCTTGCTTGACGTTATCATCTCCTTCATAAATACCTTTTAACTTTGTTCATATTTCATTAGCAATTTTTAGACTCATAACTTTCACCAATTCAGAATTAGTAAGACCACTTAAAAGAGCATACCTTGCTTTACCATTGGTTTCATAGGTGTTGATCTCATTTGCAGTACTTGGACCATTTTATGGTTAGTGTATTCAATCTCAATAGATTTCCAGATCTCATATCCAAGAGAAATTAGATAACCTTCCATCCTTATTTTCTAGAATGCATAACATGTTCCATCAAATAGGGGAACATTCTTCTTGTGCACCATCCTGAATATACCTCAAGTAGTTAAGCTCTCTTCCAAGGAACCTCACTCTGATACCAATTGTTGAATGCACAAGACAACTGAGAGGGGGGTGAATCAGTTGTAACTTAAAATTCTAAAACCCTCAAACACATTTAGATCCACATCAATTCAATTAACCCTTAAACTATTATGATGATTAAGCATGAAAGGAAATAACATAAACTGAATCAAATCACCATCAAACACAAGAGAATACCAGATTTATGTGGAAAACCCAAGAAGGGAAAAACCGTGATGAGGATTAACTCATAGTATAAAGTAATATCAACACTGAAAAATAATAGGCTCACTTCTAGAAGGCTCACTGCCCAAAAGAAAGGCTCACTACCAAAGGGCTCACTACGCAAAAGAAAGGCTCATTGCTAAAGAATCACTTCCAGAATAGAGAAGAAGATAGAGAAGATTGTTATAAGGAGAAGACTATCTCAATGCAATAGAGAATTCCACCACTACACCATCAACACCGTCACAATCATATTGAAGAATTGTAGACACCTTCTACTCACTACATCTAATAATCTAACACATGAAAGCTTGTACTACACCACACTATTATTCACATCACATGGACACCCTTTCATGATCCCTTGATGCTTATTTATATCGTCTTCAACCTTGAAAGCATTCTCTAAGGTTAACAAAGCACCTTAGTTTCAAAAATTCAAATTAGGTCAAAACATTCCCATGGTAGAAAGGAATGAAGGAAGACCACAACACACCTTAGTTTAGACATAAATCCATCCAGACATTCCATGTCATGCTTCCACAATCAATGAAGTAACTCTACAATTAGTGTAAACAGCCAAGTTCAGCCAAACCTATGTTATCACAATGAACTTTTAAGTACACGCTTCCTCAAGGCAAAATATAACTTTGCAGACCATATACCAAGCTTTAACACAATCTAGAGTACTCCATGAACATCCTAAAACATCTTGAAATCCAACAAATTCCTTTGCAACAAGTTTCACCTGTCGCGCATCCTTATCCTGTTTATGCAATATACTTAACTATCTATGTCATGCATTGTATCTCTGGAAATCAAATTTCGGAGCACCACACTATGAACAACTTCAATATAAGAAAGATATGAACCTTATAAGCATATTTCTAGAACCAAAAGACCTAAAACCACTTTGCAGAGAAATGTCGAGGAAAAACATTTTTCCTAGACATCTCTACAAACCCCTAGGAATCACAGTCTTCATACTGATGAACACATCTCCCTCTACACGACAATCTAGCATGCCAAATCCTAAATATAGCATCTATAAACACCTCTAAACAACATATTCAAATTGCATGAACAGATCTTCAGTATATAAGAAATGTGGAGAAAAACCAGAATAATACTTTGCAACACAAAACATCATTTCAACACATTATTTCCTTTATTATTCAAATTTTCTCAAAAGCACTTGGAAGCCAAGCACCAAAAGCATATTATCATCACCAACTTTAGCACTTCCTCATCATTAGAGATAGGATCCACTCAATAGCAACTACTCATACTCTTGCAACATTTCTTACTCATACAGTCGACATCAATGACAACACAAGCTTGTTGACACCAATGACAACACCAACTACACATACTTGCAACACCAATAATCAGGAGTAAGCATTGGCTCTACTCTATGGATTTAAACTAGTTATATCCATCAAAGTAGCAAACATTTGGATCAAGGATGATTCATTGTTCATTATAAATGCCCTCGACAAAAGAAAATTTCTTAACTGGAAAATTGACTACGTAATACAACAAGAAATTTAACTTAGCAATTTTGAAAACTATCAAATAAGCCACTATTATAGGGAAGGCAACAAGGTGGTGAATCTTCTTGCCAACATGTCAATTGATCAAGAGGCACCGAATTCAACTTTTACTCCTTAGGATAGAGGGCTAGCGTGTCTGAGGAATTTAATAGCGGGTGACCTGTTAGTTCTTCCGGTTAGAGCTTATTTATGAAGCAACCCATACTATAAATGTAAAGCCCAACAAACATGTGTTATTCAAATGGTTGCCCAAATATGTCCCTTCATAATGACTATTTTATTTACTCTAGTTTGCTAGGGAAATAACTTCTCATAGTTGATGATCAACTCTCCAATGGGCTACACAATCTCTGCTCAAACTTTAATTGTGTGATAGTACACAACATGACATTTTTTTTATTTTGAGACCTTCATTTGGAGTTTTCAGTAGCTTCATCTGTGTGCCTTTATTGATGTGATCTTGCCTTGCCAGGCTCTAAATTGTCTCCTAGATTTTCTTCAAGGTTTTTAAATGATAGGATTTCCTTCTTCCTCCATGTCATCTTTCTTGCACTTGGTTGCATGCTCCATCTATAATTCTTTTGGGATGTTGACGTCTCACTCCTATATTCTTTACCTTTAAATCCAGATAAGCTCTTGATCTTCTCATTTCTATCAAGTTCATTTTCTTTTTTTGGCCTCATATTATTATTCAATTCAATGGCTCTCTAGGAACTGAACATGCATATTTTTCTCCCTCCGATGGTTGGAGAATCCACCTATCATGGAGCCCTAAATATGGTGTATTTGAGGGAGGTTTTTGATAATGATTATGACAATGTAGATTTTGTTGTACGGTGTGTGCTAGAGTATTATCTTTTCTAGGTTGAGGATAGGCTGGTGAAGGGCTCTAAAATAATGTCGACTTTTATTTCTAATATTTTTTATATTTCTTAGGACCAAGATTATACTCATGCAATTGGTTTTAGTCTTGTTCACTCCTCTTTCTTCAATGCAAAGAGATGGTGAATTACTCTGGCAGTCGATGACTTCCAAGGAGGCTTGGCTCTTATTGGAGGTATATTTGATCAATAGCTTCTTCAATCCTCTCCTCATGCAGCTTATGTATATATGGACCTTTAGCGGGGACTTAGAGTGGACTGTGCAAATGCCTTTAATAATCAGCCCTTCAATGCCACCATTTTCAGCTACCTGAAGGGATTCTAGACAAGGCCAGAGAGGTCTTCAAGGCGGTCTATTTTCTACAACTTCATGCACTTGATATGGCTCTCGGTCCTTCGAGGGATCCAAGAACCCCATCATTTGCCCTCTCCTTTGCGATGCCGCCCTCAGAGGAACACCATGACTTAAACTCTGACTAGAAGGTTGACTGTTATGTTCTTTTTTGTAAATCATTGTATATGTTTGTTCTCTTTATTCTCCTACCCCGTGTAGGTGGACATTATGTTTTGAAAGTTTAAGAACCAAATGATACATTATTGGTCTCTCTTTTGTATGGCTATTGTATATTTGTTAATCTAATTTAGTATAGGTGCTCTACTATCTTTCTATTTAAAAAACATTAAACTAACCTATATGTATAAATTAACATTTAAATGTTCATTTATTTATTTCTTTTTATTCTAAACTATATACTAATCTATACGAATGATGTAATAATTTCAACAATAAGAGGTTTATGATCTTCTTCACTCCATCCTTCCATACTTTGATGTGTGCTCACAATAGTGTAAGGTGCATGATTAAAAACTTTATCAACACCATTGCTCATGGATAAAAGAAAACATCTATCATACCTATTGACCTCCTTATGTGAATCAAGGAAAAATGAGAACACCTCTAATTCACATGGCAAGATAAAGGATGCATGACTACCCTATTGATTTGCAAAAATAAAAACTTCTTTTTACAGGTCAAACTAAGAGGCCTAAAACTTAGGCATACCTTCAAGTTGATTTGTAACATATTGATCTTTAACTTGGAATATGTGTTGCTACTCAACACCACTTTCATTTGTATGTTAGACCCACATAAAGGATTCAAGTTCAAATACATCACTATCATCCACAGTACTAGAAACATGACCTTCAAAAATGAAATCTTCATAGTCACAAATGTTCTCATCAAGCTCTTAGACAATAGGTGGCAAACATACATCACTTTTACATGTGCTGATATAATTTTCAATTTCTAAATCATAAGCATGATTCAAGTCACAATTCAAACCAGTAGCACAAATGTCAACATCATGAGACACCTCAAGTGAGGAACTAAATTATTTAAATTATCACCATCATGGGACACTTCAATCTCATTTTGACAACCTAACATGTCATATTCACTACTAAAATCAAAATAATGACACATTTCTTCTTCCTCAAAAAACCTAACATCTTTGTAGACACCTAAAATTGACTACTTTATCCCAATCAAGTCTTGATCCCCTAAATCAATAATTTTATCCCCAAATTGACTATTTATCCTCTAAATTTGATCAATTGTCCTCTGATTGCCCTAAATCATCCTAAATTGAATCCTAATTATGATAAATTATCCCCAAACCATTCTGATTTATCATATTTGCCTAATTGGTGTAATTATCAGGACCTAATCCAATTATCACTCATTATCCCTAATTTTTCCCTAATCCTAAATCATTATTCCTAAGTCCTAACTCATTTTCCTAAGTCATAAAACCCATTTCCTAACTTAAATAATTTCCACCACACGATTTAATTAATGTTTATTAATTAAATCACCATTTTTTCTCCCATAAATCAAGTAAAAGAAATACAAAATTCTTTTATTTCACCTTAACAAATTCATGACCATCTCCTAAGGATCCAAAAATCAATTAATAAATCCCTTTTATCCTCCACCATTGATCTCATAACTTCCTAACAAATTTAATCCTAGCCATTCATCTCTCATCAAATCTTCATCGTCGATCCTCTATCCTTGTGGTCTATAAATTGACCTAATCAGGAGCCATTTCAATCAACCATCAATCTCACAATTTCATGTTATCAAATTGAGCAACCACAATCATATCACCATGAGTAAATCTATCATTTTGGTGCAACAAGAGATCATGAGTAATATGTGTTTGTTTCATGTATTTCTTGTTGATTTCATTGCTTGATCGAAGGTCATATTGAATGTAGGTTAAAGGTTCACAATGTTGTTTGAAATCTTTATTTTGATCTACATTTTAATGTGTATAATCTCCTTGTGGCCCAATAGAAGCACAATCTACATGAGGGAGACAATAAATCTTGCACCAAAAAAATAGGTAGTCATACGCATCCTCATGACCACTATCTTCACAATTGTCAAGGGCAATGTCTTCAAACTAAAAATCAATGCCTTTACTATCATTTGTCTCAATAATATTATCACTAAGTGTAGGCACATCCAAGTCACCCTCATGTTAAAAAACATTAGTAACTTCTTCATCATCCAATGGAACAAACAAACATAATATGTCAAACAAGGAACTAATCCTCTATCCATTTTTTGCATCACATGCATGTACACAGTTATCATGATTAATCTCATGACCTAATTCATTTTACTACACAATTGTACACACACATTCTTCTTTATCCACTGGGCCATCATAGAGTGCAGAGTTACATACCTTAACTTCAAGTTGGGAGTCAATTGGCATAAAAACATCATCATCCCCGAAGGATGATCCATCCAATTGAAGATAAGTACATATACTATCTTCATCATTTGAACTACTATCATATTATGTTGCATCACAATTTATTTCCCTCTTGATTACACTCTCATATTGATATGATGTTGTATCCACTTCACATGTTGTATCTACTTGGTTCCTACTCATGTAGCAACTTATTCATTACTAGAAGCACATGCATTTGAGGACAACAATTTTCCAATGTAATCATTCCTTTTCTTAAGGGAGTCTAAGAATTCATAGTCCTATTCCAAGATTGTAATCTTTAGGTCTTTTTTCATTGAAATCAAACCAACCTCATATGCTTCAAAGAACATGTCAATACAAGTAAGTATATTAGGTTTGAAAGCATTTGGGAATTTTAGAATTGAAACAACAAACCTATGGCTAAGTTCCATACTAGACATACCCTCTTGCCTTTTGGTATTTACCAATTCTTGGACAAGAACAACATGATCTATGTTACTTGCAAATTCTTCATCAAACACAAACACAAGGTCTTTCCAAGAAACAAAATAATGTTCTGGAAAAATATCAAACCATTTCCTTTCCCTCCCATAAAGAGACCTAAAAAAGAATCTCATCCACATGTCCTCATCTTCAAACTAAAATTTTCTATAAATACTAAAATTGTAACAACATGTGTGTACCCTTAATAAATATCATGCCCATTAAATCTAGGCATCTTGTTGAAGACCTTGGATGCCATGGTTTGCATTTCATAATGAACCTAAGAGAGGTCTAACTTCTTGTAGATGGTGTCTAGGGGATTGAGAGAAGACAAAACATCTTAGCTTTTCATGGTATAAGGATGATCATTGGATTGCAACCTACACTCAAGAAGCCTAATTTGATTTTCATTTTCTTTATGTTAATGCAACATGGACTCAAGCAACCTAATTTAATTTTTTATTTTTGTATGTTGCCTACCAAGTTCATTTTTCTTATGTATGGATGCTTGGTTATGAGGTAGGAGAGAATATGATCTAGGGCTATTTGAATAACAAGAATAAACTTCACCAAGGATTCATAGGCATCATCTTCATCATAGTATATAGGGCTTGAAACATAAGAAGATGCATATAAAGGATCTGCCTTAGAATGATCATTATCACACCAATAAGCCATGACTCAAGCATTATATTATGCAAGGAAAAAATTGAGGTCTTATAACCATGAATTTCTTTACCATGGAAGAACCTTTGTCTCAAAAGGGAGGAAAAAAACTTGTGTACCTTTGTTACCAACTGCTGTAAACTTGAGATGTATTCTTGAAGCACTAACAACAAATAGGTTGTAGTAGCAACCAAACTTCTTTCCTGATAGTAGGGTTACCACCTCTTTCAAAAGAGGAATACCTTAAAGCACATTTGATCTCCAAGGGAAAAAATTGATTCTAGGTTTATCTCACAAGTAGATTCTTCAATTAAATTAAGATCATGTGATCTTCTTCCTCAATGCCATTCTATTGGTGTAAGTTAAAGGACGCCAACTACACACAAATAATTGAAGCTAGTTAGATTCTCATGTAATTGTTTGAAAATTGATTCTAGTTAGATAGAATTTCTTAGTCTTACATAGAATTAAAAATTTCTACATTACACTTCGACTAAGTGGTATTAGCCAAAAGAATTTTCCACTACATCTACACTTAGAACTATTTTACTTTGTTACCTACTAGTTTTTAATAGACTAACATTACCAGTCCCTTTTTGTGCTAAGAAATGTGAATGAAAATTATACTAATTTCTTGAAAGATAATGAAATTTTGATAAAATGTTGAGAAGGAAATACTATATACTAAATTAAAATATTTTAAGAGCAGAACATAAAAGAGGAAGGATAGAGGAACATGCTATCAAATGGAGGAGCCCTTTTCCAAGGATGTTAGAGTGTAGCGAGGAGATCTACACATCATGCTATAGTCCAAGCCATACAAAAAATATATGACTTTCGCTCTATATCACTTCCAATCACATGTACTATACAACACAAAAGAAATGCAACATCATTAGTCTCTATGTGATATAATTATGATAAAACTAGAAAGAGATGAAAAATGCAACTCCAAATAATCAAAATGGATAACAAAAATGAAAGGGTTTGAGGTGAGGGATCACAAAACCAATGAAGAGCAATGGAGCTTCCCACTCAAATTTGTAACCTGCAATAAAAAGAAATTTTATTGAAGTTCTTTTGAGGGTTTTCCTTTAGGTCAAACCCTTGTTTGGTATTTGTACCTCCACAACAGCGAATATGGAAAGTATTAGAAATGAAAGTGTGTGCTACTACTTTCAAAGTGTATCTGGAAGAAAATATAGTAGTGACAAACTATTTCTAAAAGTAAAATAAAACTAATCTACTCAAGCTAGAGAGAAAACTAGTGTGATTATTTGATAAAGAGAAAGGAAGAATGAGGTAACCCACATAGTTGAAAAAAACAAACTAATGGATTACACTATAAAATAATAATGAAAGCCTGATTAATGAAAGGTGCACACTGCCCAACTTAAAGTAGAGAACCCAACAAGCAATGGTCCCAAGAAACCCCATGAAGAAGCCATGGAACTCTCAAAAATCTCACAGATCATGTATACAATAACAAAACCATGGAGGGTCCTTGAGAATGCCAAAATAGAGAGCTGAAGATGAGCACAAAAATAGAAATACTTCATAGATTTCACACCAAATTGTAGAAGAGAGCCAAAGAGTTCAAGAGATTTCTTGAGAATTAGAGTTGATTCAAAATTACAAGAATAGAGGGGAAAATGAGAGGACGGGTCAAAGAAGGTCACTAGGAATGTGTAGAAGCATTACAAAGAATATCCAACATTGTTAAAGGTGTCCAATAACACCTAGAAATAGTCACTTGGTCCAACATAAAAATGGGATGCTAGCACGATGCATGGATGTATGTGCTAAGCACTAGCACCCAAGGAACTCTAGCTCCTAGTCAAATGAACAACCTTAGGAAGAAGTGTGAAATAAGCCAATAAAATAGAAAGATATGACACACTTTCAATCAACTTATCAACACAAGTGAATTTAAATATTTCTAACTAAAAATCAATTTTGGTCAAACATATGATCTTGTAAGATTTATTCTAGCTAAGTTAGATATGTCCACATCTTTTCCAACCAAAATTGTTGGCTAAATGCATATGCAGCACCACTATGAGGCCAATTTACCAACAAAATAAAATTATTTTAAAAACTTGATATTTCAACAACTTCTCATATAAGTAACATTTTTTAAAAAATATAAAAATACCCTTTTGTAGATCTATTCAACTATATATATATATATATATATATATATATATATATATATATATATGTATATATGTATGTATAGTTTAATTATTATTTATATTTTCCTTTCTATTTTTACTAAAAGTATGTTATCAGCACAAAATATTAGGTTGATTACCATGTCAAGGAAAAATAGTAAAACTTATTAAAAAAAATTGAAACAAATATGATGCACTAGATAAAAGAATCTATATCAAGATGGTATAATTTTTTTTTCTATTTTAGATAAATAGTTAATATGAAAGTTGATGTCGAATGGAAACAACTACATTTTACTACATGCACAATTTATTATTTATTTAAAAATATATATTTATCAAAATTGGAAAAAAAATATCCATGCACTAAAGTTTCAAGGTATAAATACACACAAAAAAAAATTGAAAAAAAAAAAAAAATTTACTATATAAAGATTGACGTCTCATGTAACTTCATTTTTCAACATTTTATTAGCAACTAAATAATAGTTTCAATTTATTATAAACTATATTCAAATAATTTTTAAATTTTTTTCAAAAAATACAAACATAAAATATACTAAAAAATAAATATTTTATTAGTGTACATCATTTCAAAATTCAAAACATAAATGTCACCTTTTAGTGATTCAAGTTTAAAAGTTGGATCAGTGTTGGTCGTTTCCTTTATAAAGTGTGACATAGCTTTGTGTTTTTACTGAACAAGCACAAGGGCTCAAACACAACACAAACATGTACATGTGTGAGTTAGGCAAAAAAGGCTAAGGTAGGGCCAAAATGAACCTAAAAACATCTAGGAGAGAAAACACCAATATAAGTGTAAAATGTAGAGTGAAATTGTAAGGGTATGTAATTTTTTATGTTACATTTAGCCCTACTTTAGTGGGATTATGACCCTAGGTGATATCTTACACTAAAGCATTACGAGACAAGGCCAAGGATTTAAAGATTTGTGAAGAACCTATTAAGTTAACTAGTAACTCTGAGAAAGAAAACCATAAGGGAGATGTTAAGAAGCCTAGGAGAAGATATGTTTGGCAGGAAAATTAAAAAAAATTACAATGTGGTAGTTAATGGTTCAAACACTATAAATCAATACACCACCATGAAGGTTATTCAATTAGATAATGGTACAGTCATTGAAAATTAAAAATTTTACAAGGGTAATTAGAATATTAATGACCTAGGTGCACCACTAAGACTAAAAACAAAAAGATTGAAAACAGAATAGATCTTGCCCTAAAAAACTTAATGGAAGGTGTATGCAGGAAAATTCACCATTTTATCTAATAAACTAGTGCAACCTACAAACTATCAAGAATCTAATCTAAGAAAGCAAATGAAATGCAAATAATCGAAGCAAGAGCCCTTAGATTGTGCGATCCTTGTGTTGCATGTGGATTGTTGATTGCTCACATTTTGCATCTTATCGACGATAAAAGATTGATGGATAAAAGATAGGTAGAGGTTGATGGATGAGAGATTGAAAAGAAAATCTGGCAGAGTGACGGTGCTTGAGAAGATTCATCCATGTCAAATGGCATGAAAAAGGGTTAATGTATAGGGAAGATATGAGAGAATGGAAAGATAAAGTTTCCATTTCATAAGTGATAATCGAATTGGAAAGTTGCATTGTGCAACTTGGGAAAAGAAAAGGAAAGTGGAAGAGTCCACTTGAGAGATGAGTTGAGTTGGAGATGGAAAGTGGGTGAGTGACTTGAGAGAGAGAATTAGAAAGTGATTGAGTTAACTTGAGAAGATAAATAGAAGGTGAGTGAAATGAGTGGAGAAGAAATTGGAAGGTGGAAGAGATAACTCAAAAAGGTAATTAGAGTCATCTTGAGAGACAAAGATGGAAGGTGGACTTAATAATTTAAATAATTTAATATTATTTAAATTATGAGGAAATGTGAGGAGTGATAAATTAAATAAAATAAAATATTCATTTTATTTAACTTAAGAAGAAAGTGGATTAAATAAATAAATAAAATTTATTTATTTAATAATGGTAAAAGGGATGGGATTAAATTAAATAAATGTCATATTTATTTTATTTAATAGAAGAAAATGCTAGTTAGGATGGCAAAGGGCTAATTTAGGGCAAAAATGCTATCAGATGCCTAGATGATGTGACATTGTGACAAGTGGACATTTTTGGGTGTCTACATTTTGCCCCTATTTGAGATGTTGTTCGCGATGATGAGATCTATGTCAAGTAACATCATTTCAAAGAAGTTAAGGTACGGATAGAGGAAATAGATAATGATGGAAAGATAGGATGGTGATGGGATGGTGATGCCCCCTCGAGAGGATAGGCGGGTTGGATAGACACAGGTAGGCTCTCAAAAATAAATGGATTGGTCAAGGAAGAAGGATAAGGAAATGGATAGAAGAAAAGGAAGGATGTGTTATGCTGCAATGAAAGTGAGCAATCATATGTTTGATATAGCGCGAGATGTTATGCACCAAGGTATAAGAACCAAGGTGACGATGTGTCTTATGCCCCAGTGTAATACAACCTTGTCTAGATACAAGATATGAATATTAGCCAGGTTGGACTTGATGCAAATGCAAGATAAAAATGATAACACACACAAGCAAGCATGCATTAATGAAGAGAGATGAGAGAAGAAGATGATGAGAGAAGAAAGAGGAATATCACCCTGTGCCTGAATCTGGGCACTTCCTTCGTACTCCAGACTGCCGACATACCCTGTATCCATGGGATCAAGGCACGTAATGATAGAGATGAGATGTAGTTCTGATTTATTATAGGATGGCGATGCAGACAACTGATGTGAGTTGGATTATTGGTGATTTGAAGGTGTGGGATGTTGTTTTTAGAATTTTTTAGGATGTTTTATAGTTTTTTTGGTTTTTTTACGACATTTTGTAATTTTTACAGATTTTTTCAAGACATTTTGTGATTTTTAGGGATTTTTTCAGGACATTTTGTGATTTTTTTAGGACTTTTTGTGATTTTTACGGATTTTTTTTCTAGACTTTTTATGATTTTTTGGATTTTTTCAAGGCTTTTATGATTTTTTTGGGTTTCTGGGAGATTTGGGATGTCAATGGATTTACAACTTTGGGCAGCCTTTGTGCTAGAACCCAGTCACGAGGGAGTACCAAGTCTAGGTGCGATAAGGTAGGCAGGATGGATTAGGACGAATGGATAAAAGGGTGGGCAGTAAGGGATGGAAAGGAAGACTCATAATAAATGGAAGGATAAGGGGATAGACGACATTGGATGTACGCATAAGAGAGCTAGGATGTGATCTCAAAGACTATGTCACATAGGAAATAACATGCCCCATTCTAGATAGTATGCTTGAGATTTTTTATGACAAAGCTAAGGACCATAGGATAGTGATAGGATTGGGCTTATGACAATGGGATTATGATAGGATGACAGGATGGGTTGGAAGGGATAAGGTACATCAAGAGTTTTTTCCAAGCATGTTTCAACATTTTTGCCCCCAATCTTTATCAAGATCAAGAAGAGGAAGGATGAATGGACTCAACTAGGGTAGGTGTATAAATGTAATAGATAAGGATGGTAGGATAGGATATGGTAAGATAGATTGAAAATGATATGGTGGATGAGACAAGGTGCCCCCAAGTGTAGGTGACATAGAAGATCAACTTACGCATGACACCTGTTTGCCAGGTTTTCGTCATGGTACTTATCTAGGGTGCCTATTTGCCAGGTTTGCACCATTAGACGAAGGGATTTCTCTTTACTTTTTTCTTTTTCTTTTTTGAATTTTTTGAATTTTTTGGATGGGAGAAGGTGGATATGGATGAAAGGGACTCAAGTGGCTGGTTCCATGGTAGTCTTGCTAGATGGATGTCATCGTATGGACCATGTCAAGTTGCTCAGAGATGTTGGTAGGGGATTTCATGAAAGATGGATTAGGTAGATGGTGGATTATGAAAGCTGCGATAGTGGATTATGATATGGATGGATAGTGGATAAAGATATAGATTATGGAAGACTTATGGATGACAGACTTATGTAAAAGCATGGACCATAGGGATATGATGGGTAAGATATGTAGGATAGTAGATGAAAGGTGAGGAGATGGAGGTATATGGAAGTGTTGCATAATGATATGGAATCATGACCAACAGTTGCACACACAGATAAACATTGAAGCTTTTGGTTAGATGGTGGTGTAGGAAGTAATGGTGTTGTTCGCTTAGGAGATGGATGACGAAGTGCCTTAGGGACCCACATAGACTCAGTATTTTTATGATTATTGTTTTTCATGTGGGATGGAGGATTTTGTTATTTCTGGATGGAATGGATAGAAGGAGATGGTTGAGATTCATGAGAGGTGGATGCCTTATTTCACTGGGTGGCTTTTGGCTTAGGAACCCACATCTTTTTCAAATTTGCTTTAAGGTGGGTGGTTGTATGTAGTTTTAGAGATGGATTTGAAGTAATCGCTTATTTCTTGGGGACCCACACCTTTGTCATTATTGCTTTGAGGTGCGTGGAGGTATGCAGCTTTTGAGATGGATTTTTCTTTAAATCTTTGCTTTTGGATTGATATCCTAAGGCATTAGAATTTTTAGGATTTTTGATTTTATAGCTAGAGGCATCCAAAGTTTTGCTTTTGAATCCCACGGGGTGGACAGAAGGAGAGGAAGCTTCATGTTTAGACAATATATGCATTTTCTGGTCATGATTGGGATTTTTAGAGGGCTTATGCATGGATGGATAAGGTGTTGGAAGTAGTGGAGGTAGATTCAATGGAGGGATATTAGGTGTTGGAAGCAATGGAGGCAAAGTGGATGGTGGGAGGTGTATGGTCACATGCTCTTGACATTTATAGGATGAGGTAGGCGGAATAGCGACATATGATTTAGGTGTATGATGGGATGTGCGATGGAAAGTGGTAGACTTAGGAGGGATGGAGGGATTACCAACATCATTAGATTGTTGACCTTGAGCTGTGTATCCAAGGCCAAATGAGCGTGGAGGGAACTTGACATGGATTGGCTCTAAAATACCTTATTCAAGAGGACCTAAACCCTTACCTTGATAGTTCATGTTTTGGAGGATGCGGTTGACAATAGGACTAGGTGTAGGTGGAACACTAGACACGAGTTCCTTATTGGACAGAGAAGGTGAAATAGAGGATAATGGTTGGTGGTGTTCTAAGAAGGAACACTCATGGATAAGGGTGGACAAACTAATAGGACATGATGGTGGAGTTGCGATAGGGTCAATGGTAGGTGATGGAGGATCATTAAGATCTTGCTTTTGCTCATTATGATCCAAGGTATTGATTTGATCTTCTATGTTTATGTGTTCTAGGGGGGGCACATGTCTCATTAAGGCAAGTGGAAGTGGGTTCATTAGAGTTAGATGGAGAATGGATAGGAGCAATTTGGATATCTTGCTCATGGATGGGTAATGGATGATGGATAAGATCAAGGTGCTCATGGATAGCTTCTTCATAGATAATATCATCTTGATCATGGAAGAGGTAGATGTTATGGATGGGTTGCATGAGTGGAATGTAAGGGATTTGATTTTGACTTGGATTAGGGACTAATGTTTTCACATACTTCAGATCATTCTCTTGACATACCTCTTGGGTGGCTTGGATGGAAGTATGAGGGTCTTGGATGGGTTCTTGGTTAACAATATGAGAGGGCAATGGGCTCACGAGAAGAAAATTTTTAATATGCTCAAGGGGTTGTGAACCACATGATGAGGTTGTAGAAGTGGACATAGCATTCAAAGGTTCTTTGGTAGGCTCATCGATGGGTGCCTGACATAGGGATTGTTTATTCCTCGCTAGTAGTCCTTGAATCACATCCTTTGTAGGTGGAAGGTTGATGGAAGTTGAAGGCTCGTGATTGGGATTGGGTGGAAGACTAATTGGATTAGGGCTTGTGAGATGGATAATGGGATTAGATGGGCTAGAACTTGGGTGAGATGGAAGGATAATGGGATTACATGGATTAGTTTATTTAGCCCAATCTTACCACAATTTTCTAGGTTCTTGATTAATCTTTTGAATTGTGTACAAGTGGATATGGCCCTTACATCTATGGTATGAACAATATTCATCATCTTTATACCAATGGGGTTTAAAGTAGATTTCTTCAAAAGGTACTATGGGTGGCAGCTCAATCAAATTTTCTTAGACCAATTGTTGTAGGTTCATCTCTAAGGGATCCTTTAATGGAAGGCTTGATGGATTAGAAGGTTGACATGAAGGTGTTGGAAGAGGACTAGTTGACTCATGTGTTGGCATGTGATCAGATGCTGATGGAGGATGTTCATAGGATGCAGTGACTAGATTGGTGTCTCCCTCGTCAAAGGCTATTAAGTCTTGTAGCATAGGTGGACTTAAGTCTATTAGGTTATGTTGCAAAAGTAGACTTGGGTTCACTTGGTTTATGTACAAAGGGCCACTTGGACTTGCATGTTCATGTTGTGGACGCCATTGATAGTCTTGGTAGGTGGTATTAGAAGAAGTAGGGTATGATGATGTGGCATTGTTATGGGAATATGTGAGATAAGGTGATGTGGAATTATTATGATATGTGGATAGGTTAGATTGGTGTGAAATGGAAGGAGATGCCACATAGGAATGAGGTGGAATTGTTTGGTGTTGAATGGATAAAGGATGATGATGTACTTGTTGGCTCTGTAATTGGCAAGTAGCTATGAGGTGGTGGATTTGTGCTATGAGGTGCAGCATTTGCAGGGATTGGCTTTCTTGAAGTCCTTGGATAATGTTATGGATACATTGAATCATATGTTGGCTTAAGGGTGATCGGCTTGTTTAAACATCGTGAAGTATGTCAATGATCTCTTGTGCCACGTCCTCTAAGGTCGGCATGGTGTAGGATGAATGTGGATTGGAGTTATGCGGCAAAGTTGAGACTCTTGGATTGATTGGTTTTCTTGATTGATTAACTGGATTGGATTGGTCGATTAATTGGATTGGTTTGATTAATTAGTTGATTGGATAAGATTGTCTCCCAAGAGATAGACTCATGAACTCAAGGGTAGACAAGGTTGGTTGATAATGCCGATATGATCAAATGCTAGATAAGGACCAAAGCAAGGACAATGTTGGTTGACTGGATCGATGTTGGATAGCTGATGTAGAGTCGCAAAAAGGATGTAGGGCTCAATAAGTCCAATGATACTATATGGTCAAACTAGATGGGATGGTGTAGAATGGTGTGGTTAGATGACTTGGGTCAATCAGGATGGGGTTGATTGGATGACAAGGATGATAGGATGATGTAATTGGATGAAGTGTAAAGATTGGGAAACATATTATGACAAGTGGATTGAGGATGACCTGGCAATATCAAATACAAGATCTCACATACACATGCATGCACACCAAGCACAATGATCAATGTGTACACCCTATGCTAGGCAAGGATAATATTTGTTAGATCCCCTAGCCATGCCTATTCAAAGCGGATAGCTTCAAGATCTTAGTAGCACTAGCTCCCCTCCACAGCACTCACTTCTCACGCATACCAAGATCTAGGTTTCCCAAGGCTCGTCCCCCCACCGAACCTTAGGATTGTCCCTGTTATCTCTACTAAGAACCATGTGAATCGGGGTGGTTTCAAAGGTTCAACCTTCTGCACCAACAAATAGAGGGTTTTTGGCCACTAAGACATGGTTTTTAGTTCGGGTTTCCGTTCGGGTGGCTATATGTGCGGAAATGCTACTCTCCATTATAGAGTCTCCCAACCTTCAAGGGTTGCACCTTGGAGGGTTTTGGGGGAGGTTGGTTGTCGGTATAGCGAAACAACACCCTTCATTTGTGACTTTCAGCACAAACACATTACTTATCAAGTGGATTGGAATGGTCTGGCTTTGACCTATTGTTGCCCGAGTCGTCCCCTTCTCACAGTGGGAAGGCAGGCCTGCCTAAAACTTAGCAACATGTTCTCTTACACCCCAAATCCGTTGGTTAGGCAGGGGGAGAGGATACTTGTATTGCTACCTTGGGTAACAAACAGACTCAGTAGGTAAACAAAGAAGAGAAAAATAGACACAAAGTAGAATGTTAATTTTAAGCACCAAACTAAAGTGTGCCTACTTTAGTGATAAATGATTGTTTGTTTTGGACCACTCGAACCTGCAAAAGATAGATCAGTAGTTTGTTTTCTCCATTCTTTGACAAGCAATTAGGACAAGCTATGCAGATAGATTGTTAAATACCAAAGATATGATCAAATAAAAATTGGAAAATGATGATCTGATATAGCCAAATAGAAAGCTTAGACGATTATGTGCAATTTTAAAAAAATCATTAAATTTGGATGTGTTTTGCTCAAGATACATGCATTTTAAGTTTGAACGGAAGTTGAATTTTACCCACAAAAATACCTAATGAATTGATGAGATCACTTGATGAAGCCTTTACAACTACAAATTTTGTCTTGTTAGCTTTCCAATGCCTATAAAAACACAAAAATCTAACATGATATGCAAAAGTTATGGTAGTTTTAAAAAGGAAAACTATTTTAAGCTTTAAAAAACACTATTCACAGCCTGAAAACACTGTTTATGCCAGAAACACTATTCACTGCCAGAAATACTATTCATCACCGAAAAGCACCATTTACTACCGGAAACACTATTCATCGTCGGAAGCACTATTCACTGCTGGAAACACTGTTCATCACCCTAAAAACATTTGTTTAAATTTGACCCGCAGTAAAAATGGTCAAATTATATGTTTTTCTTCACCTCTTGGCCCTTCTAGATGCAACCATGATGTTTGTTTTAGGCCTGGAGATCACCTGTAACAGATCCTTTGCAAAACTTGCAAACGAGGGTTAGGTAAATGCAAATTTTTATAATGAAAACTTGCAAAAACTAATGATTTGGTCCCATCAGGCGTGCCATTTTATGTATATAGGAAAATTCACCGTTTTATCTAATAAACTAGTGTAATCTACAAACTATCAAGAATCTAATCTAAGAAAGCAAATGAAATACAAATAAACGAAGCAAGAGCCCTTAGATTGTGCAATCCTTGTGTTGCATGTGGATTGTTGATTGCTCACATTTTGTAGCTTAACAACGATAAAAGATTGACGAATGAAAGATAGGTAGAGGTTGATGGATGAAAGATTGAAAAGAAAATTTGGCAAAGTGACGGTGTTTGAGAAGATTCATCCATGTCAAATGGCATGAAAAAGGGTTAATGTCTAGGCAAGATATGAGAGAATGGAAAGATAAAGTTTTCATTTCGTGAGTGATAATCGAATTAGAAAGTTGAATTGTGCAACTTGGGAAAAGAAAAGGAAAGTGGAAGAGTTCACTTGAGAGATGAGTTGAGGTGGAGATGGAAAGTGGGTGAGTGACTTCAGAGAGAGAATTAGAAAGTGATTGAGTTAACTTGAGAAGATAAATAGAAGGTGAGTGAAATGAGTGGAGAAGAAATTGGAAGGTGGAAGAAATAACTCAAAAAGGTAATTAGAGTCATCTCAAGAGACAAAGATGGAAGGTGGACTTAATAATTTAAATAATTTAATATTATTTAAATTATGAGGAAATGTGAGGAGTGATAAATTAAATTAAATTAAATATTCATTTTATTTAACTTAATAAGAAAGTGGATTAAATAAAATTTATTTATTTAATAATGGTAAAAGGGATGGGATTAAATTAAATAAATGTCATATTTATTTAATTTAATAGAGGAAAATGCTAGTTAGGATGGCGAAGGGCTAGTTTAGGGAAAAAATGCTATCAGATGCATAGATGATGTGACATTGCAACAAGTGGACATTTTTAGGTGTCTACGGAAGGCAAGGCACCTGAAGAAAATGTTTTAAATAACCTAGCTAATGACTTATTAAGGAAAGTGGGTAATGAAGTCATTGAAGAGGCTTTTGAAGAAGTTGTGTCAGATGATATGGAGATGGATTCAATGGATAATTTTGCGGTATCACAAAAAGAAGAACTAAGAAAATTTGAGAACAAATTTCAGTCCTCCAAGAAATCAAAAGGAAGAAAAAACAAATTTCTAAAAACACAAGAAAGAAGTTGCTACTGGAGTACAATCAACTCTAGATAGATATCTTAGATCTGTATCAAGGAGATTGGACAACTCTCCTAAAACCCAATCAAGGTCCTATCTTGGAATGTTAGGGGCCTCAACATCCCTAACAAGAGGCACTTAATAAAGTGCCATTTAGACTTATGTAAATCATATATCCTTTTATTACAAGCAAGAAAATTAAGTGATTCTAATGCAAAAGATGTTTTCAATCAATGGTATCTGTGGAAGTTCTTGTTTGTTGAATCAAATGGATCAACTAGGGGTTTAGTAGTCCTTTGGTCCCCTAATCAAATGAAAACTGTGAAACCTTGTTTAATTATGTTAATTAAAGATGAAATGTTGAAGTTGCTATTGTTATGAAAAGACTTGTGTTTTGGATTTAAACTAACAAAATTATGTAGAAATGTATTATTTTTATCATAGGTGTCTAGATATTAGGTGAAGAAAGGTTTTCGAAAACTCTGGAGATGTTCCTAACCTTCTCCAAAATTGAGTAGAAGATGCACTACAAAGCACTTCAACATTTTCCAAGATGGTTGGAGGATCTCTACCGTTGGAGTGGCAGGATAGGAAGGGTTGTTGATTATGAGATCTTTGGAGTTGTGTCCTAACGAGCAATCTAGTGATCTAAGTAGCTATTGATTAACTACACAAACTCTCTGGAGTTGCATAGGATATTTGGAGTTGTTTCACTGCCAAGATCTACAAAGTTGTTGCAAAGCTCCAGAGTTCCACACATAAAGGCCAGAGTTTTTGATGAGATAACTACAGTGGCTTGAAGGAGACAAAGTACACTTGCCATTTGATTTTACATGAATTAGGGACTTCTAGTAGTTTGTTGTTTTAAAGTTAATTCCTTTTTATCAAGGCCTCCATGACTTTTTTTATTAAAAGTCAAAAGATTAGATTTAAGGACAACTCCAGTTTCACTTACGTCTCTTTAAGTTCTGCATGGTTATACTTTTATAGAGGTGGTTGTATGTTTAGTTTTTAGAATAAAAGATCTTTTGTATCTCAAGATGAACTAAGAGAAAAGATGGTAAACTCTAGAGATATTATATACACAACAAACTGATATATATTGAATGGAGACAACATATTACTAAATAGTTTTTAGTTAGTTTTTATATAGTTTCATATAGTTGCAGAAACATATACTTTTTAAATATACTCTATTTTGGAAATACTGGATTAAGGAAGGTGGTTCTTCTATTTGTGTGTTCTGAAATCTCTATTTAGTCTTCATTTCTAAAGGTGTGGAGCAAGAGCCCACTCCCACTAACAGAAGGGAAGCTAGTATTGGTTATTTTCTTTCTTATGTTATTGTAGATTCCTTAATTTAGTTTTTCCTTCTTTCATAGAAATAAATCATATTCTTGTTAATTATGTGTTGCTTCTATTTTAATGTTTGTTTCATATTTTGTAATCAGATAGATCATTTCAGCATTATATTATTTCAATTCCTAGATTAGATTTCCTTCCCATAAGATAGTTAGAAGTATAAATTTGATTAAACAGGAAGGTTTCATTTCAGTAGTTAGATAAGGATTGTTAATTGCTAGTTCCTATTGCAAATAGTCATGGACAAAGCCTTGGATTTAACAAATCAGTGACCCTTTTCAAATTACCCATTCCTCAAGCTCTCAACTAGATTTCATATATTTTATTGACACAAATGAACTTGTAGATGCACCATGCAAAAATGGAAGGTTTACTTGGTCTAATAGAAGATCCAATTTTTCTCTTATAGATGAGAGGTTGGATAGATTTCTTATCTTATCTTCTTGGTTACAAAATAATATTGGATATACTTTCAATATTGTTCCTCAATTAGGCTCAAACCATTATCTAATTGTTTGTAGCATCTTTGAAGACAAAGCCCCTGAAAAGTCTCTATTCAAGTTCAAGTCAATGTGGTTTTGAGATGAATCTTTTTATATTCTTTTAAAGAAATGGTGGGAGGAATGTCCATTGGGAAATGGTTCTTGAATGTTTCAGCTCTACTGTAAACTAAAAAATGTCAAAATAAAAATTAAGGAATGGAATAAGAATTCCTTTAAAAACATCTTTGTGGAAAAATCTCAAATTGAAGAGGAACTTTGGTCTCTTAATAACAAGGTTATGACAATTAATATGGACCAAGAATTGTTCCTTAAGGAAAAAGATCTCTTAAACCAGCTACATGAAATTCATGCCAGAGAAAAAGTCTATTGGAAACAAAAGTCTAGAGAAGTTTGGTTAAAGGATGGAGATAAAAACACGAAATCAAATTACACAAATAAAGTAATCTAGAGATGAAGTCTTAACTAGTATCACTAATATCAGGAAAGAAGCTGTAATATTTTATTAAAAACTTCTAAGTAAAGGAAATGTTATTGCAGACACATATTTAGAAAATGAAATCTTAAACAACACCTTGAATTTAATTTTAGAGGAAGAAAACAATGCACTAATGTCTCCTTTCTCCTTGGAATAAATCAAGGCAGTAGTCTTCTTGATGGAGGGTGAGAAGGCTCCCGAGTGAGACAAGTTTCCACCTATCTTTTTCCAAAAGGGTTGGGACTTCTTAGGGAAAGATGTTTGGTTGGCTATGGAGGAAGGCAAAAGGAATAAGAAATTTTTATAAGAGATAAATAACACTTTCATTGTCCTCGTCCCTAAAAAAGAAAATGCATATTAATTTCTTGATTATAGACCTATATCTTTTTATAATACAAATTACAAAATCCTTACCAAGGCTCTCACCTTAAGATTGAACTCTCTAATCCCTTAGATTGTTTCAACAAAACAAGGTGCGTTTGTTCCTAGTCAAGAAATCTCAAAAGGAATAAATTTAGCTCATGAAGTAATTCAATCAATTAATTCCAATAAATCTCCTGTGATGGCAATTAATATTGATATGCTAAAATCTTATGACAAAGTTAATTGGAGCTTCCTCTACAAATTTGCTTCCAAATTTGGTGCAAGCTCATTATGAAATGTTTAACTTTTGGAAGGTCTTCAGTATTGCTAAATGGTTCTCTAGAAGGATATTTTTCTTCCTCCTAAGGATTAAGACAATGAGACTATTGGCAAGAGACACTGTGTGGCTTCATTATTGTTGTCATTGATGGCAACAAAGTCTATCCCACACATCTGTAGCACATAGTATGCCTATACCGGAAGACATATTGAAGAGTGTTTTGGTCCAGTGAACAAGAACAGAGCATGCAACAAGGTCCGACAATCAGGTCCGGATCTCTTAGATGGTGTAACTCAGCAAGTTACAGACTTGGACAAGTCAAGAGGAGTACCATGACTGCTACATTCCAGAGATTGAGCCTCCGGTGATGAAAGAATGAAAAGATATGAGCACCTAAGTGTTGGGTTCCTGTCAGGCAAAGTAGACTAAGAAAGAACTGACCGGCAGAGCATCAGACTTTAATCTAGATGATAAATTGATGGTGGTCAAGCTATTTAAGAGATTTTACATGGTTGGCTGACATGAATCATGACTTCTATGTCTATGTCCTTGAAACGCATCACATATTAAGCATGAATTCAGCCAACAAATCAGTGTCTTGGAAATATTTTTAGTATTCCGGTTGCCAACTAGGAAGATGTTGAAATCCTTGATGCGGATATATATACCAAATGGATTTCGGTATGAAGTGTGGTGTTGTGTGTGGAAGTGTGTGAGGAAAGGCAGAGAGAAGTGTGGAAGCAGCAATACAAGTCTGGTATGTGACAGAAAAGCAGCATTAGAGTAGAGGAAAAATGAAGTGCATTAGATCAGTATATTGAGCCTAACAGGAACTGAACCTTAGCATATGTGGATGCCTCTCATCAGTTCAAACACCTAGTTACTTTCTATATACCTTGTAGACAGTGAGTCTTTTATAGGCAGTATGCCTCTTGTGAGTAGTGTGCTCGGGCAATGAGCCCTAATTGGCAAGTGCCGTTTTGTACTTCTTATTCTTTTAATAGAGAATACAATCTTGGGTTAGTCACCCCGTGATTTTTCCCTTTATAGGGTTTTCCACATAAAAATCCTTGTGTTATGTGTGTTGATTTTATTTCTTCTCTCATGATTATGTATTCTCTTATGTTTTGATGTTGCATTAATATTAAAGAAGAAAAGAAAGTTAAGATATTTAAGATAACTGATTCACCCCCCCTCTAAGTTATCTGCCTTGTTTCCAACAATTGGTATCAGAGCTAAGTTCCTCTAAACAAAGCCTAACACCTTGAGGAAGATCTGGGAATCTCAATGGATATGTATGGTATGAAGGAACAACTTCAGTCTGCCCTAGATGATCTTGAGCAATCTCACTCTGAAGTCAATAACCTGAGAGAAAGACTCAAACAAGCTAATGATTTCATAAATGAGATAAAACAAAAACTGTGTATCTCTGTGAAAAAGAGAAAGGAACTACTTCAACAATTAGCAAGTCAAAGTGAAGCCAATGTTACTAATGAAGATTTAAATGAGAAAAACAAGCTATGTGAGAAGCTATCAAAAGAGGTCATTATCGTAAGGCATAAAATGGAATCAGGAGTTATGAGATTCACCCAAGAAATTGAAGAGAAAAGAAAAATTGAAAATAATCTAAAACAATCTCTTAAGGAGAAGTCAAAGGACTGCCACAAAATGGATAGAATAATCATGCATCTAGAATCTGATCTTGAAGAAACTAGAGATAATGAAGAACAACTTGAGAATCAGATAGACACTCTTAAACAAGATCTTCAAATAGCAAATGAATACAAAGAAAAATTCAAGATAAGTTCAGCTCAACTTGAAGTTCTTCTTGAAAGACAAAAGAGGGTAGATGACAAGCGTGGTTTGGGTTATGAGAAAGGTGAAAGCTCCGGATCCGGTCAAAAGAACTCAGGATCAAGAAATCAAAGAAACAAGCCTAGAAAACCTCCGGTAAGGCAACCAAATGCTCAACGATATCCATCCTTCAATGGATACTGCTACAATTGCAACAACTTCGGTCATAAAGCAATTTAGTGCAAAAGAAGAATGAATCAGACTAATTCATCCTTCTCTGGACAGTGTTTCAACTACAAAAGGTATGGTCACAAATCTCATGAATGCAGAAATATGCAAATAAACAATTCATTCAATGGTAGATGCTTTGCATGCAATAGAATGGGACATATGGCTAATCAATGCAGATCAAGAGAATATCAAACAAATATGCAAAGAAATGTTGTTTACTACAATTGCAATAGATCCAGTCATATTGCTAAATTCTGCAAAAGTAAGAATCGGGATAAAAAGGGTTCAATGCATCATAATCAAAATCAAGATAAAGGAAAAGGCAAAGTGAATGCGGATGAAGTTCAAAGGGAGATGAACAAGATTTGGGTGAAGAGGAATACAGAAAATGTTGGGGATGGATCCACACTAGAATCTGGTGCTGATAATTCTTCTGAAAATTAAAACAGATGAGCTCTGGCTCAAGGAGAGTCACAAAGGAGAGTAAATTCCCCCAGCCAGTCAATTGGTGCCTAAATTTGGCACATGGAATGTTGCGAATTAAAGGGTTCTCAGAGAAATATCTAAATAACCCTCAGTAAAAATATGAAAGATCCGTAAGGAGTTTTGAAGAGTTTAATCATCCAAGATTGATCCGGTTTGACAGCCATCCGGTAAAAGTAGGAATTTCATAGTTAGATCCAATATGATTCAAAATTGAAATATCTTGACCTGCAGATAAATGGCTTGATTGGAGGAGAGGAGATACATTGTCAATTATCACTAAAATTGATTCCAAGTGCACCTCAGTGATTCGGAAAGATCTATCTCAGAATAAGGAAGAATGAGGGAACCATAATAACTTAAGTTGTGCATTTATTGCAATAGGAAATTAGGGTTTGCATAGAGATAAAAGGGTTTCTTTTTTCATCATTTGTATATTTGCATTCGAGAAGAAAAAAGGAAGAGCTCTGCATCAAGATTGTTTCAACCTTCTCAAAGATCAACCACAGAATCTGATTCAACCAACAAGCATAAAAAGGTATTTTCATTTTTGAATATCTCTCTCTGAATCTTTTGAAGATGGCTACTCCAAATGTTGTTAAGATCACTGATAGGCCGCATCCAAAGTTCAAGAAAAACCACTACAAATCCCTAGAAGTTGATCCCTTAGGCGCCTTCTCTAGCATTTCGCATGGGGTTCTGCACGTAGAAGATGTTAGGGTATACATCTATGCCAATATTGAGGAATTTGGAGAATCAAAGATGATGGATATCTACCATAAACAACTAATAGATAAAACCTTTGAACTCAAACCTCAATACAAGGCCATCCGGGATAAGCATTTTGGACATTGCATCCACTTTCCCTGTCTTGCAGAAGATGAATGGGTCCAGTATGTTCTTAGTAGAATACATAACAACTTCATGTGGTTGTTGAAGCCCTTCAAGATAACAAAGGATACAATTAGGGCAGTAACTAGTTTGCACTCATCCAGTGGGTTACCTGCTCTCAAATCAGTCAAGAACCAAATAGTAAGTGAGGCTAGCGGATCAAAGTTTGACAAAAGAGAAATGACAATAGAAGATATCACAGATCTGGATATCAAATTTACCTCTATGCTAATTGGCTATAAAATATATCATTCCAGTAGGGAGAACTTTGTGTTCGGAACTGCAATTTATACTGCATATTAGATGCTAAGGGAAAATGTAGACTATGATCTATGCGAGCTTCTCCTGAGCCAACTATTAGAAAACTTGCAAAAGATCAAGAAGGACAACAAGAACTCATTCAAGTATGGTGGTTTAATACTGTGTTTATTCTTTTACTATATGAATGAGCTACCCGGATCAAGTGGTTGGGTATGGCAAAATGACAGACCAGTTGCCATACAAATCAGAGATTATATGTATGGGCTTGGTGATGCCAAGGCTCAAAGTACAGCACTCTAGGGATACTTCAAAAACTTCCAAAGTATGATGCAGGCCAGAGAAAGAATTCCCCAATCTATAGTCAAAAAATACAAGGATACAGTGTGTTTCGTGGAAGACACTGATCAATGCCTAATAGAGGCAGTGGAGCCCAGAACAGTCTGGATTATGTCAATGGGCTATGAGGTAGATGAGAAAATCCTGGAGCTACATGTCCAACACCTACTGAGTCAGCCTAAGGACCCTGAGGCAGAAAGGTTTGGAACCTTTCAATAATTGAGTGTGAAAATACATGTTGAACTGAGACAACCAGAGATGAAAAGAAAAGTGAGAAGGGAAGTTGAGGAAGTTGCCAAAAGATATGACATATCAAAGGAGGCAGTTGATGCAAATAGAGAAAAAATAGAAAGAGCTGAGAAAGAGAAACAAGAAGCAGAAAAGGAAAGTGTTCTGGTAAAAGCCCTCCTCCCGGACTAGATTCTCCAAGAGCTCTGTATCTACCACCTCTAAGAGCCCAAAAGCCTCAAAACTGGAAGCCAAGACATCCAAAAAGGGAGAGAAGAGAATGAAGACAAAGGCCACAAGGTCATACATAAGCCAAAAGGATGATGAAGAAACAAAGACTGATGAAGAGGTTAAGAAAATGAAAAAGAAAAAGAAAACTTCAGGGGAATCCTCTACCAGCAAGAACAAAGAAGAAGAGGCAGAAGAATTTGTAGAAAGGCCCACTCTTTCTATTGATGATATCATCAAAGCAGTCACAGTGGATGGGAACCTGCAACCAATCACTAAATTTTATGATGATTACAGTGATACTGACAAAAGAATTTTGGAGGAAGCTACAGTTAAGTACCTTAACATTTATAATAAAGCATTCATTGAAATCACTTCTCTAATTCCCAAAAGTCTAGAGAAGGTACTTGAACTCAAAAAAGAGAATGCCAAGGAAAAGGATTTAGAGATCCTGAAACAGATTGCAATTCAACTCTATCCTTCCATTACTCCAAAACAAATGACCATGATCTTTAAGGATTGCAAAGATGAGTTCCGGAGCAAAGCCAGAATGAACAAACTTATGCTTGAAGAGACTAATTAGGTGGCAAAAGAAATAGAAGACATACTCTAGAATGCCTTCAAAAGATTCAATCTTCAAATCATAGAGGAAATAGATGAAGAACCTTCTGCCATGGATGTTGAAGGATTAAGTGCATCAAAAGAAGAATCTACTGAGAAAATTGCAGAAGAGTCAAAGGAGATAGGTGATGAGAGGTCTAAGGACTTGGATTCCTCTGTTCTGGAAGAGGAAGTCCATGAAGAAGTAAACATCTCTCTTCTGGATCCCCCTGCAGACTCTGGAATTGAAGGAGAAGGAAGAAAAGAGAAGAAATTGAGTCAAGTAGAGGAGGAAAAGGGAAGAGAAGAAGAACACACAGAGAAGATCTCTGATGATAGTTCTAAGGATGAAAAGGAAAGAAGACTCTTTCTCTGGCAAGAGACACTGCAGAAGCAGTGAAAAACTTCTTAACCAAAGAGATGATGGAAATAGATGAACCGGAACTATTTCAAGGACCACTCAATTTTGACTCCCTCTCTCCGGTCCAGACAATGAAGGTAGCATCTTTTGCTCAAGATAAAGCAAAAGAAAAGCTTCAGAAGTCTCACATGGAAGACTATGAGCTGATAGAGATTGCATCCAGTGTGCTAGAGAAGATCATGCCATCCTTCCAAAAGGATCTTTCGGCCTCTTCATCCGGTAACTTGAAATCTCTAGTCAACTCTATTAGCACCCATTTTGATTCTTTGGAGAAATCAACAAAAGAGAAAGTCCGAAAAGAATTTTTGTGAAAGAGATTCACTGAAGTGCAAGGACTCATAACTAATGAAAGGAGGACCCTGGATATTGGCATAAAGAGCCTAGAAAATAATCTTAAAGATGGTGGAGAAATATATAAATTTTGTCTATCCTGGTCTAAAGTGACAGAGGATATTGAAAAGAAGGTAAAATAACAAGAAGATAAACTGTGAAGTTTATCTCAGAATTTTGCTCCCCTCATCACATCTATAATGAATCAAGAGTGCCAGGCCATCGCCATTATAAATAAAAAAAAGAGGCTTGAAAAAAAGAGGAAGAATATAATAAGTAGGATGAGCGAACTAAGAGGGATAATTATCCCCAAGTTAGAGACCATGCATGAGGCCTTAACTGATGCTCAAACCACAGCCCGGACCAGTGATCTGGTAGACTTAAGAAGTGAAGAAGCTTTTGCATTTTTGTTGAGTGGCCACATTTCAATTTTAGACAAGATGAAGCAGAGTTGGGTGACAGAAGTTGTACAGTTGAAGACCCCCTTTGCGGATATGCTTAAGTATATGTAAGTATAACATGTATATATACTTATGCGACTATGTATAAGATAATTTTTGCAAATTTTGGTGTGCGGATTTCACCCTTAGTCATTGATATCAAAGGGGAAGTGAGGAGTAGTGAAAAATGTGGAATCTAGCTAAGAGGGAGCTCTGGTAAAACAATGCACAAGATAGAGCATCAGCCCAGGGGGAGTTTGCTACGACACTTAGTCATTTTTCACTAAGTATTTCCATCAATGCCAAAGGGGGAGATTGTCGGCAAGAGACACTGTGTTGATTCATTATTGTTGTCATTGATGGAAACAAAGTCTATCCCACACATCCGCAACACATAGTATGCCTATACCGGAAGACAGATTGAATAGTGTTTTGGTCCGATGAACAAGAATAGAGCATGTAGCAAGGTCTGACAATCAAGTCCAGATCTCTCAGATGGTGTAACTCAGCAAGTTGCGGACTTGGACAAGTGAAGAGGAGTACCATGACTGCTACATTCCAGAGATTGAGCCTCCAGTGATGAAAGACTGAAAAGATATGAGCACCTAAGTGTTGGGTTCCTGTCAGGCAGAGTAGACTGAGAAAGAACTGACCGGCAGAGCATCAGACTTAATCTAGATGATAAATTGATGGTGGTCAAGCTATTTAAGAGATCTTACATGGTTGGCCAACATGAATGATGACTTCTATGTCTATGTCCTTGATACACATCACATATTAAGCATGGATTCAATCGACAGATCAGTGTCTTGGAAGTATCTTTAGTATTCCGGTTGCTGACTGGGAAGATGTTGAAATCCTTGATGTGGATATATATACCAAATGGATTTCGGTATGAAGTGTGGTGTTGTGTGTGGAAGTGCACAAGGAAAGGCAGAGAGAAGTGTGGAAGCAGCAATACAAGTCTCGTATGTGACAGAACAGCAACATTAGAGCAAAGGAAGAATGAAGTGCATTAGATCAGTATATTGAGCCTAACCAGAATTCAACCTCAGCATATGTGGATGCCTCTCATCAGTTTGAACACCTGGTTACTTTTTATATACCTTGTGGACAGTGAGTCTCTTGTAGGTAGTGTGCCTCCTGTGAGAAGTGTGCTCACGCAGTGAGCCCTAATTGGCAAGTGCCATTTTGTACTTCTTATTCTTTTAACAAAAAATACAATCTTGGGTTAGTCACCCCGTGGTTTTTCCCTGAACAGGGCTTTCCACATAAAAATCCTTGTGTTATGTGTGTTGATTTTATTTCTACTCTCATGATTATGTATGCTTGGTGCAGGAGCACCTACCTGACAGCTGGCCTCCATGAGGCAGTTAGTTTGTTATAGGTCTGGTTAATGTTTCCAAGAAGGTCTTATAAGACCAATGCATGTAATAAGGTCATGTTGACCATACTTTACTATTTTTAGATAGTTTGGACAGCTGTTTAGGTTGTTAGTTCGGTTGGATTTCCTCCTAGCCGCTTGGAATCTCCCAGCCGCTTGGAGTCGAGTTGGTAGTACTCGCGAGAATTCCTATTTATGCATTAGGATCGGTTGGTTTTAGATATATTGAGGAGCTAGGTTGCACAGAGTGAGACAGAGAGAGAGACAGAATATTGTATTTGCATCTTTTGAAATCAATAAAGAGATCCTGTTTGTGTTCATTCTCTGTTTGGATTCCATTGTGTGATCGATTTGCTGTTCTGGTGGTTGTATGGATTCGATGATCCATTCCACCGGTTGATTCGTCGAATCGGTGGAATGGCAATGTACAATAGTTTAGGATTTAGTTTGCATTTTCTGTTCGTTCACATGAATGTTTACAGGATCGCGGTCGAGAGGTGTTGAGAACCCTAGCATGGGCATGTGCTAGGTCGTGCTGGTTGTTAGAGTCTGGAAAGTTGTCCAGGAAGTAGATCGGGTCATCCCAGGAGGTTCGGTGGATCGAAATTCGCTAAGGTTGGAAATTCGTCACAACGGCATCATCAGGATATTTCTGTGTATATCCTGCAGTTACTTCGGGCGTCATCCGAGTAGATGGAGGTGAACATGATGCAGTAGATTGCATAAGGTGAATGCGCATTGGGGTGATCAGCACAAGGTGTTGCCGAGGAGGAGCGTATCGGCATAAGGTAGAAGATCGGGTTGATAAAACCATCGCGGGCTGATAATGTTAAGTTTGGCCGACAGCAGGATATCGAAGGAACTGCATGTGACGTCATTGTCATCAGGATAATCGTCATCAGGATATCAGGGTGACGTAAGCATCGACGGAAAGGTGCATGAGGTAGTCGTCATCAGGATATATGGGAGGAACCAGATATTTTATATCCTGCTGATGAAGATGATGTCGAACATCATGATGCTGCAGATAGAGGTTGGCGGTAAAATGAACAGTGAACATCAGGAGGATGTTTTCACTTGCCGAATATGATGATGCTGCCGATAGCCGGATATGATGATGCTGCTGACAGGCGAAAGGTCGAAGGTTTGTCTGCAGGAGGATATCGGTCGGCAAGAGAAAATATGATGATGCTGACAGTGTTAAGGGAAATATGATGATGATGATGGGTTGTAGACATACATGCTGTATGTCAAGGTTTTAGTGTGGATGCCTCTGCATCATAGTGGTATCAGAGCTCAGCAAAAGGTCTGGGCTGTTGTGTGTTGATTCTGTCACTGAAAAGACAGAGGTAGAGGAGTGAGAGGTTGACAAAATACCTCCGAAAGGTAATGGTACTGCAAGGGAATTGCAGAAGATGAAGGAAAAACATGCCAGAGAGATGAGGAAGATGAAGGAGCTTGCTGAAGCACTTCAAGCCAGGCTTGTAGCCTTAGAGAAGAACAAAAAGAGGGAATTGGACGACAGTGAATCAGAAGAAGATGAAGATGCTGTTGAAGAGTATGAAGAGGTAGCTGAAGATCTGGATGCTGAAGACCAGAGATTTGCAAAACTGTTAAAGGCAGTGCAGAGTGATAAACCTAAGGTAAAGGTTGATGTTTCCAAGTATAATGGAAGTTTGAATGAAGATGAGTTACTGGATTGGATTGCTGCACTTGATAATCACTTTGAATGTGAAGATGTTGCTGAGGATCAGAAGGTAAAGATTGCAAAGACCAAGTTAGGAGGTCATGCTTTGGTATGGTGGGATTATGTACAATCCGAGAGAAGGAAACAAGGAAGGTCAAAGATCACTTCATGGGATAAAATGGTAGCAAGGATCAAAGGTAAATTCTTGCCCAAGGATTATGAAATTCAGATGTTTAAGAAGCTGCAATTTTTAAGGCAGAAGGAAATGGATGTGAAGGCATATACTGAGGAGTTTTATAAGTTGAGTATGAGATCTGGTCATCATGAGAATGAGGTAGAAAAGGTGGCTAGGTACTTGGCTGGTTTGAGATTGAACATACAGGATGAGTTAGTTTTAGCTAACCCTAAGAGTGTGGAGGATTGTTACCAAATGGCAATCAGGATTGAAGAAAAGATGAATAGGAGACAAGATAAGTCCATGAGAGGAAGAGGCAGCAATATGAGGGGAAGAGGATTAGCCCCTACAACAAGGCAAACCAATGAGGGTCAAGAAGACACTGGTAAAGGACAGGGACAGTCTAATTTCAGAGGTGGATGGAAAGGTAATAGAGGCAGATTTGGAAGTGGTAGAGGTTCTACTACATTTTCAGGAAAGTGTTACACCTGTGGTAAGTTTGGTCATCCATTTTTCAAATGTCCAGAAAACAAAGGTTCATCATCCAGAGATGATAGAACGAATGACAAGAAAGTACAACTTGTGCAAGAAGAGAAAGTAGAGGAATGTGTACAAAGTTTAAACACTTATCAAGATAGAGTTCCTGACGGTTATGGGTATCCTGAGGAGGGAGAAGCATTGATGCTAAGGAGAACTAGTTTGCAGACATCAAAGGATATGATGCAAAGAAGAGCTCTTTTCAAGACCACATGCAAGAGCAAAGGTAAAGTATGTAAGGTTGTCATTGATACTGGTTCAACAGACAACATGGTATCTCAGGAAATGGTGGATAAACTGAATTTGGAAAGGATTCCACACCAACACCCTTACAAGGCATCTTGGGTGAGTGATAGTCAATCACTTTTTGTCTATGAACAGGCATATGTTGATTTTTAGATTGGAGCCTATCATGATAGAGTTTTGTGTGACATTTTGCCCATGGAATGTTGTCACCTACTGTTGGGTAGACCATGGCAATTTGATAGGAGGGTACTGTATGATGGGTATGCTAATACCTACACCATCAAGAAAGATGGGAAAACTATTATGTTGATGCCATTACAGGAAGCAGCTGTAGTACAGAAGGCAGCAAAAATCATTTTAGTGGGAAAGAAGGAATTTGTGCAGAAGCCTATAGGAGCAGGCATAAAGGCAGTTGAGGACACTGCAGGGAAAGGAGTTGTTAAGGACAACAGTTTGAAGACAGTTTCAGTTTTGACTGACAGAGGTCAGCAGCAGGTTCAGCAACAGGTTTGCAAACAGCAACCAGTTGAGAGGAATGACAAGGATGTTGTCATAGTTGGGACTATTGTTTGTCCTATAAAGGTTGAAAGAAAGACAGAGTTGAATATTACAGAAGTTCAAGAGGCAGTTCAGACAGAGGTTCTAGTCAGACAACCTGACAAACACAAGGTATGTGAGAGAAGGGCCTACATTGACAGGCATGAGGATTTACTTGCAAGAAAACAAGTTACAGTTCAGAAGTCTTGGAGCAGCCGAGAGCCAGCAGAGGACAAAGTTGGAACAGGTCAAGACACTGCAAAGGCAAAGTGTAAAGGTGGAGGACTTCCACAACCTAACTCATGGGACATGAGTTCTTTTCTGTTGGGGAGTATGGTGCAGGAGCACCTACCTGATAGCTGGCCTCCATGAGGTAGTTAGTTTGTTATAGGTCTGGTTAATGTTTCCAAGAAGGTCTTATAAGACCAATGCATGTAATAAGGTCAAGTTGACCATACTTTACTATTTTTAGATAGTTTGGACAGCTGTTTAGGTTGTTAGTTCGGTTGGATTTCCTCCTAGCCGCTTGGAAGCTCCCAGCCGCTTGGAGTCGAGTTGGTAGTACTCGCGAGAATTCCTATTTATGCATTAGGATCAGTTGGTTTTAGATATATTGAGGAGCTAGGTTGCACAGAGTGAGACAGAGAGAGAGACAGAATATTGTATTTGCATCTTTTGAAATCAATAAAGAGATCCTGTTTGTGTTCATTCTCTGTTTGGATTCCATTGTGTGATCGATTTGCTGTTCTGGTGGTTGTATGGATTCGATGATCCATTCCACCGATTGATTCGTCGAATCGGTGGAATGGCAATGTACAATAGTTTAGGATTTAGTTTGCATTTTCTGTTCGTTCACATGAATGTTTGCAGGATCGCGGTCGAGAGGTGTTGAGAACCCTAGCATGGGCATGTGCTAGGTCATGCTGGTTGTTAGAGTCTGGAAAGTTTTCCAGGAAGCAGATCGGGTTATCCCAGGAGGTTCGGCGGATCGAAATTCACTAAGGTTGGAAATTCGTCACAACGGCATCATCAGGATATTTCTGTGTATATCCTGCAGTTACTTCGGGCGTCATCCGAGTAGATGGAGGTGAACATGATGCAGTAGATTGCATAAGGTGAATGCGCATTGGGGTGATCAGCACAAGGTGTTGCCGAGGAGGAGCGTATCGGCATAAGGTAGAAGATCGGGTTGATAAAACCATCGCGGGCCGATAATGTTAAGTTTGGCCGACAGCAGGATATCGAAGGAACTGCATGTGACGTCATTGTCATCAGGATAATCGTCATCAGGATATCGGGGTGACGTAAGCATCGACGGAAAGGTGCATGAGGTAGTCGTCATCAGGATATATGGGAGGAACCGGATATTTTATATCCTGCTGATGAAGATGATGTCGAACATCATGATGCTGCAGATAGAGGTTGGCGGTAAAATGAACAGTGAACATCAGGAGGATGTTTTCGCTTGCCGAATATGATGATGCTGCCGATAGCCGGATATGATGATGCTGCTGACAGGCGAAAGGTCGAAGGTTTGTCTGCAGGAGGATATCGGTCGGCAAGAGAAAATATGATGATGCTGACAGTGTTAAGGGAATATGATGATGATGATGGGTTGTAGACATACATGCTGTATGTCAAGGTTTTAGTGTGGATGCCTCTGCATCAATGCTCTTATGTTTTGATGTTGCATTAATATTAAAGAAGAAAAGAAAGTTAAGATATCACCCCCCCACCTCTCAGTTATCTACCTTGTTTCCAATAGAGACCCCATCTCCTCCTTTTGTTCATCATCATGGTAGAGGCATAAGTAGGAGTATCATGGCAACTAAAAATTCTAGTCAGTGGAAAGGCATTAAGGTCTCAAAAAAATATAAACCCTGTTACCCATTGTCTCTTTGCAAATGACACACTTTTATTTGGTTTATTTAAATTTGGTGAGGCTCTGACTATCAAATCAACATTGGAAAACTATTGCAAGGTTTTAGAACATACTATAAACTGCAATAAATCAAAAATCATTTTCTTTAACACCTCACCTTTAATTATGAGCAAAATTGTCAAGTTACTGGGCTTTTAGAAGGAATCCCTTTCCAGCACTTATCTTGGTGTTCCTTTATTCTCTTGAAAAAATAAATCAAGTTTTTGGGAGAAAATGATTGCATCTATTCATAGTAAGCTTGCAAGCTAGAAATCCAAGTGGTTTTCCTTCACAGGGAGAATTATTCTAATCAAATCAATTATATTACCGAATCATGTTTATATGATGTCTCATTTCTCTATGCCATGCAAGGTTCTTACAAGCATTAAGAAAATGAAAATTTTCCTATGGTGTGGTAAACGGGAGTTTAATAAAATTTGACTCTTAGCCTGGGATAGAGTTTGTAGATCCAAACTTGAAGGCGCGGCTAGTATAAGAGACATTAAACTCCAAAATATTGCTATGGGATAAAAACCTGCTTGGAAACTCTATTCTTCTCCTTCTGAAAAATGGTGTAAGATGTTGCAAGGTAAATATTTGGATTCAATGGATAGGTGTAGAATCTTTACAATTGGTAACCCTCCTTCAGGCTCCCCTATATGGAATTTTATAATCAAATACAGGAACTTGATCACTAACAATATCTCATGGGTGGTTAGTAATGGTAAAAAATCTTCTTTTTGGCTAGACCCATGGAACATGTATGATAATTTAGTCAACAAAGTAGATCTTTATGATGACAAAAAATACCTTACAAATATATGGGGAGACAAAGTTGAAAATTTCATAGATATCTGCAGGACAAATAACTCCCTCACAGTCAAATGGAAAGATTTCTCTCATTGTCCCTTCCCTGAAGAGAAAAAAGGAATCCTAAAGGAGCTACTTTCCAAATAAACTCAAGTGGACGGGTAATGATATTGGTCTCTATTCTATGAATTTTAGTTATCTAAGCATTGCTTCTAATAATGAAGATTGTCCATGGTTACTTCATATATGTTGGGACAAGGCTTGTCTTCCTAGGGTAGGATCCTTTGCCTAGTTAGTTGTCCATAACAGAATTCTCACAAGAGATAGACTACAAAAATTTGACATGAATCTTAATCTGAAATGTTCTTTCTATGACAATGAAGAGTCAGTGGATCACCTATTTCTACATTGTGAATTTGCCTCAAAATGTTGGTCCTAGATCTAGAATAGATTAAATTGGCAATGTGCCTATCCCAAGTCTCTTCTACATCTTTTTTCAAGTTAGCTAGATTTATATAAAAGCTCTACCTTTGGATGTCTATGGAGAATTATGCCTTCCATGACAATGTGGAATATTTGGAAGGAAAGGAATGCCACAATCTTCAAAGCTAGTTCAATCCCTTGGGAAAGAGTGATTTGTACATTGGAGCAAGCTATCTCAAAAAAGGTAATATCTTCAATAATTCATTCCTCATAGAAAATAGGTGTTTTTCCTCATGGGATCAGGAAATAATCAATAAATGGCATCTTCTAAGATATCCCCCATCTCATGGTTCTATAAAAGAGAAAGAACATTCCCATATTAGAAGAAATACCAAGTGGATTCATCCTTCCAATCTCCCTATCAAAATGAACATCGATTGGGCCTCAAAAGGTAACCTGGGAGTCTCTAGGGTAGGATGTGCTTTCAAAAATGTTGAGGGTAAAGTAATCCTAACCGCATCTAAGAAACTTGAATATGGATCCAATAACAAAGAAGAAATGCAAGATTTACATTTGGGCTTAACTTTGGCTATTGAAAATGGGTTTCTCAACTTAACAATAGAGGGAGATTCTATGATTGTGATCAATGCCCTAAAGCAGAAACCATTCGAGGCTATTTTAGAGAAATCATATTTTTTTCGAATGTAGCCATTGTTTCAGGGAGGCCAATTCCTAGGTAGTGGATGGACTTGAAAATTGGGCTATAAAAAATGATAAAATATTGTTTATAGATAAAGACTCAAAAATTAGCATGAGGTAAGCTTCATGAAGATTAAGTCAAATGAAGCTACTTCCAGTAATGATTAAAGGATTTTGTAAGAAAAAGGGGTGTATCTAACTAGATTACTTATATGTCCTTTCGTGGTCAGGAATGAGTGGATTGATTGCAGGATCTCCTTCATATTAGCTTTCTGTACACCCTGATCACCATGGTTTTCTTCACTCCAAGAATCCAGTGAGGACACACATGTAAACATCCTCTCTCCCATGAGCCGCACAGGGAAATATATTTTTTCTAACATTGGTGTGCTTTATTGCAGGTCATCAGTTTGATCAGTACTTCAACTTATTTATTTTGGTACCAGTCGATTGTAGCATGTCATGAATTGGCACTCTCTCCACTCATATCTTCTTCAAATGTTGTGAATGTCATCAATTAATTTGAAGCATGTGTTTATCTTTATAAGGGGAAGTATTGAGTGTATACTAAGCAAGATTTGTTTTTCATGGCTTTTGCTCTCATTTGTTCTTCAATGGACTTTAATAGTAGAGTTCATTTGCCAAAATACTTTTGGGAAACAACTAACAACCACCCTTTCAACAAAGAAAATCTTGATAGAGTCTTCTTGATCCAATGTGAGGTTGTTGAAGTATGTCTATTTGCAATTGTGGGTCACAAGATTCTAAATAATGGTAGGCACCTTTCTTTCTCAGATATTTCCTATGTTTTTCTCTCCAACTATATGTAAGTCATAGTTAAGTCCCTGGACAATAATTACATTCAATTGTTTCTCTTTGAACTCAAAAGCTTAGAAGATGCTCTATCAAATTATAACTAGGTATTGGGAAGCCCTCTATTTGCTAGATATATTCCCACAGACCTTTTTCTCTCCTCCAAGATTATGAAAATGACCATCCTTTTTGTGAGATCAGGTTTGATCTGTGGCTCTCCTCTAGTTGCAATGCATAATTTGGAAAGGCTTAAAGACAACATGGATGGTAACTATTATACTTTTTTGGTTGTTATCTTCAATTCGATCCATTTATTGCTTATGCATGCTTCGAAGGGCTTTCACAAAGAAGGCATTCCCCTAAAACCTGATGCATCTAAGGTGGCTAGTTCTAGTGGGACATGTCCCTCATCTCTGAATGAAGGTTAAAGTTCTCTTTGTATTGTACTTTTTTGTAGCTGGTTTTTTCATGCAGTCTATTGGCAAATTCTGTATGGACAACAAATGATGTAATCTCTTATAGCCTGTTACTCTCTTATGTAAATTCTATACTAGATATTTTTTTTGATAAGTAAGCGATGTACCTATTTTGGTACTCTGGATCTTGGCCTTTATATGTAATTACTCTTATTAATGAAATATAGATAGGTTTTTCCCATCTTTTGATTCATAAAAAAACATCATAAATACCTCAAAAAGGATGCTCTAGAGGCTGTAGAGAGTTCTTTGAGTGGAGGAATCAAACCCTTGGGCTAAGAACTTGCAAAATAATAGTATTAGACAACAAAAACCTAAACAAGAGGCAATGTCAAAACCACATATATAAAATCTATGCTAAGAAGGTTCAAATTGAATACGATTTTTGTAAACATCAATGCTAGAAAATCATATAATCTAATGTACATTCTATTGAAATCTACAATAATCTAACAAAAATCATACACAAGAAAGAAAAAGAAAATAATATAAAAGGGACATTTTTTAACATTGTGCTGCTAGAAGGATGCCAAGTATGGTTCGAGGAATAGCACACTACAAGAGCTAGGAACCATACTAAACTCTTGCGGGTCACAAGAACTAACAAACTACATTGTAACGTGACACATAAAGAGTACCAAATGTAGCAAAATGGAGCATTATTGGCTACCATTATGTCGCTAGGTGGCTCACATGTTAAGAAATATCAGGAATTACATGGACTACCATGGCTAGGTAATCCTGATAAAGGTGGTCAGTCTAAGTAGGTGCATCTACTTAGGAACACAAGATACTAACATTGCAAAGAGTGAACACTTTGGGGAGTGTACCATCAATGTGATGTGTGAAAGTGGAAAGAATAAAAGTATGCCCCCACCTACAAATAATTGCATAAAGAAATAATATGGAATTGGTTTTAAGGTAGCATAAGTGGAAGAGGTACCAAAGCTTTAGGAAAGATATATACCTAAGGATATGTTCCCAAATCTGCCTCAAGAAAAAGAATGATGCCCACAAAGATAGGTAACAAAATCAATGTTGTAGGCATGGTACGTAAAATCTCATGTAAGCATGGTATGACACCGAGCAATGGAAACACATGTCACATAGAAAAAGCAACATTGCCAAAAACATAAAGGGATCTACATGCTTTGGGCTTAGTATGCATTTATAGGAAGTGATTCATTAAGGGACAACCAAGAGAATTTTCATCATCCCCCAAGCACGTAGAACTATGAGCACAAAGGAAGAATGTAACAAAAATCAAAAGAAAAAAATTGGTCAACATGGAAGGAAGCTAAATTATCTTCCAATGCTTTGCATCATCACCAAATTATCGAGATAGTCAATAAGATAACATATAGAAGAAGGTAGAAATAGATAGACGAATAAGACAACATTTTCATTCTTATTCTATCCACGTGTCTACAAGGGCATCATGGGTCCTCCAAGTAGAACTAAAAAACATAAAACAAACATTTTTATAGGGAAAACATAATGAGAAAGCATGCAAACACATATATACACATAGAACAAAGGTATAAACCTCATGGGTCAGGCATCATCAAATCATCCATGTCCCAATATTGACTATCATAAGGGGACAAAGGAAGAGATGACAAGGGGACCACATTAAGATCCATACAAAGAGACACCCCTGGAACCAAATGTAAATGATCAAAAATAGGAGCAAGATTCTCTCGAGCATTGAAAGAGGCAATTGTCAATAACAACTTATGACAACTTGAAGCTATCATAGATTTTCTTACATGCACTCACCAACATTACAACATGTGTCATACATTCCAAAAATAGTAGATTCCTCCAAGGTGGTGCCTACCCTCATTTACTCATGATTTTTATAATTGCCAACCGTAAATGTCACTCCATAATTACCTCTGGTAAATCCAAAATTACCATTGACAGTGAAACTACCTCATTCCCTTATGGGTAATTACAACTTACAAATAATAAAATGGAATGAATACAATATTGGGATTTACAAGATTAATGGAACCTTATCCCAACATCATTTACCCTCTTTTTATTTCTCCTTTGTAGTGTAATCTATTGTTTTATTGATTGCATTATGTGTGGGTACCTCACCTTCCTTTCTTCTAAGCTATCATACCAGTTTTCTCTTTAGATTTAGTACATTAGTCTCACTTTTACAAATATCTTGTCATTGTTGTTAAATATTCCATTCTATTCACACATAGAAAGCAGCAGCACACACTTTTTATCAATATTTTCCACCTTGGTTGCACGTGGAGGTCGAAAGACCAAAATAAGGTCTTGACCTAAAGGCAAGTTCCCAATCAGCTCCAACAAATTTATCTTTTCTTTGTAGGCTACAAATTTGAGTGGGAAGCTCCATTCCTTCTTGATGGATTTGTAATGTCTCACTCAAAACCCTTTCATTTTTGTTAATTCATTTCATTCATTTCAAGTTTATTGTACATCTCTTCTCAATTTTAGCTTATTCTTGTCACCTACAGATTATGGGCTTGGTATTCTATTTTATGTTGTGTTGTATAGATGACTAGAAGTGAGGTAGAGTTGGAGTTTTGAGTTTTCCATATGGCTTGGACTACAAAAATATGTACAGACATCCCTATGATGCACTAGCATCCTTGGAAGGGGACTCCTAATATTAGGTTCCTTTGTGTCTCCCCTTCCCTGTTCTATATTTGAAATCCTCCAATTTTGTCTGCAGTGTTTTATTGTCAACATTTTATCATCTTTCCTTTATCTTTCTAGCAATCAATATAGTTTATGTCCACACTTCTTAGTGCAAAAATGGACAAGTAACATTAGTCTATTGAAAACAAGTAGATAGAAAACTAAAATAGCCCCTAGTGTAGTTGTAGTGAAAAATTCTTTTGGCTAATATATTTAGTCAAGGTGTAGTTTTTCCTCCTCTGCAGGTTGAAACTAACACCCATTTCAATATGGCTACATGTAATGTTTATGTTCCTAAAGCTATCCATGCTACACCTAACAAGGATTTCAAAGACTCACATACTTGAACTATTGGAGATTGTAATGATTCATCTAGCCAATAAGGACTAAGCAAATCAAAGAGAAATCTAGAGGCACTGGAGGTTGAAGGAATCAGGTATCATCTTGAGATCTTTTCTCACTTAGAGATGGTACTTTGCATGTCAAGCACCATTTTTACATTTGTTTCTCTTTTTGGAGTATCAGGTGGAGTTGGCAATTTTATGGTTTGTCAATAGTTTAGTATGTCATAATTCATAGACTTGGTGATTTGTATCTATGGATCTAGTTGAGTATTTCTCAATCCATAGACTTGCATGTGTGTATTTTTGGATAGTTATTTATATCTTGATCCACAAAGGGAGGAATGTTGCTATGGATAGTTGAGTATGTCTCTATTTGTAGCTAATGAATTGCATATAGTGATTTTGTGGATAGTTGAGTATGTCTCAATTCATACCTAGTTGGTATTTTTTGTCTTGTGGATAGATGAGTGTCTTGATTCACAAGAGGAGTGATATACTTGTGAGTACTTGAGTATGTCTTCATTCATAAGAGGAGTGATATACTTCCAAGTAGTTTAGTATGTCTTGATTCACAGGAATTGTTGGACAATAAGGATATTTTCCTAGATAGAAGTAGTTTAGGGTGTTCTGAGGAGATTTAGTGGACATCTAGGACATTTTTCTAGACATGAGTAGTTTTAGGTGTTCTAGATGAGTGAGGAGATTTGGTGGAGGTTCTTGTAAATATTTCTAGATGGGTTGCTATAGTCAATCCATGATATTTGTTAGTGTAAACATTATGGGAGGGTGTTATAAAATTAAGCTTTACGTTTTGTAATAAAGTCACCTTGGTTACATAGTGTCAGTATTAAATGTCTAATTAGTTGGGAACTAGTTTCGCATAGAGTATTTTTAGGATAGATTGGGGAAGTTTTAAGGGAATATAGAAATGTATTAATTTATAAATATTTACATAATGCATTGTAAGAACCTTGAAGCATTAAATTATAAATACATTTTGGTGTTATCTATACAACAATGGTTTATTTTTAATAGTATTTGTGCCTACAATTTTCCATAGAGAATCTTGCAATATATTAGGTGCTAATAAATTCAAATATAGAACCATGTTCTTAGGAAGAATTACATAGTTCTCTTCATTACAAACTAACCTTACTACATTGTTGTTAACATAAGATCCAATTTACAAGCATACAATTTCTTAAACCACTCAAGAGAAATTACATTAATACTAAACTGAATATTACAAATACATTAGAATTGGAGCACTTCAATGGTTAAATGTAATCATTTATACATTCCAAATAACATGAACACTAACCGCAAGTTACTAGATGGGTAAATTTTAAGAACAAGTACATACAATTATGAAGGAGAAATTAAGCTACTATTAACTTCTAGATCAATTTAATGAAACTTGAAATGAATTATGGTAATCTATGTAATAGAAATTTATAGATTACAAAAAATAGGAGTATTGAAATGATAAATTGGATATAGAAATAGAAATCACAAAAAAATAAAGAACCTCGAGTCAGAAGATGAAGTTCACTGTCTCGAGCGCTATCATGCTACATAAATGTCTGCATGATGTACTGTCATCATGGTTATGCACTATCATCTAGGTCTCACATTATCATAGAGAAAATTTGCAAAACTCAATTATTTTTCTAGATTTTAATTTCCCTGCACAACATGAGAGAAATATAAAAACAAGAGAGATGAAATATACCTAAATGTACAGAATTGCAAGAAATCAATTTTATCTAGGTATTTTGTAATGAAAATAGAAATGACAAGATAGAGATGAGAGGATACGAACACCATATGAGTTGATCCTCAATAATATTATAGCTAAGGACAAGAAAAATTGTTGGGACTACTTGTGATCTTGCTAAGAATGGTCAAGCCATTAGTTTAGTCTTTCGACCTCCATGGGTAGTCAAAATACGAAAACTAGAGATTATGTGCACTTAGCCTATGTACATCTAGGACTAAGAACATAATGCTAAAATAAAATCTATAAGTGCAAGATCCCTAGTCTATGGGAACTACACCCTACTGTGTGTATATGATAAATGGGAAAGGTCATAAACACCAAGAGATTTTCCTAAGGAAATATAGAAGTAAATATGATAAAGAAAAGATGCAATATTTATTCAAGAAAGAATCAATATTATATGAATAAAATTACCAGCATGATGTAGAAGAGAGAGATGGGGTGAGTGCAAGAAGTTGGGTCCACTTTTTGGCTAAAAAGTGGAAGTGTTTTCCCTGAAAATTAAAGTTTGTCACAGTGGAGTTAAAATTTGAAGCACTTACACATAGAATCTTAAAAAAGTCTAGTAATATGAAATGTAGTATTTTGAATCTAGTTTTTAAATATGTAATTTATTCTAATACCCAGACGATACAAATTAATTTTTCATAGGCTTGTACAAAAACCACTTTTTAAAAGTCACTTGTTTAGGACCATACCATGCACATGTACGGACAACATAATTTGACCTAAATAAAAGTATTTTTCTAAATCCTTTTGGGGAAAGATGTGTATTATAGTGAAGTTTTACGAGGATATTTTTTATAATTGTTTCCAATTTTTTTATTAATTTTTTATTGGCCCTAATTGTTGTTTTTGAAAACCCCTCGTGTATGACCAACATAATTTGAGCTAAACTAATCTTAAAATAAATAAAAAAATCATTGTGTAAGGAATAATGTGTAGATTGATGACATATAATTTTTAAAAATTAAATTAAATTAAAATTTATTAAAAAATGCAAACACCTGTCATTTCAAGTTTATGGAGTAGTTTGTTCATAAATTAATTAATAAATAGAAAAAACAAGTCAAATAAAAAAATTACATATTTGAAAACTACATATCATCATCTATAATGGGTTTTGATTTCGTAAAAAATTTCAAAAAAAACATCGTCAGCCATATTGGTAAAGTTGATCTTTTATCTTGCTCTAAACATGGACTTGTACTTGTAGGTCCAAGGCTAGGGGTCGGCTTAACATGCCTTTCCCAAGCCTCAGCTTTTAGGAATAGGTACCCGTTATGAATGGGTACCCATTTTAAAATAGGTACCTATTATGAATGGGTACCCATTTTAAAATGGGTACCCATTCCTTTTATGTGGGAAAAAATTAGCCCACAAGGCTTTTTTAAAATTTTGAATACATGTTTAGAAATGGGTACCTATTTAGGCTCGAGCAACCATTCCTAAATAGATACCCATTCCTAAGTGGGTACCCATTTAGGCTTGGGTACCCGTTCCTAAACAGGTACCCAATTTTTTAAAATGGGTACCCGTTCTTAAACAAGTACCCATTTTTTTAAAAAATAGGTACCCGTTCTTGTCAGGTTGTTTTTTGCTCGACACTTCCCCTATATGTGGACCCAACTTCTTTCTTTTACCCAGTGATCACATGGAGTTGTCAATAAAAAATCTAGTAGCATGTAGCCTTAGCAAATAACAACAATAAAGTATGTAGCCAAGAGAAGGAGAGAGATTTTTTGTTGTTCAAGAAGAAGATAATCAAAGATTGATTTTCAAAAGGATTCCTTGGAAGATGAAGGATCAAATTTGGGTAGAGGAGGCAATTTTTGGATAGACAAACATTAAAGTAGGTGATAGTAGGTAGCTAGGTAGGAAACCAATGTTTAAATTTTGGAAACTCACAGGATACTAGCACGTTGTGCAAACATATGCACTCAAAATTTAATGCTTGGTCTCAAGTTAGCGAGAAGAATCAAAATGTAATAAATAAGTTTGGCAATATGGTGAAGGAAAAGACTAAGGCTGAGGCTATAATGATCCCTAAAACATGCTAAGGATATGGACACTAAAGCAAGCCTAAAACATGACATGAAATTGCAAGAGTATGCAATTTTTAACATTAAAGTAATAAACTCCTTCGATAATAATCCAAACAATTATCTAAATTTATTGGCTCATTTTTCTAAGCACCCACAATGTTTTCATCCTTGATTTCTAAAAATAATATCAAGCTCATCCTCCCTCCACCATGGGTGTTATGGCTTCCTGCAATGCCATCCTAAGGACTCCATATAGTCATGGATATTACTATCCTTTTTGCCTACAAACATGCTAAGCCATCACCATTGCAGGATTTACTCAAACAATTCAATCCTAACAATAACAAGGTAATTACATCTTGAAATATTTTTCAAGTTCCTTTAATCATAGTCTAAAATACATTTAACTACCAAGTATCAATTAAGTGATCACTAATTCATCACTAGAATGTAATTGGGTTTTCTCATAGACCAGTCCAATTATAAGGCTTAATTTTCCACCCAGGGATCCTCCTAGTAGGGTATTCAATTTTATAGGAGTGTTAAGGAGGTGCATGGTCATTACTAGTTCCCATAAGTAGTCTAGTAGTATAGATTTTCAACCAACCTAGGATAATGTTTGGCCCTCTCTACTCAAACATTTGAACCCCAATACATGCCAACTACAAACACTACACACACATCCACTCAAATGAGAGTCTAAATCTTGACTAATTGGACTCACATACACAAAGTAGAAGAGCTACAACCAACCTCAATGACCCAAGTATAGGTGAATCAGGGAACTTTAGATACAACTAGCCACCCTACTACAACAAGGGTGGTTTTATCTTTCTATAATGAAGATTACCATCATCTTTCCATAACAACCATGACCATTGTCTAGATACCACCAAGATGACCATTATCTTTCTTCAACAAGGATGACCCTAGAGCTCCATCCTCCATCTAGAGTTCAAGGAAATTTTTAGTGGCTATATGTCAACATTTAGCTTTTTCTTTCCATATCTAACCCCAAATTTGGCTATTTTTAGGCTCTCTAGAAGTGTCTAGTTTCCCCATATTTGATATATTTTCCCTAATCTTGAAACAAAATCACCTCAAACTTCTATTCCTTAAGATGGACACTTATCACACTATTGTATACAAAAATTTGGGCCCTATTTTTCCTAGTTTATTAGTAGCTATTTTTTATTCTTGCCCCATTTCAACATCTTTATTTAACAATTATATATAGATAGGAAATTTAGACATTGAATCTCCCCTCTTCCCACATGTCCCTTTTGTGTCAAAATGGAGTCTACCAAACATGCCTTTTGGTTTTGCACTCATGCACATCAATTATGGCACTCCCTTTTCACCTCTCTACCTGCCCTTTTCCCTTGGGCCTGGTCTTGGAAAGCAGCCCTCTTTAGTGCCTCTTCATCATTTGATCTTCTCTCTCACACCTATAGACATGTTATTATCAATTTCATATGGAAATTGTGTTTTTTAGTTGTATTCTCTAGCATCATTCTCCCCCTTCAGATTGAAATCTAAATGGTATGTGCTAATTTATCTCTCCAACTTGTGAATCTGCCAGCAACACAGTTCAACACTTTACTAGATGGGAAAAAACAAGACCTTCTCCTACATCTGCATGCTAATGTTGAATGACATCAAGGATTGAATGCTTCATTAAATCTATTGTACTTCCTATACAGTCTCAGGGTGAAGACTCAGGTTTACTAAGGATAATTTTGTTAAAACTGGTAGTGATTGTGGTGTGGATGGTTACTTCACTTGTAAAAGAGACTTTTTTCCTTGCTACTACTATGTTGACACTAGAACAAGTTACATCATGAAGTCTTGGAGGATGCAAATTATGGGCAATTCTCTTCTTTTCATCTGCATATGCTATTGGGATACCTGCCTTTGGTGTACCCACTGTTGGAGGTACGAGCACCAGTTCGGCATGTTTTCTTCTAAGATTTTGTTTATTTTCTATTGTTTGTTCTATGTCCAAGGAGATTTTACTAGCACTCTTATCTTTGGCTCTGTTCTTTTAGATCTTTATTTTTGTGTTGTTGATCTTGCTACTAGTGTTCTGGCCATCTGTTGTCCTCTTACAACATCTCTTGTATGTTTTTTAATTGCTATAGCATTATATAGGCAGAGGATTTCTCTATGTAAGAGGCAACCATTGTGATATGCTTCTCAAGTAGTCTACAACTGGAACTTGGCCTTTAAGTAGTCTCTTTGTCTCCTATTTATAGCTATTTTTTGGATTTGCTCTATTAACCTTCATTGCTTCATTTTTATGTCACTAAATTACAAAAAAAATTGTCACATGGATAAAATATTTCCATCCACTCTAAAATTTGCTTTCCAATATGAAAAAATTGCCTAGGATATTATGTTTCTTTGTTATGGATTTGCTAAGGTTATTATACAATTTCCAATTGGTCATTCCTTAAAGCATACCTTGCCATGGAGTGGCACCTATAATCTATTATATTAACACCTCTTATATAATCAATATTATTTAGTTTCCCTTTTACCACTATGACCTAGGGTACTTGATTAATGGAGTTTCCTTGTTATTGGTTCACATGACCAAAACATCAATTTCCCCCCCACACATAAGCTTGGATCTTAGATTCTAAACATGTCTTAACCTAGACTATATACCATCTAAGAACCTTCTTCCCTTTAGAATTTATCTTGTTAGAATTTGGTTTATCCAAGTTAGCTGAACATTTGTTTCATACTATTTCAACAACGTTTGTCTGTTGACTTCTCTTAATAGTTACACAAAGTTGCTAAATTCTTTCTTTTTAAATTTTGATAGTAGATCTGGGTGGCATATTATTTTTTATAATTTGGCATGGGACTTTCTTTGCCAAGGAAATTATCATATTCCTTTGACTATCCAAGTCATTTGAGGCTCTATCTAATTGGCTATCCTCCTAGTGGTGTATCTATGTGGTTATTTGTACCTCTTTTAGTGTACACGAGTTTCCTTGACACTCCAAGTTTATTTATCCTTGGTACATTATCCTTGGGATCTACATGTTGTATCAAGAAATTCATTCACTCACGTTGTCCTCACAATCAATAATTGGCCTCTCATTCTTCCTCTATGTGTCTACTCATGCACCATCTCTAGATACCAATATAAATCCTATTAAATAGAATACCTCCCATCTACTTGGTTTGGTCTTGTGCTAGTCAATAAATTACCTACACACTCATATCAAATGTCAAGGCATTGAGTTTTACCTAATTTAGTTTGAGACATCATATTTTGGAAAGAATAAATATTTAAAATGAATAGTAATCCAAGTTTTTATTCTAATAAAAACTTCTAATCAAACATTAACCTGCATGTGATCTTTAAATTTAGGCTGGCCTTTTGAATTACTCATTAGTTTGGGTAAAGGTTAGTCTAGAATTATTTCTTTTGAATATACATATCATGGTGTAAATCTTATTAGACATAGTAAGATGTAAAGTAAGCTTATAATTTAATTAATCATGATTTGAGATAAATCATAGTGCGTAGATTAATATTTCATAAGTTATATTAAAAGATCCTTAGAATTTCATCTTATTTTTTCTCTTAGCCAAAATAAATATCTATGGGATATTACACATGTAGTAAATTATCTCAATTGTGTATTTGGATCACTCTTACCATCATACATATAGAAATGGGGTGCCACAAAGCCCATACATAATGGATGTGTAATAGTCTCATAAGCCAATGGTGTATGCCTAGCATCCTTAAACTCCTCATTGTATTTCCCATTAATTTTTGCATCCACTATCTTTTCTACTTAATATATATTATGCATTAGTGCATCTAGGGCTGAGGATAGAAGGATAACAATTGAAGATTGTGAGACACTATGGTATTTATAAAGTATGGGGTTAAGAGGTTTTGATGCCTAAAAGATGTAGTAGGCTAGGAAAGAGGCTTGGAGAAAGTAGCAAAATCAAGGGTATGCATGATCATAAACAAGGGATAGAATGAGGAGTATACATGGTATAAAAGTGAGTGGTAGAAGAGGAAATGACACAAGATAGAGGGGTGTTGGAAATGGTAGATGCAATAGGAATGAAGGTATGGTACATCATATGTGAAGTATGTATCTTACAAGGTTAATAGTTAGGATGAAGGCCATATGGAGGGATAAAGGTGGAAAAGGGGTAAACACTATGTGGTGGTCCACTAGCAGTGGAAGGAAATATATTATAGTGTTAGACAATGGTATTGGAGGCAGTAATAGTGGAAGAAGTAGATGAGGTAGATGCACTAAGAAAAGAATTAAATATATCAACCTTAGCACTAATATGCAAGATCTCTAATCCACGTGGCTTATTGATGAACATTTTATGCATCATATTGGCTAGTTGTGTAAAAAATTTAGCATTAGTCAAATTAGAAAGCTTGTTTATAATATCTTGTTATGCAGCATGGGTATCATTATCATAATCTTCATTTTCATCCAATTGGTTCTCAACATGCCTATTAGAGTATATTTTAGCTTTATGAATAATTTGGCATCCATGGTAGGGTTTATATGAGCACTCCTTCTTAATGGGATATTAGGTTTATGAGTACCCCATTGTATAAAAGAAAGATAGAAAGCTAAAAGTCAATAATTTCATTTTTAGATTTAATAATTAGAAATATCAATGGAATATTAGGTCTAAGAATGAAATCCTATTGGGGATACCAAGAGTGGCTAGGTTGGGTAAAAGATAGTAAATAATGAAGCTTAAACTCTAATAAGAAAATGTATTTGAATTGATTAGCAATGAAAGGAATATAAACCCTAGCAAGATCTAAAATATGATGATATAATTTCAAAAGTATGTGTCTAAGACCTTAAAAATATGAAAGTATAAACCCTAAAGAAAACCACTTAGATGGTGTATGGTTAGATATAGGTTAACGAAAAATTTAAAGGAAAACAACCTTTCCTAAAGCTTAGTTAAGGTTAATCCAATAAAACACATACAAATAAGTATAAACCAACCTAGATTAATTTAATGACATTCGGGACTATGTAGTTTAGTAATAAATGTTGTTTTAGGAATGTAAATTCAAAGAAGGAATGTGCTTAGCTCTAGAACTAATATGAATTGATAATTTTGATGTAGCACTAAAGTTTGTTGAGCTAATATACACAAAATAAGTAATTTGGATGTACCTCATTTCTCAAATTCTATATAAGACATGATTATTCCTAGTTCAATTTTATGAGACTAGAAGTTGCTTCCATAGGCACACACCTATCATGTGGACCATAGATTTGAATTGAGTAATTCCAATATTATTCTCTTTAGTCTACCTCAAAGTCTTATCCTCATTGATTGTTGAGGGATAGCATTATTTGGAAATATCTTGGGGAGGATGCTTGATGACTAGGGTCAAGTTCTCCTAAGTTAATCCCCTATAAATGGTTGCCTTTATGACCATAGAAAAGGTTGGAAAAAAGAAAGCAATCATTTAAATAGCCTAAGATTGCTTTTGATGTAGATTAGATTCTTTTAAGTGCTCCAAATCTACTCCTTAAAGAGCTAGGACTTGGAATGATTCTAGGATGATACTAGTATGTGAACAAATGTCTAAATGAATGTCTTTAAGTACCACTACATAGTAATAATCATGCAAAATGTGACTATGTTAATGGTGGGAAAGAAATGGACAAGGGTTAAGAAATTTGAGTTTGAATTTTTGACTTTTGGAGACCTCAATTCCCTAGATGTAAGATTTATCCCAGATTGGAGGATTGACAAGATAAGATTATGGTAATATTTATGTGGGAAATGAATGTTTGGACATATATATAGAAATATGTTTTAAACGGATAAGATAAAGTCAAACATGCATGAGAATGCATGTAGATAGAAATAAGTCAAAAATCAGAAAATAAACCCAACTTTATATAAAATTATAGTGTTCCTAAATATATAATTATATTAATTAAATAAGAATTGATTATACCATTACACAATTATATAATATAAATATAATTTTTCTTTTCATTAAGAAAATTTGAAAGAATACATATAAACTAAAAACCAATAGTAACCATGGACACAAAATGAATATAATTATCAAAATAATGCAAACACATCAAAGTCCCGGGAGCCTAACCAACCATTACACAACAATCATAGAAATAAAAGTGAAAGTGAAAACATAATATCCGACTTCAACAATAATAAAATTACTCTTAATATCAAATGGACAACATCCCAGATTGCTTATCGTTTGGCTCTATAATTTTTCCTAACTAGCTGTATATTATTTTCCAGAAGTGCAATCAAAAATAAGTTTTCATCTCAGTTTTTTTTGGAAAAAGGTTCAACCTAAAGCTAGTGTTTCAATAGAAAAAACAATTTTATAAATGAGATCCATTAAAAAAATTATTACAATCTTTTACACCAGGTATGTATAATTAGGAGAACCATCGCTATATTGAAATGATCATTGAACAAAGATCCGCATCAGTAGTAAGGTAGAAATTACAAGGTTACAGATTTGATAAAAATATTTAAAAATAATGTAAAGTAAACTAAATGTCCAGAACATTATAATTTGTACTGATTATTTTTTAACAGCGAAGATTGTTTGCACAGCAGTCATGCCAAGCAGAAGTGCTGCCACAGCAAGGGAAACAACATACCACGGTTTGGAGCAACGCTCTTGTCTAAACTGACCGAGCCACACTTTAGGTCGACTCTTGAAATGTTCTCTAACCTTTTTAACAACTTCCTCGTATGGGGGATATGGATTGTCAGTAATTCCCCTGCAGAGATCATTAATCGTGGCAGCAATTTCTTCGTCACTACCCACCAGGCTTCTGATGACTTTGCCTTTCTTAAGAAGGCCAACATCTACAGAGGTGTCAACTAAGTCGTCCATTAAATGGATATAATTTGAAATTACTGTCGGTTCTGGAGACAATCTGGAGCCTTGACACTCTTCAAATGCAATTAAGTTCCTCAGAATTATTTCGGTGTCATCATCAACAGTAATTTCATGGATGTAAAATGTGCTGCTTAGAAAATATCTGCCTTCAAACTTAACTTCTCCTGTAGTGGTGGGCTTGAATATGATACCAGCCTTATGCAACTTCTCAGCTGAAGGGGTAGAATCATCATCGCTTGAATTACTTGATAGGGACTTTAAATTATCAGTTAAACAAGAAACACCACATTCTACACTAGCAGTTCTTGCAGAAGCAGTAGATTGATAACTTGAATCTGTTAATATATCTTTAATCATCCTTCTAGACAAATCCAACAGATGAGACGCGCCCTTAATATGTTTTTCCAACCTTGACCTAATTTCACCATCAATATTTTCTTGCATTTTATCATCCGATGACGGCAAAGAAAAGGGAAAACCTGTAAACTCTCGCAAGGGTAATAGCAAATCAACCGATTTTAAAACTGCATCTCCCTTATTTTTACACTCTAATTCCAGTATTTTGCTGAGAACAAAGAGTGGAATCTGGTTTTCCAACTTTATAATGTCTCTCATTATCTCATCCCTAAATATGTTTTGACGACCATTATACTCAAAAAGTAGGCTAAAACGCTCTTGCTCTTTTGCATGCTCTTCCTCATTGGCTAATTTTGTGTTGTCTTCCTCCTTAGGTGATTTTGTAACTGAAGTACGAAAGAACTCTAGAATAAAGCATGCATCCATTGTGAACATCCAGGACAGGGTGTCTTTACTGTATTCATTTGCTGAATCTTCATAGCAATTTCTAATCTTCTTTTCTAAATTTCCAACTTCTGCAATTAAGTCATCAATGGTTATGCCACCAATTAATTTCCAGCTTATAGTCATCAATGGCATAGAGGAGTTGATCCTTCTTAAGATGATGGTAAGGCCCAAACGAAGCAACCAGAGGAACATATGCTTCCGGTTTGGGAGCCCTTATCGTTGCGGGCACCCTATAAATAGACACATCAGACGACTGCCCTTCTTTATACTGCTGAGTGCGAAACCTTTCTTTAACTTGAATAACCCATGATTCACCTGCTGCATCTTGAGTTGTATCAAGCCCATGACCATTTTTTTCTTTGTCTGTAGAAATAGTTTTATCTTGGACATCAACCATGTTTATTTCAGGTCTTGTTGTTAAACTTTCTACGGAACAGATAGGGCTCGAACTTAGGATCTCCCGATTACTGTTGGATTGTCTTACAACTAAATGATCAGCCCATTTTGTAACCGGCCCTTTTACAATTCTGGGAGGAATTTTTGTAAGGTGTGAAATTTTAACACGAGGTTTAACTCGGAACTTCATGTCTGTCCTTGGAAGTTTAGCTCAGAACTTCATATCTGTGCTTGGAAGTTTAGGTCGGAATTTCATATCTATCTTTGGAGTTTTAGGTCAGAACTACATTTCCGTTTGGTTCTTATTGCCCTTAAACTGATAAACTCCACCTACAGACAAAATGTATCCAATACAATGGATTAGTTGCGATGATAGTGATTGAGAGAATATATATGTTAAGGTTCTTGCACTCTTTTTTTTCACTCTACTTAAATATCATCCATTTTGATGGTCAAACAGTCAATAACAATTTTATACCTTATTCACAACAAAAATGATAAATATTTGTCCTATTTTTATAGGCCAAAATTAACTTTTGACTGTTGAAATGGATATAATATTTAAGAGTAACCCTGCTGAATACAATTTTTCCTGGGAAAAACTATGTAAAGCTTCTTGCATTGACGTTTCAGATCACACTTTGTGATCCATCATCAGGAAGAGGATAAAAATGATACACAATTGCAGAACCAGCTCTGAAAAGAGAGAGAAAAAAGACTTGACACGAAAAACAAGAAACGAGGAAGCGAATTAACTAAAACAAATAGTATATAAGTAAGTAGTGAAAATATGATAACAGAGAGAAAAGATGAAGGATAAAATATATAAGTTAATATAAGGAAGTTGATGCAATAAGGTATAGTTATGCAGAGATGTAAATTAATAAATAATAATTTAAAAAAATGAATAGTGATGAGAATAAGAGCTAATGAAAGCATAAGAAGAGATTAAATAGATAAGGCAAAAAAAGGCTTTAAAATGATAAAAATGATGAATGAAATGAAATGAAGAGAAACAAATGAAAATGTAATTAACTTTTATAAGTAAAAAGAAGAATGAGCTAGGGTGAAGGAAGAGATAGAGTGGAACAAGAGACAAGAAGAAAGACACAAAGAAGAAGAGGGTAGAAAGGGGAAGAACAAAAGTGAGTAGGATAAAACAATCCCTAAGGAGAGGTTAGGGGAGAGGATGAGGTGAGGGAAGAAGAAGAGGAGGAGGTCGGGAGAGTGAAAGGAGGGCGAAAGATTCCAAAAGGGAGGACAAGAGAAATTGAGAAGGGGGAAACACTTATCGAGTCAAGGAGGGGAGGTGGAGAGAAATCAAAGCGAAGGGGAGTTGGTTTGGAGGGGATCTAGAAGAAGATTCCAAGTCAAGCTTAGGGTCCATCCACCTTCTCAATTTGGGTTGGTGGGGTGGTTTCTAATAAAATAAACTTCTTTGAGCTTTCCCTTGAAGAAACTATCTTCTTTGACTAGTACATGTGCATCCTCAAGGCAAATGTGGTGTTTAGTGCTAGAGGAATGCTTTATAAGGGTAGATTTTGTGATTCTTCCATGTCCAATTTCAGTAGAATGTTCCTTGATTCTAGTGCCAATAGAGAGACTAGTCTCACCAATGTAAGGACTCCCAAAAGAGCAATCAATCTTATAGACCCCTGAATTGAGAAGAATGTTTCTATGGTCCTTGGTGGTCAGGACAAGATTTCTAATAGCTGCCAGGGACTTGAAGGCACAATTGAGTCCTTTTTTACGGAGGATTTTGGCAATCTTATTAGAGATTCCTTCAAGGTAAGGGAGGGTGACACCAAAGACTCCAATAGAGCTCTGATTGGTTGGTTTAAAACTAAGGTGAGCTTTGGCTTGCTTAAAGGCTCTTGCAATCTGCTTGTTGTGGCATCCATTTAATTTGAAGATCTTGGAAAGGTGGAAAAGCTCTTGGTTAATGTGCTCATCATCACAAATGCAAAGGGCCCTAGTGGTGAGAGTCTTCAAAACATTTACCTTTTGAGTAGGGTGGTGATGCGAGGAAGCATGGAGTTAGAGGTCTGAGTGGGTAGATTTTCTAAAGACTCGACGGGCAAGGGAACCATCTACTTTTCTGATGAGAAGAATGTCCAAGAAGGGGACTTGGTGGTTGGATTCAAGTTCTTTTGTGAATTTTGGATGCAAGAAAAAATACTATTTAAGTGAGTGGAATTTTTCTAATTAGTCAAGGAAATGGGGGCAAAATATGTTGGTATCGTCCACATAGTTCTTCCACCATTTTGGTTTAAGGGGGGATGATTTAAGGGCTCGTTCTTCAAAATGTTCCATGTAAAGGTTAGCTATGATTGGAGAAAGCGAGGATGCCATGGCAACTCCAGATCACATTGCTCATAGACTATGCCTTGGAAGGTGAAGAAGGTGGATTTAAGACAAAGTTTGACAAGGGAAGCAATTTCATCAATGGTCTTGCATCTAACTAATTTGATGAAGTCGTTTAAATGGACTTTGGTGAAAAGGGACACCACATCAAAGCTTACCAAAATGTCCTCATCATCAAATTTTTTGACTTTGATGAAATCAACAAAATGAGCGGAGTCTTTAATAAAGGAATAGGAATTTCCAATTAGAGGACCAATTAACTTAGCCAAACAGGTGGCAAGTTTGTAAGTCAAAGAATTAGTAATGTCAACAATGGGCCTAAGAGGAATTTTGGTCTTGTGAATTTTTGGTGCACCATAGATGCTCGGGATGATTTCTTTGTTGGGGAAGAGACACTTTTTGGTCATGTCACCAAAGGGGGATTGAGCAATGGCAGCTTTCACTTGTTTAAAGATCTTAGAAATTGGATTGTGTGATAGAATTTTGTAGTTGCTACTATTATTGAGGTGATCAAACATTTTGGTGACATAATCTAGTTTATTCGTGAGACTTGTCTGCTTTAGTGATGACAATGTCTTTGTTTTGCATGAGTCTTTTGAAAGTGATAAACTCATTTTTAAGGACATTCATCTTGGAGGGTTTGGCATACCTAAGAGCAATAGCACAGTCTTGTCTAAGCTCATCAACGAAGACATCAAGTAATGATTTGCCCAAATTTTTTATTTCAATTAAAAAGTCTACTTTAGGTATGGAGGATGGGGTGAAATCGAAGCTGGAACCTCTTTTTAAAGGTTAAGGGTGAGAGGTTCAATATAAGCGCTTAAAAGATTGATAACAGGTTTGTCTTCTCAATCATGGATTATATTTGGGGTCAGCTAGATTTGGTAATGAGGGTAGGGTTTTTTTGAAGGTTGACAATTGTATCAACCCAGGGGGAAGGTCAAAGGATGAGGGGTATATTTCCACAGACAAGTGAGGATTGGTTCGAGTCATGAAAGGAACTGTGAAGGGACAAGTATTAGATCTATGAGAATAAGAAACCAGAGGAGACTTACACAAAGGAGATGGGTTGGGCATGGGTGGTGAGGTGGGACAAAAAGAGGTCAAATCATGAGGAGACACGACCTCGAGAACAAAACTTGACGATGGAAAATCAATGGCATGAAGATTGCAAAGATTCTCATAGGTAGGAAGGAGTTGCGTATGACAAATCTCAAGAATAGATGATGTGATAGAATAGTTGCCGATTACACAAGGCATTGGCTGTGAGGCAAGGGTTGGCAAATGGAAATGAGATTATAAAGTGTCCAAAAGATCTGAAAAAGTAACATCTTCATTAATGAGTTGAACGTTGGAGAGAGGAGAAACAATAGGAATGAACATACTAGGAATTGTTGTAAGGAAACAATGGAGGTCATTCCACTGGGAAGGCTCGACAACATGGATGGGAGTCTTATGCTCAGTGCATGCTGTGAATTTGTAGGAGGAAGGCCTCGAGAGCATGCCGCAAGGAAGAAGACCCAAGATCTGCCAAAGAGTAATGGAGAACTGGTCACTGAGAAGGTTCCAAATCCATCGAGAGAGACCCAAGCATAGTGCAAGCTCTGAGTTTCCAAGATGGAGGTCGTGGGAGCGTATTGAAGGAGCAGACTCTATGAAATTGTTGACATATCCATTTGGTTGATACTCGTGATTTGATGCTTAGGAGAGGAACTTTGAGGATGAGGTGTGAGAGCCAACCAATTGCGACTAGTATGAGCATGAGGAGAAGAATATGTAACTGTTGAGAGAGCGACCTAAGAAGACCAGTGAGCTTGATGGGAACGGTGCTTCTTGGCACGAAGAGCTAAAAACTTATTTTTTTCCTATTGGTGCAGTCAAGCTTTAGACCTTCAACTCTAGCTTGAGTTGAGATATGGAACTTGACCCAAATATTTGGTCGCAAAGATGAGGCAAGCTCCAGATGGAGATAATATAGACAGAAAGAAATGTGATTGATATCATCTCTAGTTGATTGGATGACTGATCTAAGGAGAGAGTGGTCGGCTTTACATAGTTTTTTCAAAAAATCTTGTACCCATTAGATGGACTGTGGAAATATCATGTCTTTAATCATTACTCATGGAGCGAAATGTTTTTCAAAGCCAAGCTTTTTGAAAAGCTGAGGATTAGAGTATCAAAGAAAATTACAGATATGGCTTTCCTAAAAAGACATGATTTCCAACTCATCCCTTCATTTGTGCAAGCTTCCCACTCCCTTTGCGATCCTCATTCTGAATGCATTTTCCACAAAGTCAACCTCTCTCTTGAGATCATTCATCCAATCAACTAGAGCTAATATCAATCAAGTTTCTTCCCATCTATATTATATCCATCTAGAGCTTGCCGCAACTTTGCGACCAGATATTTGGGTCATGTTTAAAATCTCAACTCAAGCCAAAGCTAAAGGTCTAAAGCTTGACTACACCAATAGGCAAAAAAGAAAGTTTTTAGCTCTTCACGCCAAGAAGAACCATCCCCATCAAGTTCACTATTCTTCTCAAGTCACTTTCTTAGCACTTACATATTCTTCTCCTCCTACCCATACCAATCACAATCGATTGGCTCCCACACCTCATCCTCAGAGGTCCTCTCCCAAGCAACAAATTATGAGTATCAAGCCAACGAGTATGTCAACAATCATAGACTTTACTCCTTCGACATGCTCCCACAACCTCCATCCTATAAAATTAGAGTTTTCACTATGCTTGGGGCCTCTCTCAACAGATATGGAACCTTTTCATTGGCTACTAATTCGCCATTATTCCTTGGTAGATCTTCGTTCTTCTCGAGGCCTTCCTCTTATAAATTCACAACATGCACTGAGCATAAGACCCCCCTCCATGGTTGTCAAGCCTTCCTAGAGGAATGATCTTCATTGCTTCCCTGCAGCAATTTCTAGTATGTCCATTCCTACCATTGCTTCTCTCTCCAACATTCAACTCATTAATGAAGATTTTTTTAGATCTTCTAGACACTTTGCAATCTCATTGTCATTTTCCAACTCTTGCTTCATGCCCAATGCACTGTTAAATCAACAACTATCCTATCACATCTTCCATTCTTGAAATTTGTCATACGCAACTCCTTCCTACCTATGAGAATCATTGTGATCTTCGCGCCATTGATTTGCCATCATCAAGTTCTATTCTCGAAGTTATGTCTCCTCATGATTTAACCTCCTTTTGTCCCACCTTGTCGCCCATGCCCAACCCATCTCCTTCATGTAAGTCTCCTCTCATTTCTTATTTTCATAGATATAATGTTTGTCCCTCTCATCGTTCCTTTCATGACCCAAACCAATCCTCACTTGTTTGTGGGAATATACCCCCCATCCTTTCACCTTCCCCCAAGGTTGACACAATTGTCAACCTTCAAACAAACCCCACCCTCATTACCAAGTCTTCAACTACCAATATAATCCATGATTGGGAAGATAAACTTGTTATCTTTCAAGCAATAATATTGAACCTCTCACCCCTAACCTTCTAAAAAGAGGTCTTGGCTTCGCCTTCACCCCATCCTCCATACCTAAAGTAGACTTTTAAATTGAAATTGAAATTTTGGTCAAATCGTTACTTAATGTCCTAGCTGATGAGGTTAGACAAGACTATGTTGTCACTCTTAAGTATACCAAACCCCCCAAGAGGAATGACCTAACAATGAGTTTATCGCTTTCAAGACACTCATGCAAAACAAAGACATTGTCATCACTAAAGAAGACAAAGGGAATGCCACAGTCATCATGAATAAGCTAGATTATGTCACCAAAATATTTGATCACCTCAATAATTTAGTGGCAGATACAAAATCCTATCCCACAATCTAATTTCCAAGATCTTTAAACAAGTGAAATCTACCATTGCCCAGACCCCCTTTGACGACACGACCAGAAAGTGACTCTTCCCCAACAAAGAAATCTCCCTGTGCATCTATCACACACCAAAAAATGTACAAGACCAAAATTCCTCTTAGGCCCATTGTTGACACCACTAGCACTGATTCTCTAACTTATAAACTTGCCACCTATCTAGCTAAGTTAATTGCTCTAATTAGAAATTCCTCTTCCTTTATTAAAGACTACTCATTTTATCGATTTCATCAAAGACAAAAAAGTTGATCATGACAACATTTTGGTAACCTTTGATGTCTTGTCCCTTTTCACCAAAGTCCCTTTGAATGACTCCATTGAGTTAGTTAGATGCAAGACCAATGATGAAATTGCTTCCCTTGTCGAGCTTTGCCTTAAATCCATCTTTTTCACCTTCTAAGGTATAATCTATGAGCAATGTGATGGAGTTGCCATGGGATCCCCATTTTCTCCAGTCATAGTTAACCTTTACATGGAACATTTTGAAGAATTAGCCCTTAACTCATTCCCCCTTAAACCAAAATGGTGGAAGTTCTACGTGGATGATACCAACATATGGTGGCCCCATGGCCTTGACCAGTTAGAAAACTTCCACTCTCACTTAAACAATATTTCTTCCTACATCTAGTTCACAAAAGAACTTGAATCCAACCACCAAGTCCTCTTCTTGGACATTCTTCTCATCAGAAAAGAAAATTGTTCCCTTGCCTACCAAGTCCTTAGAAAATCCACCCACACAAACCTCTACCTCCATGCTTCCTCACATCACCACCCTACTCAAAAGGCAAGTGTCCTGAAGTCCTTAGAAAATCCACCCACACAAACCTCTACCTCCATGCTTCCTCACATCACCACCCTACTCAAAAGGCAAGTGTCCTAAAGACTCTCACCACTAGGGCCCTCCACATTTGTGATGATTAACACATTAACTAAGAGCTTTCCCACCTTTCCAAGGTCTTCAAATTAAATGGGTACTGCAACAAGCAGATTGCAAGAGCCTTTAGGCAAGTCAAAGCTCACCTTATTTCTAAACCAACTAATCAGAACTCTGTTGGAGTCTTTGGTGCCACCCTCCCTACATTGAAGCAATCTCTAATAAGATCACCAAAATCCTCTATAAAAAAGGACTCAACTATACATTTAAGCCCATTGAAACTATTAGAAACCTTATCCCGACCACCAAGGGCCCAAGAAACATTCTTCTCAATTTAGGGGTCTATAAGATTTATTGCTCTTGTGGGACTCCTTACATTTGTGAGACTGGTCCCTCTATCAGCACTAGAATCAAGGAACATCTTGCTAGCATTAGGCATGAAAGAATAAAAAACTTCCCTTGTAGAGCATTCCTCTAGCATTAAACACCACATTCACCTTGAGGATATGCATGTCCTGGTCAAAGAAGATAGTTTCTTCAAGAGAATTCTCAAAGAAGTTATTTTTATTAGAAACCACCCCACCAACCTAAACCAAGAAGATGGATGGAGCCTAAGCTCGACTTGGAATCCTCTTCTAAATTCCCTCCAAACCAACTCCTCTTCCCTATAATTTCTCTCCACCTCCCCTACTCAACTCGAATTGTTCCCCCCTCCTCAATTTCTCTTGTCCCCCCTTGTGGGATCTTCCCCCCTCCTTTCACTCCCCCCACCTCCTCCTCTTCTCCTTCCCTCACCTCACCCTCTCCCCTAACCTCTCCTTAGGGATTGGTTTATCCTTCTCATTTTTATACCTTCCCTTTCTACCCTCTTCTTCTTTGTGTCTTTCTTCTTTTCTCTCATTCCACTTTATCTCTTCCTTCACCCTAGCTCATTCTTCTTTTGACTTATATAAGTTAATTACATTCTCATTTGTTTCTCTTCATTTCATTTCCAATCATCATTTTTAGGCCTTGTTTTGTCTTATCTATTTAATCTCTTCTTATGCTTTCATTATCTCTCATTCTCGTCACTACTCTTTATTTAGTTTTAATTATTATTTATTAATTTTAATTTCTCTTAACTCATACTTTAAACATTTATGCATAACTATACCTTATTACATCAACTTCCTTATATTAACTTATATATTTTATCCTTCATCTTTTCTCTCTATTATCATATTTTCATTACTTACTTATATACTATTTGTTTTATTTAATTCACTTCCTTGTTTCTTTTTTTCGTGTCAAGTCTTTTTTCTGTCTTTTTAAGGAGCTAGTTCTTCAATTGTGTGTCATTTTTATCCTCTTCCTAATGATGGATCATGGAGTGTCATCTGAAACATCTATGCAAAAAAGATTTACACAATTTTTTCTTAGCAAAATTTGTATTCATTAGATGGACTATGGAAATATCATGTCTTTAATAACCCTCCTTTTTAATTTCACGCAGCAAGAAAGTAAAATATTAAACGTATTAAAAAATTAGGCAAAAAAGAATCATAGTGTGAATGTCACCTTGGGGACACACCCCAAGAAAGCTCAAAGCCTGAGCACTAAATTAAATGGGTGTCATCATGACTAAGCTATTAGTATTGTCAAGGAGTGTACACAAAAAAACAACACTTAAATTAAATGGGTGTCATCATGACTAAGCTATTAGTATTGTCAAGGAGTGTACACAAAAAAACAACACTTAAATTAAAAAATCTAGGCTCAGTAATTTAATGTGTTCAATTACAACAATAATTAATTTAGATAAAAAAATGTTGGTACTCATAATGAAATTACTAAAAATCAAATATTTCAATAAATATAAAAAATTAAACAAATTAAATGTAATTTAAAATATTAATTTGATAATGGATTGCAAATTTAGATGATAGTTTCTCTATTTTCCTACAAAATATCCCATTACTTGGTATTGATGATAAATTATCCTTGTAGTCCAATTTTGGAAAGTTATTGATGTTTACATTCTTTATATTAAGGGGGAATTTGGATCCCAAAGGCTATACCTTTATCAATAGTAGTAAGGGGTGGAATGTAATAAAATGACTCTATTAACAAAAATTATTATTTTTAATATATTGCATATATTAAACAATGTAAATATAATAAAATATATATGTCCATGTATATAATTATAATGTAAAATAAAATAACTAAAACAAATAAAATAACTTCAAATTAATATCTCTCCATTTTTTAAATAGATTTATTTAAGATATCTCTACTAATTAACCCATAGGCTTTTATATGTAAACATTATAGTGCTCAGAATTGTCTCACGCAGTATTCCTTGAACCTCCTATGGGTGCAAGTGCTAGTTAAGTTTTGATTTGGAGAAGAGATAAACAGGGCTATTGATGGTCTCGACGGTCCTTGAATGGAGGGCAGAGAACTGTCGGCAACCTTTGCTTCGCCCTCTAAGGCGAGAGCTCGTAATCTGACTCTGTAATCATCCAAACCCAGGCTCGGCAAATAAATTAGGGCTCAACAGTGATGGTTAAGTGGATCGGGTGTCCTACGATGTTAGATCCTCTCCCACGAACATAGCCGCTAGGGTTTGTTGCCAGGTTGGTGAATGCAATAACTCTGTGAAATCTGTATCTCCGTTTCCTAGAAGGGATAGTGCCGCGACATCAAAGGTTTACAACGATGGATTTGAGGAAACTCCCATTTTTGCAGATTCCACATTGAGTGCTAGGGCACTTGGGCGACGATCCCATTTGGATGCCCTCACAAACCCTTGTCAGGCGGTTTCTGAGGTGAAAGATTACCAAGATGGTGAATGTAACTGTTCTAAAAAATCTGTGTCTTTGGCTTCGAGCAGAAGGGCTTACCTAAATGAATCTTCGAAACTGGTGATCGAGCGCTATTATCCTGCGGGCCAGGTGAATAAATCCATTGTGGGTTTCTCTGGCAGTAACACTATGACCTCAAATTGTATCCCAGAAATTACTATGGACTCAGAAATTGCTGAGCGACAAGTCTTTCTTATCGGCCACGCCCTCGTCTGCAAATTTTGGCCTAAGTTAATTGATCTTCGTGAGTGGATTTCCACGACACAGAAACCCTTTTGAAAGATGAAGTCATTGTCTACCCCTGTGCCCGTGGATACTTCCACCTGAAATTTGCTTCAATTAAGAACAAGGAGCATATTTTGAAGCCTGCCCTGTGGGCACTTACGGAGAATTTTCTTTGAATGCGGTCTTGGTCTCTGTCATTCGGCCCCGTGGTGATTCCTACTCTTCTGGTCTTATTGGGGGCATTCAAGTATGTCAACTATTTTGTTAACTGTGTGCCTGGCAAATAAGAGTGCCAACAAAACTTGCACGCCCATTTTTTGTGTGGAGGTGGACCTCTCAAAGGAGTTTCCTAAAGAAATCTTTTGATGGTTGGGGATAGAATTTGGAGGCAACATCTGGATTATGAAAAATTGAATTTGAGATGTTGAAGATGCTTTGAGTGTGGTCATCTTGATTCTCAATGTGTAAGGAAGTCAATTAACTCGGGTGATTCACAAGAAGCCCACTTGGTGGGTTGGGGAAAGTCTCACCACCATATTATAGCCCTCTAGGATTATAATAAAATATATCTAAAGTATGGAGTATGGAAAAAGCAAGGTGGTCTCCAAGATTTCCCTCTTTGTCCTTTATTATTCCATGCATAAGGATATCCCATTCAAATTTAGTTTCTGGGAACACTTCATGTGAGCTTGTTTCGAGCAAGGCAATTTTAGAACCATCGAGCTTAGGAGGCCTCGAGGTTAAATCAGATGCAATCACAAAAGGTCCAAAAGGTGATAATACCAAATTAGAAGGGTTTGTTCAATTCCATTCTCAATCCAGGGGATTAACCCTTCTATTGATATAGTAGTTAATACAAAGGCACCTATAGTCACATAGAATCCAAAGGAAGGGATGATCCTTTCTACAGAGTCTTGTTTGGATGAAGAATTGCAAGACGTGCACTCCCTTGAGCATGAATTGACAGAGGTGAAAAGGAAGAAGGTTCACTCACAGGGGAAGATTAAACATCCAATGAATTTAGGATCTTCTCAAATTTCTAGAAAGGATTCTCTAGCGCATTTAAGTTCTTTAGGCAATTTGTTAGTGTCTTAAGAGGATCGTTTATTGGTTCTTCTTGGAATATACATGTGCATGTTTTTCGAAGAAGAGAAGAATCTATTGTCGACAAAGGGTTTGGAATTTTTTTTTTTACTTTTAAGAAATACATATGTACATTGATGGATCTCGTGAGCCCACTAGCTACTAGAATTAGAGCCTAATTGCTCTATTTTCGCAGCCCCTAGCTGCCTAACCCAGGTTAATTAGCAAAAAACAAAAAGAAACAAATTAGATGTATTGGTTCAAGTATCAAGAATCTATTTATGAAGGCATTGAAATTGTATTTTTAATTTTTTAGCTCCAAATCTAATAGCAAATTGTTTTGGGTCACTCTCACGACTATAAAAATGATCTCTATATGTGCAAAAATAATTTAGATGGGAAATTGGTTTTGTAAATGACAACCCTAATCTCATTGATTTATGTAGTTTGAAACTTGTTTGCCTTGGTCTTCTAATGTCTAAATTGGGTAAGGATTAGTGATGTTTAAAACCACCTTTTGGGAATGTTCTAAGTCATGAGATTCAAGTTCTCCTCAATCAAACCCCTAACATATTCACTTTACAACAAGTCTACAATTGACCTAGGATGGTGTACTCTAATGTAATTCATTGATAATGCTCCTAGATTCTTTTTATATTCTCCTTGCAAAATCAAACTCTAGACGTGTTTTATAGATTCCTAGTTAATTTTCAAATGAATGAATGGATTTCTTTAGATACAACAACCAAGCCCACAAACTACAAAGTTAGTAAAGTGGTCAATAATGTGGGAATTTGAATTTTGAGTTTTAAAATGTCAAGGTTCTTATGTTTGATTACAAACATGACATCAGTCTATTCTATAAACATGGATTTGATCCAAGGGAGTGAATAATAGATCTAGTGATCAAGAATGAATATCTGGGGATCAACGATAACATGAATGAGGATAAGTGATATCATAAGCCAAATTCATAGAAAATCTCATTTATAAGCTAATTATTGCATTTAGAACACTCTAAGTGAAATGGACGCAAAACAAAAGGGAAAAGGACATGAGTATGCAATTTTCACCATTACCAAGAGAAAAATGCATCCCTTTTCATTTTACTACTTTGTACCCTAGGGAAAATTTTAGTGGCGATTTGTCGCCAAATGGCAATTTCATGATTTGTGGGGGGTTGAAAATGGCGAATATTACTTGCTTTGGCAATAAATGCTTTCACTAAAATTTGATTGTATTTTTGGGTCTGTAGCTTCAGATTGCTTACAAATTGATATTTTAAAAGCTTAGAATAGCATTGGATCGTCATACTATTTATTACAATTTGGTCCTAATCACTGAGATATTATAGAGGCAACTTTTAATTAGGTTTCAATTGCCCACCTTTTTACATAAATTACGGGCATAAGGTGGTGTAATCGCCAACGAAATTATAGGGAATTAGGGAAAAGGGGGCACGATCGCCAGTGAAATTATAATCAATTAAGGACAAATGGTGGTGTAACCGCCAATGATATTATAGTGAATTTAGGGAAAACATGTAATATCACCATGCAATGATAGGTATATTTGGGAAAACATTCAATATAGCCATTGAATTATAGGTGGTTCTTATAAAGTGTGGCCCATTGCCTTGGAATTATAGGTTTTTTAGGGTTAATGTGTTTAATCACCCATGCAAAACATAGTATGACTATGTAGTATGGATTGGCATTTATACAAAGAAATATTCCATTCACTCTTTAGGCAATGATAGGTATATTTAGGGAAAACATTCATTAAAGCCATTGAATTATAGGCGGTTCTTATAAAGTGTGGCCCATTGCCTCGGAATTATAGATTTTTTAGGGTTAATGTGTTTAATCACCCATGCAAAACATAGTATGACTATGTAGTATGGATTGGCATTTATACAAAGAAATACTCCATTCACTCTTTAGGCATTCGATTTTGGATTCACCCATTTCATCCTACATTGCCAATTTGCAATTTCTAGTCCTCTAGAGTGACATTTGATCAATCCACTATGAGCTACCAACAATGAGATGGGAAGGTATATTCTTAAAAGTTGGGGAATAGACACAACTACAACTCTACTTCATTCTTCCATTCCAGGTTAGTAACAGAGACATGGTTTTCAATTTGCATTACATTTTGTATTGTATATTGTATGATTAATCTCTATGATAGTGGTTCTCATGTGCCCCTACAGTCCTGCATATTTGTCGTGTGTTAATATTGATTTAAATATTTGTTTTTAACAGTAGCTCTATATTGTTTATTGTATGATTAATCTCTATAACAATAGTTTTATATTTCTTTTTTACGTAAACTATATCAATCATCCTCGATGTATTTCCTTCCAAATAAATTTATGTCAATGGTTTTGCCTTTGTGTCCCTTGCCTCCTTTTTTGCAAAAAGGCGAAAGGCACAATTTTAGTTAACCCGTACTATTGAATCAAACCAAATCAATAGTTTGTGGGGTTGCAAGGAGAAAATAAAGATGCAAAGATAAGGAGGCACTGCCATTGATTGAAAAAACTTACATGTCAGTTGGGGGGTGCCCAGTCGTTTTATTTTAAAGGTCCTCAAACTTGAATGCACTGTTGGGGTCCACATGTATAAATTTATTTAGAGCCCATAGTACTAAATGCACATGTTTTATTTATCCCAAACCATCAAATCAAACTGCATCAACGGTTGTCAGGGCTCAAAGGTAAAATTGAAGATTATCCAAGCAGGAGACAACTTCATTGGCTAGAAAAGGTGCAATTCTTAAAGAATTGTGCTATCACCTAAGGCCAAGGGAATGTTTTCATAGATGAAAGCAAGGCCTATGACTAGATTGTAGTGTGTAAAGACCAATGGATAAGAATGGACATCTCCTTCTAGCTCTGCTAGACCAAGAGGGTGTTCCCTGAGGTATGTGTTAATCTAATGAAAAATTAATCCTTGAGGCAAACCATATCCAAACACATGTAATTCGTATTATTTGTCACTAAGTACCAGTACTAGTTTTCCTTGAATCAAGGGAAAAATACCTTTATTAAGCATATGCGACAAACATGTGGAGACTAGGATGTATTCTCCTCAACCCTTTAAGATTTGTAGTACATTATCTCACATCACACATGAATGTGGCAGTAAAAGCAAAGCAAGTTTCACTGTTACAGACCTCTTGGATGTATTTAGACGCCTTGCGATAATAGGACACTAAAAGACAATCAATGCGGTGGGTCAACTAACTAAACTATAACTACTAATATTGACGTTTAAAGTTTTATGTTAAGTGTGGTGGGATGGGGGCATGTTTTAACTCATAGTAGATGGGTGCCTTTATTCATATGGGCAGCAAAGTTTGATCTTCATCAACAATGATCATTCTTCAAGTAAAGCACCAAATGACACCTCAAAGAAGATGGCATATATGACTGTGTTCATCAAATCCACACATAAGCTAGGCTTTACATGCAACAAAGATAAATAGAAGGTGTTGGAAAACATTCATAAGACATCTTACACACTCAAATATAATTTCTTATAAGTCATGTGTTGCATCAAAAGGAGACCTCATAAAATAATTTACAAGGTACTTTATAGCCTCTGTGAAAGCAAACCAATTGATACCAACACTCAAACTAGCAAATATGGTCAAGATAGGTTGTCAAGCTATCATAAGGAGATGTTCAAATGAACGGAGCTACACTTTACATTCATTCATCAACTAATTTACATGAATAGGGAAAACAATAATACAAAGAATCTCAAATTTATACATTGGCATTGCTCAACTCATACAAACCACAAGGCATCTCTACTATCTCTTCTCTATTTATTCTATCATGCTAGGACTCAATCGATCATCCAACCCTTGTACCACTCAACCAACCAACCCTCTTTCCATCTCCAAACTGTGTATATAGCATTGAGATGCAAACATTGGAGGGAAAACTCAAATCCTCCATCATGTTGCCACCAGCTAGAATAATAGTAACCTGCAAGTAAGATCACCTAGGATCACCTGACAATCAGTTTATAGAGGACCTTAGGACACACCATCATGAATGTAGATCACTAGCATAACCAAAACCTAAGGAAATCATGAAGCACTTCAAAACAAATAGCTATGCCATCCTACCCACCACCATTGGACATTAAACACACCCTTGGGCCAAGGAAGAAAAGCTAGAAGAAAATAGACATGCAAAGATTGCGCACAAGGCTCAAGAAGATAATGGCTCCATAACTTATAAAATGCACCAACTCCCAATAGAAATTGGGAATAGACCATTGAATCATGAGAAGACTGCCAACTACCAACCAAGTTGAATAAGCATTTGAATAGTTTAAAATATCACACGAACATTGGAGCAAGGACCATGGTAGGTGAAAGGAACAGTGGATGGCGAGGTAGGTAAATATTTTGAACCTTGCTTGATCAATAGTCATCCACATGGGACCAAGAAGCATCGACGGTCAACATGCATTGTGAACAAACCAAACAAGTCCCATGATGAACAATTGTCTCTAAATATAAAATGATTAAGGTACAAAGGAGCTTCCATGAACATGCTGCCATGGGAACACATAAACATACTACAAAGAGGATCAATGCACTTGCAAACTTGCAAAGTTAACCAACCATCAAATAATATCAACTACATGATAAAGAAAGAGGATGAGCTCAAGAAACCATGTGGTTCCACCAAAGATAAGGAACAAGCACCACACAAAAGAAACATTATTGTAGAGGGACAAACAAGGTCAATGGGCTTAATAAAACCTTTATAGCAATCATACTCACATAAAAGAATGTCACGGTGACTACATACATGCAAGGGACATTGACCAATTGGTAAACAATTCATGGTCAAACACCATAGTGGAAAACAAGTCACCGCACAACAAAGGGAACGAGGTGCCAAAACCAACATCACAGTACCGCACAAAAAAGATAACTCAATAATAAGAGTTGTGGTGCTCCATAAGATAACAGGACCTGAAACATGCATCTGGGACAATGTAAAGGTAGTGCAACAAATTATATTATCAAACTTAGTCAATTTTTGGACACAAGCCAACATTAGCTCTAGTTTGGGGACATGCATCCAAAAGGGATGCAACAAGAATCTAGAAGAGATTCCTGGGGGTAGACCAAAACACATAAAATAAACAAGGGGGACACGAGACAACAACACTTCACCATGATAAATAAGGATCATGACCACCCAAAGCAACACAATAGAGATGGACCAATTTACAACAAAATACCTTACCAATTGGGAGAAATAATGTTTGAGATTTTGGCCATGAACCAAAAACTCCATGAGCTCACCTTCCAAACTCTTAACATAAAACGTGCCTTGGCTACACTAATCAATAACTTGGTATGGACCAATCCATAAAACATCGAACTTACCATGCTTTCCTTTGTCCTCTAATTTAGCATTCCATATGAGGACCAAGTCTCTTGGTTGGAAACACCTCTGAATTGTCTTACTATCAAATAGTAACTTCATTTTCTATTGTTGCACCAATATTTTGTCATGTACCACCCTCTAGTTTTCATCTAACTCTATTAACTCATGCACCCTTTGAGACATTACACTATCATTTTCTTCACTGACCTCTTGTAGCAACTTGAACATCAACAATTCCAAGCTAATTGGCATCCTTGCTTGTGTTCCATATAGTAACTCATAAGGACTTCTACCAATAGCTTTCTTGTAGGTAATTTAGTTTGCCCACACTGTAAACATTAACTTATCATCCCACCGTTTCTTATTGCCATCCAATGTCCTCTTAATAATATTTATAACTTTTGTTACTTGATTCTACATGTCCATTACCTTGTGGATGATAAGGTGATGAGAAGGTCAGGTTGATCACATACTTAGCGCACACGTTAGATAGCACATTAGATATAAAACACATAGCATTGTTAACCACTATCCTCACTAGGACACCAAATCTTGTTATTGCATTGTTTATCATGAAATCAACCACCACCTTTCTTGTGTCATTTCTTTTGGGAATTGCCTCAACCCATTTGGTGAAATAGTCAGTTGCTACAAGTATCTACCTATAACCATTACTTGACCATTCAAATATTTCCACAATAAAATCTATGACCCGTTGTAGAAAAGGAGCCTCCACTAAAATGGAAGTAAAAGGGAGTGCACCTAAAAGTTTACTCAAGGCACTTATTATTTGTCTCATGTCATAGGATTAAGACACTTGTCATGATCTTAGTTTGATTTAGGGTTTTATCCATGTCTTTATAACAAGGGTTTCATCACTGTATTGTTGTACCATTTTATATGGATCTAATCAATTCTTAAGCTTCAATGTGTTTGCATTGCTTCTCTCTTGTGTGAAATATGGTTTTGGTTGTATGTGATCCTTAGCTCCTATGGGGTTATTCATAAACTCTTACATGGTATCAGAGCTTTCAGATCTATAATTCCCTTCCCTCTTTTTGAAGAGTTTCGGCCAATAGATTCCATTTGGTGCATCCTAGTGCCAAATGTACCTCACAGTTGAGCTCAGAAGACTCAAAAACCTATAAATCCATATAGGACATAATAGGGCTTGGTGATGAAGACATTTTGACCTTTTTTGGGGGTTGACTAGGTGCCACTAAACCAGTCTATATAGTCATATGAAACTGTATAGTTGTACGACCACCATTAAAGCATCTCAAAATTTGTAGAGAATATTCTCTACATACTTGCATGTGTCAACATTCGTACCATCGTCACCCTCTAGTACAGATTTGAAATTTTTTAAAAGTTTATTTTTATTTTAAAAAATGTACTACATAAGGATGACGTTAGCACCTACATTATCCTCCTCCATAATCAACTAGGTGGTCACAGGGGCTTAAAACCCTTGGTTTCATTCAGCCCATGGGGGCTTAAGCAGTAGAGCCACCCAACACCGCCATCGGCAGGAATCCGTTGCTGCCACCACAAAACCACCATTACCACTGAGGATCATCATCGAAGATCCACCCTAGTGTTACTTAGCTTGTGTGTTTCCCTTTGTTATGGAGTAAAAAGTGGACACATATCTTTTTACCTCCTTGCTTAGCTCCTAGGTCCCCGTGAATACATTATACATTCTAAATATTCATCCCAATGCAAAATTCCCCGAAACCAATGTAAATTGGGAGCAAGGGGCCCATATCTCACCTTACCCCAGACCAAAAAGGAGCCCAAAGATATGGGTGGTACCGTCCAAGTCTCTCTTGATTGGTCGAGGCAAATTCAAATGTATGTCGGCCTGGGACCTTTAAGAAGGTTTCTCCTTGTCGGCTCTTTTGGTTTAATTTGAGGAATGTTAACGGGAAAGCATATATAAGTGTATTTTTGAATTAATTATAAACCTAGATAGAGATAGCAAACTTGAAGCATTGGAGTAAAGAGCATTCAAAGCATTCATTGTTCAATTCTAGAGTGAATTTGTGTTGTCATTGTGTGTGTTGTTGCAGATTTGAAGTTATCATCTATCTCTCCTTATGAAATGAAGAGCCTTCATTCTCCTAAGGATTACGTTAAATAGGTGATATCATTGTTATTCATCATCATTTGATTCATCATATTGATTGTGTTTAGCCTCTGCCCTGCAAGGGCACGCTCTCTTATCTATCAACGGTGTTGGGAAGCTTGAATGCTATCCCAGGATTTAACTGAGGAAAGTCCCTAAACACCATAATCCCCAAACCCCTTCTCTTCTTATTGTGTGCAAGTTATAGGTGCGAGATTCAGTAAATATGAAGATACGGGAAGACTGAGGAAGGATTAGGGTTTCAGATTCTGACAGTATTTCAGGAATATTCCTTTGTGCAAGACTTGGGCGGTGGTGCCGTAGTCTTTTTGCCCCTGCTAACTCCAGACCTTGCATCAAGGCAGTCTCTGTAGCATTTCTCCAGTTTACAGTTCCTGAAGATTCAACCTTTCTGGACTTGGGTGGTCCCAAAATAGTCCTCCGACATCTCTACTTTAGGGATATAGGTTCTGACATCTTCCTAATTCTCCTCGTGCAATTGGTTTCTAAAGATTTGTTGTACATCTTCTGTTATAATCTGATCATCATAGAACTAGGGTTTGTTGCATCATTGACCTAGGGTTTGATAAAAAGACATGATTAAATCTGATATTTCCATAGCACTCTTGAGTACAAGATCTGTAGCTAAGTCCACCTCCATTTGGTAATGATTTGGCTCGATCTTGTCCTTGAATGTTATTGTGAAAGAGGGTTTGATCTAGTGTGCATGCTAGTCTCATTATTTGCCTTTCTCATATATAACATTTTAGTGAACCCGTAGCTTCGAGCATTTGCATCTTATTGATAGTTCAAATCAGATCTTGCATCGATTTATAACATATTTTCCATTATTCATTTGAAAATCTTGCATTATTCCATATCATTGGTTTGAAAATTCATAGTTTTGCAATTACACATTGTGCATTTCAGCAAGTATAACTACTTTAATATTAACAATCTTATTGCTCATCGCTTTGGTTAGTGCATTAAGTGTTATAAAACTTTGCATGAGTTGTATAACCCGTTGTCCTAACACCAACACCTTGGTAAGAAGTTGTAGACTAATGGGTTCTAGTGCTCTAAATAGCAACAGTGTGCAAACATCAGAAAATCCATTACACAAATACTTTACAAAAGGTGAATCAACATATGTGCAAGATATCATAAACACCAACATGTTGGAAGAACAAACATTTCATGATTTTGAAAAGATGTGATTGACATAGTTACACATGTGCCTAAAGATCAACTCACGAAACTTGACAAACAACTAGCTAATTTCCAACAAATTGTAGGAGGTGCACATCTAGCTCAAGAAGTGATACCTCTTGTTGATGGTATAAGAGGATATTTACAAGAAGGACAAGGTGTTGACATGCTCCGTGGAAGAGCCCACATAGTGGATCACAACATTATGTCAGCGGCTAGTCGCGCGAATGTCATAGAAAATCTGTCACCACCGAAGCATATAAGCTCACAAGTATTGATACCCATACCGACTACTAGAATATCCACTTTTACATCACCAATCCTCACTACTAATGCACAAGCTTGTAGTAATGATACCACTACCATGGGAACATCTACTAGAAACAATTACAAAGTCATGGAATTTAATTATCAAAACTCAGCGCCTCCTCTATCCATACCCATGAATAATTATTCTCAACCACCCATCACTTCCACTTATTACCAACCACCTCTCAATTTTCACAACTGCAGCATCAAATACTCTTGTCTCAAATTTGCAAGCTACATCACCTTATAATGCACTCCTCAACCAACTTTTGCAAAGTATGACATCCTTGTAGCAAAAAGTGACGAATATGACTAATGTTTCCTCTCAACCTAATATACCAACATATCATGCTTGCAGTCCTCTATCTTATACAATCCTAAGAGCTCAAATGCCTGACAAATTTGAGACTTCCCGCTTTGAAAAGTACAGTGGTAAAGACGATCCTAATTCTCATGTGGCAGCATTCACATCGTGTAGTGATTTCTTCTTTGATGGGGCATTGTTAGCAAAACTCTTTCCTCGTTCTCTCAAACATATTGCTTTGAAATGGTTTTGCTCTCTACTTCCTAATTCAATACATTCTTTCTCACAACTAGTTGATCAATTCTTGCAACATTTACAAGAAAACATTGGACCTATTTCATTGATTGATTTGGTTCATTGTAAACAAAGGTCCAAAAGAAAAATTAACAGAATTCATCAGTCAATATCAAGCTCTCTTTGCACAAATACAATATTCAATTACAGATGAGGATGTTCAAAAAGTATTCATTACGAATCTACAACCGAACATACGTGATAAAATACTTTTGATGAAGTATAATTCTTTTCAACATCTATGCACAGCTCTTCGCGATTACCAAGTTTTGGCTAGTCAATATGAGAATAATAACTCATCAGCTATTGTTGGGCAATCTACAGCTGGAACATCACAATATTCATTTAAGAAGCATAACAAGAATTTCATCAAGATCAATGGGCAACATTTGAATAAATTTCAATCACAAGTGTCTGCCATTACAAAACCTAATCAGACACCATTTCAATTCAAGCAACAACAAAGACAGTTGACTCCACTATCGAATTCTCTCCATTCAATAATGACTCAAGCAGTTAATAGTAATATTTTGAAACTTCCTCTTGCTCGTCCACTAGACAGTAGCAAGATGCAAGGACCTTCATTTGATGCTAATGCTTATTATCACTATCATCGTTCAACGGGGCATGACACTGAAAGATGTATGCATCTTAAACATGAAATTCAAGCCCTCATCGATTCTAGCATAATACAAGTGACTAGTGTGAATGAGAATGGAAATAAGTCGACCTAGCCCCTCTGAATCAAAATCTACAAATCTTCACTAATCTTTTTCCTAAGCATAATGACAACAACATGGTGGAACAACAGAATGAAGTAAAGCATGAAGATTAATATCTGGACTACGATGAAATCATTGGCATAATAGAAGTAGATAAGATGGAAAATGAAGATCTACCTCAACCACAAGGAAAAGGTATCTATGCTGAGGTTCCTCCTCTGTTATCCATTCAAGGATCAAGAGATAACCAAAATGCACAAGATATGCAAATGGAGCAGCTAACATGTAATCACTTTAAGCAAGAGAGTTTTAACGATGAAAAGCATCTCATTTCATCGTGAGTAGTTCATTCATCATGCAAAGCAGAATAAGAAAGAAAAAGAAAGGAAAAGAGCAAGGCATGAGTCATTTGTTGAAAAAGGTACTGATTCACCTCCCTGCAAGCATCCGAAGATTTCAAACATAAGCAATCTTGTGAAACAAGCATCCTGTGACAAAAATCAAACAGGTATGAATCTCTCCTTTATTCCACCACACTTGATGGAGCACCTTTCTAAGATTCTCGCAAGTTTGGACTCCTCTTAGATAAATATATGTGTATGTGTTGTGTTGTTTTCCCTTGTATTGTGTTAAATGTTGTTTAGGTCTCCTTGGATGACCCTTGATACTCTTGTGAGGTCAAGGATACAAGGAGACCGCCTCTGTTATGATACTTCTTATCTTTGTTTCTCTATTCTTCTATTCTCCTCTCTTATTGCAATTGTTGTGTGTGGTGCCTGGGGGGCATAACGTTGTGGAGGTTGTCTTGGGGGCATCTTCCCACATTGTGAACCTAAGTCACCTTTGTCTCCTCTCTCATTTTTCATGATTTCATTCTTTTGTGGCTCTACTAGTCGATGGATGACGATAACAAATAAAAATTGATAAGGATTGTGCGTCCCTACAACAAGAAAACAAAAAATGGACCTAGTCCATATATGAAGATGGGGTTAATTTGATACAGACGTTTGACTAGTAGAATCATTGTGTTGTGATGTGATCATGTATCGTGTTGTGAATTCCTTGTAACAAGCCTTTGCAATACTCTAAATCTGCTTCTAGGCACTTTGGAATGTTTTCTATCTCACCTTGTAGCTACACTCAGTTCTAAGATACCTGAAGTATAACCTCACAGCTATACTTGGTTTCGAACCTGCAAGTGTAGCCTTGGTTTATTAAGTGGTATGTTGCATTATTTCTGTATCAATTTCATGAAATGATTTGGTTGTTATCTTAGTTATGATTTTCTAACTGAAGATTGTTAATTGTTAGTATGTAATACTAATGTGTTTTTATTGTGAATGTTGGAAACAACTGGCAATCGCAAGAACATGTCGCTTTGGGGCATGGGCTTTGCGAAACCTCTTGTTCCCTAGCATGTTTTCAACCTTACCTTAAATGTGATTGCTACCGGCAAGTGGGATCAACCACTTTAAGGTGGGGGCATATATTATGGTAAATGCTTGGATATCTTAGATATTGTGGTAAAGCATGTTTGTGTATACTTCCTTTTCATTGTAAGGCATCTCCGTGATGCAGGTGGGGTTGTATATACTTGGTTTTGTGTGTTGCGTATGCTTCCTTTTCACTGTAAGGCATCTCCGTGATGGAGGTGGGGTTGTATACTTTGTGCACATGCTTCCTTTTCATTATAAGGCGTCTCTGTTGGGTCTCAAAAACGTAGGCTTGAGGCCACAAGAGGTTGCCTAACTCTTGAAATGCTTTTGGTCAACAAGATAGGGTTTGTATGGCTTGAAACCCCCTTCTCTTCAGGCTCTGCCAAACCTAGGTGGGTATGACCTATAAAATGAGGCAGATTTTGAATGTGTATCTCCTAGTTTATCTAACCAGAATGGCAACTGGAAGTGGAAAGATGAAGTCTTACTTTGGTATAAATTGTATAAGCAATATCAAGGCAAATTCTATAACTATGCCCAACTAATGGCTGATTTTGGATAAAAACTAAATGATGAATTGAGGTAAGACCAGTGCCTTGTTGGGTAAACGGAATCAAATGAAAATCTAAGACCAGTGGCTTATATTAGGCAATAACTCTAACTGTTTGGCACAATACGTTGGTTTATAACATGTACAAATGTGCAGGGAAATGATTGACAGAATTTTCTTAATAATCCAACTGACACAATCAAGTTTCTTGTTATTCACCAAAAGGAATTTTAATCCTTTCTTGAAGGAACCAATTGAATGAACTATGCAAGAACAACAGATAATATCAACTTGGAGACAGAATGCCAATCCTAATTATGTGGTTCTTCTTAGTGATCCAAATCAATACTTCCAGATTACTATGACTGACTAGAAGGATTTTAATTTCTCTTTAAGGAAACCAATTAATCAAATCACACAAGTACAGTAAATGTGCATTGACAAACTGAATATATACTTGATTTATCAATTTGAATAGTAAAGAAATACTCAACTGGAGACAACCAAATAACTGAATAGTTTCAACAAACAATTGATGCCAGTATAGAGCCATAGAATCAAAGAGTTTTCATTAACTCCTTCAAAATAATCCTTGCAACATGGTCTTTTTACAGTATAATTTATGTTATGTACATTATGAAAGTTTCTGATGGGATGGAATAGATGAAAACTACTCCTTGTGAAGATTTTCTAATCTATTCCTACTGCTCATTTTTTTTATGATCCCCCTCTATTCCTCTTTCGTGATTGCATATATACACTTTGCATTTTAGGGTTGCAACCCTTCATGTTTTTTCGACACAACTCTTCATTTTATCTTAATTAATTCCCCTCGACAATAATTAAATATTTCGTCTAGCTTCTGGTTTTCTCATAATAAAGTATTTTCAATACTTTAATCTTCATTTATTACCTGATTACATTTATGTGTGTGTTTTCACGTTTGATTGACAAAAGTGTACATTTTGGTGAAAATAATCAACTTTTCTTTATCTCCTTCGATATTTTATTGGAATTCATATACACTTTGTATATTTTAGGTAAAAATATTCACCCATTTGGTTAATTGCTTGGAAAATATTTCACCCCGTCATTGAAAAATATATACTTTGTAGATTCATTATGCCCCTCGGTAAGAATATTTTATTTCTTTTCATTAAAATAATATTTCTCCCTTCTTGAACTTACTCTTTAAAATAATAATCATGCCTTTTAATAATGATTTTTATCTCGTAGATTATATAGTTAGTATGCCTTCTGTGTTTCAAAGAACTTGAAAGTATTCATTCTGACATAAAACTTCTCTAGATAAAATTCTTTCAATACTCGCTCACCATTTTAATCTCCGTAACATACAGCCTTGGGACCCATCTCATTCGGCATATCAGGGGAACTCAAGAAATCCTCTCACCGATAAGTTAAAGTTCCATCGATATTAGGGTTTGCATATGCTTAGGGATTCTGGCGAAGGTTGTGGATAGTTTTCATTTTCTTGTTTGAAAGCCCCTACTCTAACACGCGCTGCAAGTATGCTGGGAGAGGCCGTGAGCTTGGATTTACATCATCCAATAGCAATCGTTTGAGAGTTTCGTAATCCGCTCATCAAGCAATTCGCGCACCTTGTCTAATCTTCCACATTTTGTGTATATGTTGTATGCATTTTTATCAGAGTAGTTGCAATTGCACTTTTGACAAGATTCTTCAATCCTTGATGAATGTCCAAATCCTCTTTGAAGGTTTTGCATTTTGGCACAGCCGTGAGTGAACTGGTCTAGTTGAAGACTTGTTTATTGCATATGTGAACAAGCTTATTATGAAATGTTGAGCGTGATGTATATCCCATGTGAACAAACAAAAAGAGAACAACTCTACAATAATTTAAGATGTGCATGCAATGCTTCCTTCAACTGGCACTCCCTACATAATGTTGTAAGATTGAAATGATAAATGGATGGCGGCGGCATTTTAGTATAATACTTCCAACTATAATATCTGACAAAATTTCCCTATTCGTTTGCACTTTGATGGATGTTCATACGTTCTTCGAAAATGCAAGTTTGGAATAATTAAAAATATATAGAGTGGTCTTCGAGGGAGGGTGTGTATGCATGGCGCCTCTTTCAACTATATCACGTCTATATTTTGAAAGCCATTCTTATTTATAAAAATCAGTGCCAATGTTTAAAGTTGTGACTTATGCCATTGGAACTTTTGATTCCATTACATACTATCAACGTTTCTTGTCTAGGAGTAGTCCAAACACCGAGCTGCACCTATTAAGGTAAGTGTTGTATCTAGGATAGATTATGCTATCACCTTTGTCCTTGGAGTCTATCCATCTGTCACCAGCTGCACCATGGTTGTTTTGACATCGTGTTGCCTCTATCACCTTTACCTAACCTCTAAAGCAGCCTCGAATCGCAGTGACCATCTAGTATTTGGAATATTTCCTGGACTGGGCTTTAAGAAGATTATCCTTATTGGTAAAGCACAGGCGTCCCCCTTAACCAGAGCACTTTCAGCAAAGTATTGCTTGTAATGATCCTCAAATCAGGAACAATTGATTTTATGCGGGTAAATGACTGGAGTGCACTTGTCTTATCGGTATATTGGAATGACTCAATTTTAGTCATTCCGATGTAGTAATGTCTCACCGATGTATGTGTTACTTTGCCCTAACTGTCCAAAGTTGGTGTTTCGGCACTGGCACGAGAATGCTAGTAGAAGTTGCGAACTTGGATGCTAATTGCATTTGCTTGTATCTGGAAATCCTTTTCATGAAAACCATTTTGTGCGTATCTAATCATTATTGTAATCCACGATACGCTGTCTCATCCGTTCATGTAGTCAAATACTTCACGGGTATACACCAAACTACCACCTATGATATTTTCTGTGCTGGACTCATTTATGGCTACCATAAGATTAGCCATGCTAATCTTAGAAATATGTTTCTCAAACATGGAAACCTTACTGGATCAACCCTTTATCTACTCAACCCATTTTTTCCATCAACAATGTGATGGCTGCCTCTCGGATTATATATCTTCACGTTTCTTCAGCAATCTCATAATCTTATTGAATGTTCATGCTTCTTTTGAAAAAGTGTTCCCTCCAACATGTATGTGCCCCATTTGGAATGTTTGAGGTTTGATTTTGACCCTTTTGGCTTCTAAAGGTGTCATTTTGTATTGTAAAGGTTTTCTTTTTAACATATAGAGTGTCTTACAAACCATGATTTACCTTGTCAAAACCTAGGACACTAATCTTGCTGGTAGTTTCTTGAAGTACAAATGCTCCATGGCCCTAGTAGTAACAAGGGGCTTATGTGGATAATAGAGGACATATGCTAAAGTATCCATTCATAGTTGGTAGTTAGTAACACAGATGCCCACTGCCTGTTTACCCATAACAGACTGGTATGTTTTACGGGGAGACTAATTATGATCAGGGAATGGAATAATTGATGCAAAAATACCCAAAATCAATGTTGGATGAATTTCATAGTGGGTGTATGTATGAGAATAAGCATCCTCTAGTTTAATTCTTGTATTTACAAGGTCAATGATTGCCATGTGAATCATTGTTGTTTCCTCTTCTTCCGTGTTCACATAAGTTCATACCATCTATCTTCCCAACTCGCTTTTAAACAATAGCAAAGAGATGAAAATCTTCAAGGGCCCAATCATCCCTCGATGCATGATGGCATTAGTATTAGTGCTTGACTAATTGGTTATGAAATCCCATGCTACTGCTCACTCCTCATGGAACCTTATATTTTTGCAAAAAATTATATGAAAATTTAGGTCCCAATAGTCTCCATGATGCAAATGGGGTTGTATGTTTTAAAAAGCCCTTCTGTGGAAGGCAGGATTGTGTATTCCCTTGAGTGGTTGCACATCCCTTGAAAAAGTCCTCTGTAGAGGCGGGGTTGGATCTTGAGTTATTCACCCTTAAGCGTGTCTTTGGTAGTTGTGGTAGCATAGCTCAACCATCAGGTGTGTTTGGCATGTTTCAGATGGTGGACTGTAGCGATGAGCTCCTCCCCATCGCCCGTGTTTTCTTTGTATAAGACATATAGTGTGTCGATGACATACTCTATGGCGCTCGTGTATTCCGTGTGTTTTCTATGCGTCTTCCTTATGTGTCTTGCGTGTTTTAGTGGTGGTGCGTAGTGATGAGCTCCCCCCACACATTTGTCTTGTGTGTTTTGTGGTGGCGAGTAGCTATGAGCTCCCCCCACGCTGTGTGTTTTGTGTGGTTTTGATGGTGGCGTGTAGCGATGAGCTCCCCCCACCGCCTAGTTAGGGTTATATAATTGTTTAGTTATGTTTTCTCTTCATGTATGCCTTGTGTACTGTGTGATTACATTCGTGACTTCTCCGTGTATTGCGTATCCTTTTACTGTATTCTTCGTGTATTACGTTCTTCTTCACAGTCTTCTTAGTGTTTTGCGTGACTATCAAGTGTTTTCTTATGTTTGCCTAAGCTTGGGGGCTAAAAATGGTTCTCCAAGCTTAGGGTGTGTTGTTGCTCTAGTGTTTGATGTGTTTGATGTGTTTGATATGCTTTGACCGTACTTTAATGCATGTACTGATCGTAAGATCATACAAATTAAAGTGCGAGCTAAATGTTATGGAATAAAAAGTGGACAAATGTTTTTTTACCTCCTTGCTTAACTCCTAGGTCCCCGTGAATACATTATACATTCTAAATATTCATCCCGATACAAAATTCCCCGAAACCAATGTAAATTGGGAGAAAGGGGCCCATATCTCACCTTACCCCAGACAAAAAAGGATCCCAAAGACTTGGGCAGTACCATCCAAGTCTCTCCTAATTGGTCAGCTCAAATTCAAATTCAACTGCATGTCAGCCTGGGACCTTTAAAAAGGTTTCTCCTTGTTGGCTCTTTTGGTTTAATTTGACGAATGTTAGTGGGAAAGCATATATAAGTCTGTTTTTGAATTTATTATGAACCTAGATAGAGATAGCAAACTTGAAGCATTGGAGTAAAGAGCATTCAAAGCATTCATTATGATTCTAGAGCAGATTTGTGTTGTCATTGTGTGTGTTGTTGTAGGTTTGAAGCTATCAGCTATCTCTCCTTATGAGTGGAAGAGCCTTCATTCTCCTTAGGATTACATCACGTAGGTGATATCATTATTATTATTCATCATTTGATTCATCAAATTGATTTTATGTTTAGCCTCTGCCCTGCAAGGCGATCCTCTCTTATCTATCAACGGTGTTCGGAAGTTTGAATGTTATCCCGGGATTTGACTGAGGCAAGTTCCTAAACACCATAAACTTCAAACCCCTTCTCTTCTTGTGTGCAGGTTACAGGTGCGAGATCTGGGGAATATGAAGATACAGGAAGACTAAGGATCAAGCTTTCGAGATTCGACAGCATTTCGATAATATTCCTTTGTGCAAGACTTGGGTGGTGGCGCCCTAGTCTTTTTGCTCTTGTTAACTGGCACTAGGGCAGTCGTTGTAGCATTTCTCCAGTTTACAGTTCCTAAAGATTAAACCTTTCTGGACTTGGGTAGTCCCAAAATAGTCCTCCAACGTCTCTACTTCCAGGATAAAGGTTCTGACATCTTCCTGATTCTCCTTGTGTAATTGGTTTCTGGAGATTTGTTGTACATCTTCTGTTATAATCTGATCATCTTAGAACTAGGGTTTGTTGCATCACTGACCTAGGGTTTGATAAAAAGACCTAATTAAATCTGATATTTCCATAGCACTCTTGAGTAAAGATCTATAGCTAAGTCTACCTCCATTTGGTAGTGATTTAACTCACTCTTGTTCTTGAATGTTATTGTGAAAGAGGGTTTGATCTAGTGTGCATGCTAGTCTCATCATTCACCTTTCTCATATATAACACCCTTCTACCACCACTACTCAACCCGTGCTAGCAGCGCTACCCTCTAGCCGCCCAAACAATGCCCTATGTGCTTTTTTGATCAATGCTTTAAAGGAGTGATTTTTTTAGAGGCAATAACCTGGGCATACGATATTGGATTTTCACAATTAAATAGATGTTCAAAAGATGGTTTTGAGCAATACTTAGTCATCCACTTGGTTTTTCCAAATTTCCCCAAGTACCTATTAGTCCAATTTGAACAAAAGTTTGTACATTGGCTTGTGTTTTTAGAAAAAATAGATCAAAATAGAATTTTTCCTTACATGAGGGGGTTGATTGCTTGTATTATAAGGGGTATATTATTGTTTCTCTTTCCTATTTTTTATTCATTATGGATAAAACCCAAATTTCTCTTCTCACATCATACAAAACAAATGGAGATACAACTAAAGAAATTGAGGCTATACCAAGTTACAATGGATATAGAACTTGAATTGGGAGCTACTGTAGAACAACAAAGTAGTAAAATAGGTATGTTGTAGCCAATGGAACATTATGCATGTTTATTTCTCATGATCTCCTTTTTCACATTGAGTGTTGCACAACACCAAATGAGATTTGGCCTATATTAGACAGTTTGTTTGGGAAGCAAGATAATTTGCGAGGTTTTTAATTGGAGAATGTCTTGAGACCCAACTTAAAAATGCAAAATTTCTAAGTTTGGTTCCCCTTTGTGCACTTGCCCTATTTTGCCCACCATATATAACCAATCTGAGAAATTTTAAGTGGGTCATTGTTGCACATATGTTACCTAACGTTGTTACTGTTGTGGTTGTCATTGATGTCAACACTCAGTTTGGGGTATCATTGATGCTTATGTTGATGGTGTTCTTACAGTGATGCTGCTGATGTTCATGGTTGGATGTCATGCCTTGTTCAATGTCAATTGAAGTTGTACATTGAGTATGTTTGTTGTCAGCAGAGATGATATCATGATGATAAATTAATATGGGAATTAGAAGCATTAAAATGAGGATTAGAAGTAATGTTGATGTTGGGGAGATGTTGCTGATGGTCTATAGCATGTTGTATGCTCTCTCCTACTGATCCTAAGGAAGTATGTGTTGCTATAAGGAGGCTCTGGTCTCTGGATGTTGATGAAGGTTTCTGCTGCAGAAAGTTGCCTAGAAGACTGCTTGGGAAAATGCTATGCATTCCTCCGCATTTGAAGATATGGTCATGCGGTTCAGAAGCTAAGTTTAGAAGGTTGTAAAGGTGCTACATTCAAAGTTTCACATCATTTTTTCCTCCGAAGAGAAAGTTGTAAGTGACAAAGTGCAACACTATATTGTCCGGTGGCTGGTTTCAGTGTATGTTGGCTTACACCAACTTGTTGCTGTATGAGGTGGTGAATTGGATGGTGAAGAATGATCTTGATGATCTTTTAATGTTTCTTGTTGCTCCGCAAGGTGTTTTCTAGCTTCTCCGGAATAGGTTGTGGTCCGAAATGAAGGTGCGGCTAGATTATGCTTTTGCCGAGCCAACTGAGGTATGTTGAAGTTGTGTGGCACGTCTTTGTTGTACGGAGTTCAAGGAGTGTTTAGAGATGTTGTATGGGTCATGCCGACTCGTATGGGAGAAGAGAAAGTAATGTTTAATCTTCCAAGAGTACCGCCAAGTTGTAATGACCGATGTGCTACAAGCTTCATGTTTTCTTGCTTAAGGGCGACCTAATTCAATTGTGCAAAGCATGCAGGTGTTATTCTATGAAGGATGATAATGTGAAGGATGTTTAGGACCAAGTTAAACATGTGTTGGAATCTGCAAGGCGTGTTCCTCTTCCTGGTGATTGCGTGTAGTTCATGTTAGGGCTTGTCCTCTACACGTTTCATGTTGTTTGATCTCTGGTCGACTTGTAAATTGTAATATTCTTATTGTCTTTGGCCTACATGTAATGTCATCAATGCAATATCATGTACATATTGTAAACCTAGTTGATCTAGGTGAGGTGTGATTGTGAGTGTGAATGTGAGAAGCAAAATGTGGACGTGTAGTGCATTATGATGTGCGACTGAAAGAGAAAGGGCGGAAGTGGTAGATCCTATCTAGATTCATCTTGAAGATACTTTTGAGATAGAGAGGAAGTGAAGAGTGTGCCTAAATAATTGCTAGAGGCAGTGAGCCAAAAGCAAAACTTCTTGAAGGTTGAAAGTAGTGAGTCAATAAGCTACAGAGAAGACATTTGAAGAAGTTGCAGAGTTTGTCAAAGAAGAAGAGCAATCATCAAAAGAGGAGTGAAAAAGCAGAATTGCAATCATCAAAAGGATTGAGCTTCATTGTCAGTTTCAGACAGTAGAAGGACTGTCATGCTGTAATCTTTTTTGAGTCTATTCTCAATTCAAGGAGTAGTAGCTTCCTTGGGTTGAAGCCCTAAAACAAAGTTTGCAGGGAGTTATAGCTTCCTTGGGAGTGACCCTAAAACCTTTCTTCAGGGAGTAGTAGCTTCCTTGGGTTGTAGCCCTAAAATAAAGTTGTAATTGTGATTCTTTTGTGAGGTTAGATTAGGATAGTAGCTCCTAGCATCTTTTCTCACCGTGGTTTTTCCCCTTTGGGGTTTTCCACGTATATCTGGTGGTATGTCGTGTTGTGCTCTGTGTTGATCTTTCATGTTTCTATTATTGCTATAAAGTTTAAGTTTAATCTACTCCAGAGGGTTTGAGATTTGTTTGAATACTGATTCACCCCCCCCCTCTCAATATTCGGGTGTGTCCAACAATTAGTATCAGAGACAAGTTCCCCAGAAGGAGCTTAACCGCTTGAGGAAGGTTCGGGATGGCTCATAATGGTTCTCACAAGGCACCTATGTTTGATGGAACAAATTACTCCTTTTGGAAGATAAGAATGGAAAACTATCTATCCTCTCTAGGGTTTGGTGTTTGGTAATCTGTTAAGAATGGCTACACTGCTCCTGCTGATGATCCTACAGATCCAAATGAGATTAAGTTGTATGATAACAATGCCAAGGCAAAGAATGCTATCATGAGTGGGATAGCTGATTCAGAACTTATGAAGGTAATGAGTTGCAATTCTCCTAAGGATGTATGGGTAAAACATAGTAGTATTTATGAAGGAGATAGTAAAGTGAAGCAAGCCAAGATGTAAATCTTCAAGAGCAAATTTGAGACCCTAAGGATGACAGAAGGTGAATACATTGCTAGTTATATGCTCTGGGTGGATGAAATAGCTAATGGCATCAGAGGTCTTGGTGGAACAGTGAAAGAAGATGAGACTATGAAGAAGGTGTTGAGATCTCTCACTAAATCTTACAGTCATAAGGTATCTACTATTGAGGATACTCAAGATTTGGATCACTATACAATAGATCAATTGTTTAGCTCTCTCACAGTCAGTAAAAAGGCAGAAGATAAAACAATTGATCAAGATGGTGACCTTGATGAGGTAGAGGCAAACTTTGTGAGAAGATTGAAGAAGGGCACCGGCAAATACAAAGCTACCTTTCAAATGCTTCAATTATGGGAAAGTTGGTCATTTTGCCTCTAAATGTCCTTTTAAAGAATCAGGGGGTAGTAATAAGAGAGAAGTTCAAAAAAAGTCTTTATTCCATAGAGAACAGTTGTTCTTCAGAAGATGAGGATCATGATGATTCAAATGATGAAACACTTCTCATAGCTTTGAAAGTTGGTGACAAAAAGGGTGATATTGGAAAATGTAAAAAGTCAACACCTTACAAACTAACAAAGATAATGAGAAATCAATGGTTGTGTGGACTGCCTTTCATGCAAAAGAAGAAGCAAATTCTTGGGTAATTGACAATGGTTGCTCTAACCACATGACTACTGACAAGGAGAAGTTCATCATCCTTAAGAAGTGGAATGGTGGAGCTATCAAGTTTGGTGGTGATGAGTCAGCACAAATTTTTGGAAAGGGTGTTATAACCATTGATGGAAAGAACAAGACTAAGGATGACCTCTATGTCAAAGGACTGAAGCACAATCTCCTCAATGTCAGTCAGATGTGTAGTAAAGGATATAATCTTACATTTCATGCCAAGGGTTGTGAGATCAAGAAGGCAAGGTCCGAAAAATTAGTTGCAGAATATATTAAGACATATGGAGATATCTATCATCTGAAGGAGGTAAATGGAAGAACCTGTTTATTGGCGCAATCTGGTGAGTGTTGGTTGTAGCACAAGTGAATGGGACACGTCAACTTTGATAATATGGTAAAGATCAGCTCTATTCATGTAGTGAGAGATATGCCTAAGATAACCAAGCCTGCAAATACATTATGCAAGGAATGTCAAATGGGAAAGCAGACAAAGACAAATTTCAAAAGCAAGGAGTATTCTTCTACAACACCACTGGAGCTAATTCACATTGACCTATGTGGTCCTACAAGAACAAAGAGTCAACAAGGTGAAAGGTATTTCATGTTTCTTATTAATGATTACTCTAGAATGACCTGGGTTACTTTTTTAAGAGAAAAATCAGAAGCCTTTGATAAGTTTAAGATTTTCAAAGCAATAGTTGAGAATGAAATGAATGCTAAGATCAAATGCTTAAGATCTAATAGAAGAGGTGAATTTACTTAAAATGAATTTGAAAAGTTTTTTGAAGATCATGGTATTAGGAGACATTTGCTACTCCTAGGACCCCTTAGCAAAATGGGGTAGTAGGACTGTGCAAGAGATGGCTAGGGCAATGTTGAAAGATGTTGATCTACCTGATATATATTGGAAGGAAGTAGTTCACACTGTTGTCTACCTGCTTAATAGAGTACAATTAAGGACGAACAACACTAAGACCCCTTACGAGCTATGGTATGGAAGACCTCCCACTGTCAGATTGTTGAACACCCAGAATACTGAGAGGGGGGGTGAATCAGTATTCTATTAAACCATTAATCCATTTACCACTTTTAATAATAGTAAAGCAAATCAAGCATAGAAAGCAAAACCATAACACATGAACACCAGCATTTTTACATGGAAAACCCAAAAAGGAAAAAACCACGGTGAGTGTTAGCTCACAATATATTATGTAGCAACAATACCGAATTACAAAGAGGCTCACTACCTGAGGGCTCACTGCCCTAAGGACTCACTGTCTAAAAAAATGCTCACTGCAAAATAGGCTCACTACCAAGAGAAAGAAAGAGATAGAAGGGTGGCTCACTGCCAAAATGAACTGTTATAATTGCATCTACAAATGCGTGAATATAGCTCCATTGTAGCTCAGACCATTATCTCAAAACTTTTCATCTTTGACTACTCTGTCACACTGCTCTGCTCTTCATAAAGCTTCTTCTCAAACATTTGTCGCACTGATCAAATCACAAAACCTCATACAGTTCAGACACATTCATTCATATTCGTAATTCTCACCTCAACTATCAAATTGAATCTCATATATATATCCACAACACTTACAAACTTTAAATTAGGTCGGCCTGCTAGGATGAAGCGTGTAGTTATACAATGTGCAACTTGTCGGCCTAAAGCATTTAACAAAATACTTTACGGACCAAAACAATACTTGAAATACATTCTTCTATTTCAACTCACATTGTAGGATCACTTAGCATATGATCCCAATCACTAGATTCTTCCGCACATAGATCCCAATATCATGTCAGCTTCACAAATTGACTGTCACAGACTCAAATCAACTGTCAAATCATAACTTTCAATGCGGACCACAAAACTTCTTCAAATTCAGAACTAAGACTCTTTAGGCATCCCCAAGCTTATCCTTAGAACCGCATAGCATAATATTAACATGCGGCAAAATACAGACTATCAGAACACAGACTCTGACATTGTCAAACACTATCAAAGCATGTTGTGATACTTAAGTCCTCATAACTATCTTACCGGTGGACTTCAGACTTGACAACTTCAGATTTTGAGACTTCAGACATGTGTTTACAATAGCTCAAAACTATAGAAAGAAATATCTATTACCAAAGAAATGCGGACCAAATCAAACTAACATTTTGTCATGTTTAAGACTGTTCTCTACTAAGCCGGACTTATGCTTCTTGAAACTATACGTCCGAAGATGATCAGAAGATGAAACTTTGGATTTGGGATCGTCTAAGGATTAGTAACATCTTATCATAACCGTGAGAGAAGATCTTCAACTACAGACCAATACTAATTATATTACTGTCTCTCTGTAGTCATCTCAATACTCTACCAACACTTAGCCAAAATGTCTAAGTCTTCTTTCCGGACCAGAGTTCTCTGTACACATGACTTCATGAGGATTACTATAACCTCACAACCCTTCTAAATCCTTGTTGCCATCAATGACAACACTAACCAAACATCATGCTCAGCCAATCCTCGTCATACTAGCAGTGTCTTCATCAATGATGTTTGCAAAGTTGCCAACAATCTCCCCCTTTGGCATTCATGGTAACACATGATGTGAAAAACCATCACACAACTCCCCCTTACCCTTTGCGCACTTCTCCCCCTATCTACACGTTTCTCTACCCCTTTGTCTTTCAGATATTTTTTCTTTTATGTTTTTCACATGCTTCATTCTTCCCCTTTGACATCAATGGCAAAGGTATATGTACAAGTAATACATTTCTATATACACCAGAACTTCAAAAAGTTCAACTATCTACATATATACATGTGAAATCAAATGACTTAATGGCTTGTAGGGGGAATACATTTGTAGATCTTCTTCAGTTGCACTACATCTTCATCCCACCTGGCCTTAGCATGGCTCAAAACTTGTATGTGTCCATTAATTTGGGACACCAAGTCTTCTACTTTCTTAACAGTAGCAGGGGCCACAGTGATTTGCCTTATTTGATTAGCTACTGCTACAAGTCTAGTTATGGAGGCAATCTTAAAACTTACAATTTCCTGGAGTTGATCCATCCTATGTTTGATGACCTCCTTTTGGGTCTGCAGCTTATTTATGATAGAATGAATTGTTTCAACTTCTGCCCTTTGATTTCTAATAGAATCTTTTACAAGATCATAGTGTTGATGATTGTTTTGATGCAATCATAACAATAAGTTAAAATTCACATATAATGAACTGAAACTATACTTGAAAGACAAGAAGGAATCATTTGGTGATTCAACTAATCCCAAGTCTACAATGGTTCGGTTGGTCAAGTTCAGTTGGTCAATGTGAAGCTGTAATGTTCAAGGGGCCTTACGTAGTTTAGGTTTGTTTTGTGGTTTACTGGCCTAAGAATATGCAAAAAGGTCATGAGATATGTCAATGCTTTTCATTCCTTTGCATAAGAGTGATACTGGGCTGCAAGTTTCAGAGGGTTTTCTTGGATTTATGCAGCTTCCTTCTTCATGTACTTATGAAAACTGTCTACTTAGACTCTGTTATGCATGCTTCTTCAGATTTGAGACAATTTCCTTTAGATTTCTGCGTTTTCAGCTAAATATTTCAGATGGGTTGGGAAAAGTTAGAGAGATCTAATCTCAACTTCATCTAATCTACAGAAGGATCTAATTGTTTCTGTTATCCACTATGTAAATACCACAGTAATTTGATCAAATCCACAGTAAAAACCCTAAATGTAAGTCCTGAGCATTTTCACAAACATACATTTAAAATTGCAAGCTCTCAAAGAAGAGCAGGAGAACACTCAGAAGATAGATGCAGAACTCCAGATTCTATTGTATTAGAAACGAATAGCCATACATGATTTACAATGTAAGAATGACTCTTAGTTTCATTGATCATACTACAGAGAACTTACCAGCTTTACAGATACAGTAAGGCAGCCAGACATTCCACGCGCACCTTACTGCAGACAAACAGGCGACCTCCTTCTTCTACTCTTAAACTATGCTAACCTAACATGCTGTATGTTCCTAAAATCTATGTGTGTAGCCCCTGTTGTAAAGTATTACAGTGTAGAGAGGCACAATATATAACATTCTGATTGTCCTCACTACAGCAAAAACCTAACTAAACCCCTGGTTCAAACCTCTAGTTACAGCAATAAATGCAGGTGAACCAGTTCTCAAAAATATCTCTGAGCTGTGGTCAAATCTGGGCGAAATATTGCCCCTTTCTGAGAAGTTCCAGCAGCTGGGCAATAACTTCTGTTTGTCTTTTGCAGAAATACCTCCAGCTGCGACCTTCCTCTTCACTTGAATGGCTTTGACTTTTGCATTTCATCTCTATCTTCTTGCTCCTGAGATCTGATCTTCTGCCTCCATGAGGTCACTGAATTGACTTTCCAGCTGCTTCCTCAACTGCAAGCCTGTAAGACAAGACAAGCAATAAGTATTCCATTTATCACATAAAACAGCATGAAAATTAAAATAAGCGTTTAAATCCAGGTGACTGCGCAAGATCGCGGAAATCAGATCCAAAATCCGCTCAAAACGCGTCAAAAATGCGCCCAAGCTGCTCAAAATTGATGGGTCAACCATCGCTGACTAAAAAAATGTCAGAGGCGCCAAAAAAAACACTTTAAAACTCCACCGCTTCATTTCCCGCCCATCGGCATGATCATCCCTGTCGGTGCGTAAAAAAAAAACAGGTTAGTCGATATACCTCATCATCATGATATTTCGGAAAATATGATGCTTTCCCTCCTGAAGGTTCAGATGAATGTCATCATGATATTTGACTTCTGCATATGAAGAAACGGACAACATCATCATCATCATCATGTTGAAGAAGAATAGGAGGATACGAATATAATCATGCTGCTGAGGAAAGGAAGATGATGGTGACGTCATCATGATATTCGGGCTTCATTGAAATGCTAAGGATGACGTCATCATCATGTTCGGTTAAGATCAGGGGGATAACTGTGATATCGGGTTACCTGAGGAGCATGATCAGGATGATGAAGTGAATATGATCCTTTGCGGTCAAGGCAACCCTGTCGAAAGATCAGCATGATGAAGATGATCATCATACTTGCTTTTGTCGAACTTGGAATAGGACGTCATCATCATGTTCGGGAAACGGATCGTGCTTGAAAAATATATCCTGTTTGAAGGAAAAAAGATGATGATGATGATCATCAGGATATTAGCTTCTGTCGAACATAGAAGAAGACATCATCATCATATTTCGCGAACCAGATCGGGTTTTGGAAAATATCCTGTTGAAAGAAAAGATGATGATGCTGATCATCAGGATATTTACTTCTTCGTTATAAGATCGGGATGACGTCATCATGATATCCGGAGCCTTCGTTAAACTTAAAACATGACGTCATCATGATATTTCGCCAACCGGATCGTGTTTGAAAAAAAAAATCCTGCCGAAGGGAAAATGTTATGATCATGATCATGATCAGGATAAAAATATGATGATGATGATGATCAGGATGTTCTCAAAAGGTTGCATTTTCGGCAGGAGGACTTTGCGAAATATCAGGCGAACAAACAAGATCATGATGATCTTGACAATATGACAGGATAAAAATATGATGATGACGTCATCATCATATTTCGTTTTCGGAGCACAGGGATAAGTTAAGGTCATCATGATATTTGCGCCAGGGTGATATTACAAAATATGATGATGCTGTTGAGAAATGTAATATCGGCTTCTTCTTTAAAAGATGGGGTGATCATCATGATATTCGCTAACTGGAGATCAGGAGGATATGAAGATGATGATCCTCTATCTCGAATTATCATGATGATGATTCCAGCACCTAGCGAATTTCAGCAAAAAATGACCCTCGTGAAAGATCAAGATGATAGGGAGTCGTCATCATCATAATTCGAAGTTCAGCAAATATCATGATGATGACCTTGCGATAGGTTTATAGCATGCACATGCAAATATGCCGATGATGAATTTTGTTAAGTCAGGGTGATCTTACTATCAGCATGATATTTTAGTTTTTTAGGCGATGCAAAGATATCATGATGATGTTCGCGATAAAACAGACCACTTCGACGGGGGAACTTACCTTGACCCAAGGCCGATGTCATCATGATATTTCGAACCACAGGATATTATCGGGGGGGGGTTCAAATATGATGATGATGATGCTTATACAGCAAAACCGAGTTTGTAAAATATGACGCTCCTAAGGAAATCATGATGCTGATGATGCGCACAAGGCCTTTTGACGGGTAAAAAGCACTACCACCTAAGATTGACGTCCGGATGTTGCGACTGCATGATTTTTAGCGGGTGATAGACCAAGATCATGATGATCTTGTCAACATGACTTAGGATATAAAAATGATGATCCTCCTGCGAATATCAGGTTTGACCAAGACTTTGACCGTGCATAACTTCCACCTATGGACGAATTTTCAAGTGAAGTAAAAGGCAAACCTGCATGGAATTTCAAGCTCTTTTAAAATATGAGGTCACAGAAACAAAATATAAACTTTGACAAAGAGACCTCATGATGATGACCTACCTTATGCAATATCATGATGATGATGCACCTGACCTTCATTTTTACCAGACCGCCAGAAAGCAGAAAAAAACACAAGCAGAAGCAAAAAAAGCAAGACATCAGCAGGGGTCTTCGTTTTGCTAAGGAGCAAAATGGGGCGTGTTGTGAACATCACAACACATAGGTCTTGGAAATCTTAATCAACTACCAGGCTTCCCATCTATCTATCTTTTATTTTAGCTCTTTAGTTATCTCAAGCCATGTTACAAAAAATTGATAAATCCCACTAGCGTCTTTGATGGTCGCCCGTACATATTCTATACTCTTATCTAACAAAATTTTTTCTTTGGAGTATTTATCATTAAGTTCCAATAACCTCTTGTTGTCAATCTCAGCCCTTACCTTCTTTTCAGCTGCTTGTTCAAAGGACTCAAAATGAGAATTGACTGACTCCATGAGCTTCTTCATTTGTACCGCAAGAGTCAAGGAGGTGTCTCTCTTTATGAAAAGAAGCTAGGTGTGTGGAAACGCTTCCTACACTAATCTATTGAGGAGAGGGCTATGCAAATTCAAATTTATCCTAACTATTACAGCAATGTTAAAACATTAACATGAGATATTACAGCAAAACACAAGAACCAGAATGTAGATAGAAGAAGAGAGACAGAGATTTACGGTGGGGAAAACGCTTATCGGGTGAAAAACCCCACACTCAAAAACCTACACAATGTATTAACAAATCTGAAAGAATGTTTAGAATACACTTGCAATGCAAGCTTCAATGGTCTTCGACACTCGTGTCTCGAGTCAATCCGGCAACATAACAGTACCTGTAAACCTGTGATACAAACTCCATCTCCAAGCACCTGTTTAAATAGAACATACAAGGCAATTTTGGACCTTTCTTGGAATGGGCGTCTAATATGGCATCTTAGACCAAAACCCACGCCTAGGGACACTTGGTCAACATTGTAGAATGTGTCTGACACTTGTCCACAGTTCCCATCCTAAAGAGGTCGCCTATTTCCAAAATGGGCTATGACAGATACTCTTACGACACTTACAACTGTCATAGAATCTGTCATAGCGGTTACAACTGTAAGAGAATCTGTCATACACATGCTATAAATAGCATATTCTCTTACAACACATCATATTCCACCTAGGGGCACCCAAATATGCCTCATTCAAAGATACTACATGACACATGTCATTACCTGTCTTACAAACTTCTATTCTCGACTCTTACATGTCATAGATTCATCATAGGAATCCGTCATAACCGTTTCGGTCAAACATTCCTTACACAACATAAAAGATGCCAACACATAGCAAAATATTCCTACCACTAAGTGGGACGCCTATCTCCTCATGTGAGGACAAAATAACAAGTTGTCATAATCCATGTAGGATTGACACATCACCATGCCACATCCCACAATATGACAAAGTGGAATTTCCAATTATTTACATCATAGGCAATTGAATAATAAATACAAATATTACAAATGCAGAGAATTACAAAGGTTGAGACACCTTAATTCCCAACACTTTACACCAGGCATAATCTTCTCAAAAATTGGCATTGCTTCTCCAATTAGCTCATTCTCTTCCATATGAGACTTCAAATTTTCCTCTTGGTTCGTGGCTTAAAAAAATTGTCCCAAGCTTCAGTTTTTGCAATGGAGACATTGTCGCCAAGTTTATTGGTCCTTGTAGTAACTCAGGTGCAGACAAAATCTGAGTTTCTTTTTTCTTTTCAAAAACTCGTTAAAGAGTTAAGTGAGTCTTCTCCAACAATGTCTCTTCTATCTTCACCAAGAAGAATTTCAGCATCATGACTCTCCGAAGGATCTTTGTGAATAAGTTCTTGTCCATTATCCCCTATCTCTAGAACTAAATTATCAGTCATCTGCTCGTTGACTTCTTTTCTGTGTTCATCTGGACCTTCAGAGATGTTTTCTTCAGATGCCATCTTTGTCTCCTCGGTTTTCTTTTCCTCTGCAGACTCTTTCATTTCTTCATCTTTCCCTGAGTTCACCAGAGGAGTTATTGTACCTTGATCCATACTTTGTTCAACATTCACTTCCGAAACAACATTTGAGCTGTTAACATTAATATTTTATTCTTTTTCATTTGTGTCGGCGACAATTTGTATGTGAAATTCATATAGTACACTCAGAGTTTTCTCCTCAGTCTCTTTCTTCAACTTTTCAATTTCATTTATGTCCCCAGACATCAGAGTATTGATTCTTCTCTTAGTTCTAAATTCTTCATTGAAATTCTAAGTGACCTTAAGTTTATCTTCACCAGTGAGACATGGACAAAATTTCATCAATACAAATTCCTTCAACTCTGCATCTTTTGTCATGGCTTCTTCTTTTCTAGCAATAAGGATACTAGCTAGACTATCTAGTAAGTCATTCGCAACCTCAATTAATGCTTTATTGAACATGTCAAGGAATCTTACAATGGCTACTTCAATTGTAGCTTTATCAGCATCTCAACTCTCATCATAAAAGTTTGCAATGGGCTTCAAATTCTGATGCTCTGCCACTGCATTGATTGTGGTTTCCATATCCATGGTGGCCTCATTTTTCTTCTCCTTATTCTTCTTCTTCCCCTTATCTTTTTCTTTTCCAAGGGTTTTGCTTTCTTACTAGAAGTGGCTTCATCAGTTTTTGCTCTTTTAGCCTTTATTTCTTCATCGGATTATGTTTCTTCTTCTTCACCACCATCACCATGGCTCACATACATCCTGTTAGTGGTCTTTCTTTTTATTCTTTTTCTCTTCTTTTCCTTATTAGGCTCTATCTTTTCAAAAGTATCCTTCACAACCTCAGCAGTAGGTAGGGGCCCGGAGCTCCTAGAAGTAGCTGCAGTAGAAGAGGAGGTTCTTATTCTTTTTCTTGCTCAGTCTTCACTTCATGCCTTACCGAAGCCTTTTCTTGTTCAATTTTCTCTTCCGTAGCATTTGTTGCTTGAGCCTCTGCTCTGGCTTGATCTATTTGTTCCTTGGTGTAGCCTTTGCTCATAGCATAATCTTCTACCCACTTCTTTACTTTTCTCTATGTTTCTGGTTGTTTTTGTTCTAGGTGGACTTTGAGAGACTTTTCTTCAAAACTCCCAAAACTTTCCTCTTTAGGGTCTTTGGGTTTTCTCAACATTAGATCTGTCAAACCAGTTAAAACATCCTTTGTAACCTCATATCCCATTGTTGGGATCCATACTGTTCTCGGTTCCACTGCCTCCATGAGGCATTGATCTTTGGTTACCATAAAAATAATATCATCTTTGTACTTTTCTACTACCTTTCTAGGGATTCTAACCCTAGCCTGCATTTTGCTCTGGAATGTTTTGAAGTATCCCCACAGAGCCACACTTTGAGCACTTTCATCTCGAATAGTCTGTAAGCGGTTCCTAATGTGTACCGCTACAGGGGAATGATTGAAACAAACAATATTATTCATACCTGGCATCATCCTCAAGAAGTAGAACAACAAACAAATGATAAGAGTACCATACTTCAATGGGTACTTGGTGTCTTTGGTTATCTTCAGATTCTCCAACTATTGTCAAAGCAAATCACACAAGTCATAATCAGTATTTTTCTTCACCATCTCATAAGCAGTGTAGATGGCAGTAGCTGAAACGAGTTCTCCCTGTTGGAGAAATATACCTTGTATCCAATAACCATTGAAGCAAATTTCACTACTAGATCCTCTATATCATTGACAATTAATGCTCTCTTGTCAAACTTAGCACCAATTAATTTCATTATAGTGTCATTCTTCACTGATTTGAGCGTCGAAACTGTTCTGGAGGAACACAAACCTGTAACTGCCTTAATGGCATCCTTGGTGATCATATGAGGCACATTCATCCAAAACAATTCATCATGGATTCTGCTTAGGACATACCTAACCCAAGCATCTTCAGAGAAAACGAGAAAATCTATCCATGTGTCCAATTTCTTCTCATGCAGAGCACTAAATTCTTCCTTCAATTCAAATTTATCACCAAACAACTCATTCAAATGAACTTGCCCTAATTTTAAATGATCATACTCTTCCATATTAGCATGGATGTAAACCCTAATATCTTCATTATGCATTACGTCATAGGGCACTTCAGAAAATGCACCATCAGGGTTTGTTTCTAGGGATTTAAACAAATGCTTCTTAAACTTAGTTCAAGGCCTATCAATTATCTCAACAACTTGTGGGGTAGACATTTTCACAGCTCAAAAAAAACTTTGCAAGAGTGATAACTGTAAATACCTTGTTCTACGCTTTCGGTTAGGGTTTGTTTACTCCAAATGCTTGATTTTACCTTTGCTTCGCCTCTCAGATTTCCTTGGTCGCTTGAAAACTAGAATGCAAAGTGAATTTCCTTTGAATGATATTGCTAATAAGCCCTTTTAATCAAAACCTAGTCGTCATAAATGCTTGTTTCCAAAAAGTTGTCAACAATTCCTCTGTTGCTCACAATCAACACAAATTGCTCCGCAATCTTCCGCATTAGACTCTTTTCTACCAGAATTTTCTTTAACATATTTGATATAATGTACTTTAACTCATATCTTCGTGTTGGATGTCAGCACCACTTTTCTGGTTGGGGGAAACATATTTTCATTGAAGCTCCCCCTGAGCCAGAGCTCCCAATTTACTTCCCAAAGGAAGTTTTTGCACCAAAGTCTAGCACAGACTCATTCTTGGCTTCAATTACATTCTTCTTAATCCGCATCCTATTCATCTCCTTGATTTGTGTCACATCAACATTTTGCACTGGTTTCTTCTTTTCTATCGGATTATCCTTCTTCATGTTCTTACTTCTGCAGAACCTAGCAATATGTCCTAGCCTATTACAATTGTAGCACATAACATTCCTCTAACTCTTGTTCCTTTCATTCATTCTGAATCTACATTGGTTAGCCTTTTGTCCAAATCTATTGCATGTAAAGCAGTTACCATTGAAATATTGAGCATTCCTTCCATTATTATGACCATTCATTATATAACTTCTACATTCACTAGCTCTATGACCAACTCTCTTGCATGTAAAGCAGTTACCTCTGAAAGATTGAGCATTCCTTCTATTGTTATAACCATTCCTTATTTGGTTTCTACATTCACTAGCTTTATGACCAACTTTATTGTAAGTAAAGCACTAACCGGAGAAAGATGGAACATTTTGATTCATTATGCTCCTACATTGAGTAGCCTTATGACCGAACTTACTGCATGAATTACAATAACCATTAAAATATGGGTACCTTTGAGCATTTGGTTGCCTGACCGGTGGTTTTTTAGGTCGATTCCTTTGATTCTGGATTTGCTTGCCTTTGTCCTTCTTGTTCTCAACATCCATTGCTTGACATGTTTTAGAACTTTCACCTTTTTCAAACCTCAAGCCTTCTTTGTCATCAGGGTTCTACTGGCTGGCAAGCTACATCTCTTCAAGTTTTGCAGAACTTATCTTGAACTTTTCTTCATAGCTCTTTGTCTTCTCCAAATCTAACTTAAGGTTCACAACTTCCTTTTCAAGCTTTGCACATTTTTCCAATTTGCCTTTCACCAATTGATTTAGGTCTTCTTCTGCTTTTGCCTTATATTCAATTTGTACTTTCAAATCATCCAAGATTTCATTTGATGATCTCAATTGTTCACTAACTTCCTTATGCTTTTCTTTGAACTTCTTCACTTGTTCCCTCAACTTCCTGATGCACTCATCTGCTTCCTTGACATTTTCCTTCAAATCCCTATTTTCCTCTTTAGTCCTTTCAAGGTCTTCAAGAGCAACTTCGAGTTCTTCTTCATTGACATACATGCACACTTCTGTAATTCCAGTTGGATGAATTTCCTCAGGAGTAGGATACTTTATAGCTGCCATGTCTTCAATCTCCAAGATCTTCGTCAAGTTGTTAAACTTCTTCCAAGGAACCAGGCTCTGATACCAATTGTTGAACACCCAGAATACTGAGAGGGGGGTCAATCAGTATTCTATTAAACCATTCACTTATTAAACCATTAATGCATTTACCACTTTTAATAGCAGTAAAGCAAATCAAACATAGAAAGCACAACCACAAACCATAACACATGAACACCAGGATTTTTACGTGGAAAACCCAAAAAGGGAAAAACTTGTGGAGAAGTTTGTCATTGATGTCAAAAAGGAGAGTTTGTTAGTGGAGTTTATGCAATTCAGGACTTTATGTTTCAATGTCATGCAGGAGCTGGTTCGGTGTTTGAATATCAGCTTTTCATCATATTTTTATGCCAGAACAGGATCAGTTGAGTCAAGGCAAGTTGGTGGTAGGTTGAATTGATCTCACTCTCAGATGGAGTTGTTCTTATTGTTGCCCAAATTGCTTCATGACTTAACTATGTTGGAGGATGCAAGGAAGTTTCTTTAAGGTTTGGAGTGTCATCATGTTCAAGAATCCTAAGGTGAAGTGGATGTTCAGTTTCCATGTTATAAAGCACCTTAGTTGTGATTCACAGTTCATTTTACATAGTTGAGTTGATGTTGAGGCACAAATGTTGTTATGCCTTCATGATTGGTTGATGTTGTTTAGTGTATATCATTGCATGGATGTTATGATGGTGAGATGGATTTGGAGAATTTGTAAGTTGCCTTGTGATGCAGGATGATTGGTTGCATTGATTGTGAGGTTCTTCAGTTGTTGTTCATGCTTGTGAGGTTCTTCAATTGTTCATATGTCTTTACAGAGTTCATATGTACTTCATGTTGCAAGGATCATGTTCTTGAATGATTCATAACAGGATAAGAAGGATGATACATTAGTAGTTGATGATGATACAGTATTGAGTAGATATCTTAAGGGTTTGGTTTCAAGAGGTTTTAAGATTTCCATCATAACATTATGTCATGCCTTCATCACTCATTTCCTTGGTGTTCATGGCAGGTTTGGTTGATAAGAGTTTCTCAGCTTACCTCATGACTTTGTTTCAAGCTTTTCATCTTTTAAGGTCCTAAAATTCTCTTAAACCCTAAGTTTCTATGTCTAAAATCCTAACACCAAGTAATACCCTTCTATGCATCTTTCTGCCCATCCTCTATAACATTCACTTTTTGTTATATTCAAGTGTTGACTCTTTGTAGCAAGTAAAGAGCCACCTAAGTGGCAACATAAGGGCATCAATGTCATGGGGGCCCGACCCCCTCTTCCTAGAGGGACCGATGGCATCGATCACCTTCTAAATGCATGAGCACCAAAAACTTAATCAATGGTTCTTATTTAAACTTTGATGAGAGCGCACTATCCGATCAATGGCTTATTTTTAAATCTCGACATCCATCCCTCGTGCATGCATTTTGATGTGCTTCTGGCCATCATGTCTTCTAGATTGCAGTTGATTTGATTTTTAAAGCCTATTTTTAGACAGTTTATAAAGGCAACATGTTGGTGATTTAAAGCCTTATCTTAAGGAGATTTTGTTTTCTAATTTTAAACTCTCTCGTGATATTGAAGGCATAAATGAAGGAGCATTTATTGTTTTTTCTAAATGTGAGAAAATCACTTTGTGGAGATTCGTTTTTTTTTTAAGTGGTGATTATTGAATTTATGCAGAGGATTTTTAGAAAGTGAAAATAAAAGAGGATTTTTATTTTCTTGACAAGGCAGTTGGATTAAAAAATATTATTGAAGATTTTTTTTAAATAATGGAAGACTTTAATAGGTGAAGATAAATGCAAAGAGAAGAAAAATGAAGGGTTTTTTATTTTTTGAAATAGGAGAAGGAATATGAAGAGAAGTAAGAAATGAAAGGTTATTTCATTTTAATGATATTGCAGGATCATTGAGGATATATATGCAACATTGAAGACATATTTTGTGAGGTTTTTTTGAGTTGAAATGAATTTAATGTAGGAGATGATTAAAAGACATTATTGATTGCAAATGAGAGATATTGTTTTGCAAATAAAAAGGAAGATAGTATGCAGATTGAATTGATTGTGAAGGTATTTGCAGATTAAGGGCAGAGCTTGATCAGTTTCTTGCAGAACACAAAAGATATGCAGATTGAATGAAAAGAGATGATAACAAAAAGGAGATGCAAGTTCAGTGATTTGTATTGAAACGGAGAAACCCTCTGTATTCTTTGTATTATTCTGAGATTGTATAATTTGCCAGTGAGGCATATTGTAGCCAGTGAGGCTTGCATGGTTAGTGAGGCCTGTTTGTTGCCAGTGAGGCATGTATGTCATTGAGACAATTGTTGAGATTCTATTAAGCCAGTTAGGCAAATTTTTAGAGTGGTTTTTTATCCCTATGAGGGTTTTCCACTCATCAAAAACATGTGTTATGGTTTATGTTATTTACCTCTATGTGTGTGTGTCCAAATGTTTTGCTCATAAGGTCCTGTTCACACTATTCATCATCATACTTGTGCATATGTGTTTGATAGATCACTGAAGTCTCTCTCTCTGTCTTGAAATTAAAAGGTGCAAAAAGATTTTTAAAAGCTTATAGACCACTGATTCAACCCCCCTCTCAGTGGTCCTATACTCCAATAAAACCACAGTGAGTGTTAGCTCACAATATATTATGTAGTAACAATACTAAATTACAAAGAGGCTCACTACCTGAGGGCTCACTGCCCTAAGGACTCAATGTCCAAAGAAATGCTCACTGCAAAATAGGCTCACTACCAAGAGAAAGAAAGAGATAGAAGGGTGGCTCACTGCTAAAATGCATTGTTATAATTGCATCTACAAATGCATGAATATAGCTCCATTGTAGCTCAGAACATTGTTTCAAAACTCTTCATCTTTGACTGCTCTGTCACACTACTCTGCTCTTCATAAAGCTTCTTCTTGAACACTTGTCGCACTGATCAAATCACAAAACCTCATACAGCTCACACACATTCATTCATATTCGCAATTCTCACCTCAACTATCAAATTGAATCTCATATATATATCCACAACACTTACAAACTTCAAATTAGGTCAGCCTGCTAGGATGAAGCGTGTAGTTATACAATGTTCAACTTGTCGGCCTAAAGCATTTACCAAAATACTTTGCGGACCAAAACAATACCTGAAATACATTCTTCTATGTCAACTCACATTGTAGGATCGCTTAGGATATGATCCCAATCACTAGATTCTTCCGCATATAGATCCCAATATTAGGTCAGCTTCACAAACTGACTATCACAAACTCAGATCAACTATCAGATCATAACTTTCAATGCGGACCACCAAACTTCTTCAAATTCACAACTAAGACTCTTTAGGCATCCCCAAGATTATCCTCAGAATCGCAAAGCATAATATTAACATGCAGCAAAATGTGGACTATCAGAACACAAACTCTGTCACTGTCAAAGCATGTTGCGATACTTAAGTCCTCATAACTATCTTACCGGTTAACTTCAAACTCTACAACTTTGGATTTAGAGACTTCAGACACGTGTTTACAACACCTCAAAATTGCAGAAAGAAATATTTATTACCAGAGAAATGTAGACCAAATCAAACTGACATTTTGTCTTGTTTAAGATTGTTCTCTACTAAGTCAGACTTATGCTTCTTGAAACTATACTTCCGGAGATGATTAGAAGACAAAACTTTGGATTTGAGATCGTCTAAGGATTAGTAACATCTTATCAGAACCGCGAGACAAGATCTTCAACTGCGAACCAATACCGATCATATTACTGTCTCTCTGTAGTCATCTCAATACCCTACCAACACTTAGCCAAAATGTCTAAGTCTTCTTTCCGGACCAGAGTTCTCTGTACACATGACTTCATGAGGATTACTATAACCTCACAACCCTTCTAAATCCTTGTTACCATCAATGACAACATTAACCAAACATCACGCTCAACCAATCCTCATCATACCAACACTGTCTTTATCAATGATGTTTTCCAAGTTGCCAACAATCTCCCCATTTGGCATTGATGGCAACACATGATGTGAAAAACCTTCACACAACTCCCCCTTACTCTTTGAACACTTCTCCCCCTATTTGCATGTTTCTCTACCCCTTTGTTTTTCAGATATTTTTTTCTTTTATGTTTTTTACATGCTTCATTCTCCCCCTTTGACATCAATGGTAAAGGTATATGTGCAGGTAATAGATTTCTATATACACCAAAACTTCAAAAAGTTGTACTATCCGCATATATACATGTGAAATCGAATGAATTAGTGACTTGTAGGGAGAATATCTTTGTAGATCTTCAATTGCACTGCATCTTCATCCCACATGTCCTTAGCATGGCTCAAAACTTGTATGTGCCCATTAATTTGGGACACCAACTCTTCTGCTTTCTTAACAGTAGCAGGGGCCTCAATGATTTACCTCGTTTGATCAGTTGCTGCTACAAGTCTAGTTATGGAAGCACTCTTAAAACCTATAATTTCCCGAAGCTGACTCATCCTGTGTTTGATGACCTCCTTTTGGGTCTACAGCTTATTTATGATAGAATGAATTGTTTCATCTTCTGCCATTTGATTTCCAATAGCATCTTTTACAGGATCATAGGTCCTGGGAATTTTAATCAACTAGGCTTCCCATCCATCTATCTTTTCTTTTAGCTCTTTAGTTATCTTAGGCCATGTTAGCCAAAATTGATAAATCCCACTAGCTTCTTTGATGGTCATCTGCACATATTCTATACTCTTATCTAACAAAATTTTGTCTTTGGAGTATTTATCATTAAGTTCCAATAACCTCTTGTTGTCAATCTCAGCCCTTACCTTCTTTTCAGTTGCTTGTTCAAAGGACTCAAAATGAGAATTGACTGACTCCATGAGCTTCTTCATTTGTACCACAGGAGTCAAGGACGTGTCTCTCTTTACACCAGGCATAATCTTCTCAAAAATTGACATTGCTTCCCCAATTAGCTCATTGTCTTCCATATGAGACTTCAAAATTTCCTCTTGGGTCGTGGCTTGAAAAATTGTCCCAAGCTTCAATTTTTGCAATGGAGACATTGTAGCCAAGTTTATTGGTCCTTGTATTAACTCGGGTGTAGACAAAATATGAGTTTCTTTATGCTTTTCCAAAAACACTCTTAAAGAGTCAAGTGAGTCTTCTCCAGCAGTGTCTCTTCTATCTTCACCAAGAGGCACTTCAGCATCATGACTCTCCGAAGGATCTTCTTGAATAAGTTCTTGTCCATTATCCTCTGTCTCCGGAACTGAATTATCAGTCATCTGCTCATTGACTTCTTTTCTTTGTTCATCTGGACCTTCAGAGACTTTTTCTTCAAATGTCACTTTTGTCTCCTTAGTTTTCTTTTCCTCTGCAGACTCTTTCATTTCTTCATCTTTCCCTGAGTTCACCAAAGGAGTTACTGTACCTTGATCCATACTTTGTTCAACATTCACTTCCAAAACAGCATTTGAGCTGTTAACATTAATATTTTGTTCTTCATCTATGTCTGCCATAGTTAGGATGTGAAATTCATGTAGTACACTCAGAGTTTTCTCCTCGGTCTCTTTCTTCAACTTTTCAATTTCATTTATGTCCCCAGACATCAAAGTATTGATTCTTCTCTTAGTTCTAAATTATTCATTGAGCTTTTGAGTGACCTTAAGTTTATCTTCACCAGTGAGACATGGAAAAATTTCATCATCATAGATTCATTCAACTCTGCATCTTTTGTCATGGCTTCTTCTTTTCTAGCAGTAAGGATACTAGCTAGACTATCTGGTAAGTCATTCACAACCTCAATTAATGTTTTATTGAACATGTCAAGTGTTACATCCCCAATTTTTGTCTTACTATACTTTTTACTTTTAGTTGGACATACGTAAATCTATTATGATGTTTAGATTAATGTCGAGGAAAGACAGATTATATCGACTATCATATATGGAATTATGGAAATGAATATTTTATTGTTGTTGATTTAATATTTCATTATGAGATTTGGTTTATTATTTGAATAATGATGCACTGATCATAATTTGTTTAGTAACAAGTTTGATATAGGATTATAGATTTTTCAGATGACTCTCAAAGAAAAGAGAGAGTATCTTTCAAGGAGAGAGATATAGACCTCGAGTTACGAGTGGTTTATTTGCCAAATCGAGTATCAGTGTTTAACGGAAACATGAACCAATTTGTCGTGAGAGCTAAGTCTTCTCTTGTCATTTTACTATTGAACCTAATCGACAAGTAGTCGATATTTTACAATCTTTGTAAGTCGTAGTAAGTTGCCTTAGTAGTTAGTAACGTTAACGACGTCGTTTGAGTGTTAACTATGACTATTTATGTTTAATGTAAATATTACGACGTTATTGTCATAAAATGGTTCTCTTATTATTATTAAGTCACTCGAGGTGTTATAAATGATTCTTAACATTAAGATGTTTTCGTCGAGTTAAGAAGACGTGAATATTGTTGATGGATTGTGATGGGGAGACAAGCTCAACCCAATCACATTATCCATAATCCTTCGTTTAAATATTATCTTTTTATTGATTAAACCATAACTATCTAATATAGAGGAGATGTTATGTGAATCATATTTGATGTAATCAAATATGTAAATGTATATGCTTTACGTGAGGATAATACCTCATAATGAGTCAATAATATTATGCTTGAGTAGTCGAAGGCTTACATTTAGGAGAGTCTTCATTAGTAATAGAGGTGGATCAAACCACATGTTTCGATCATTAAGAGATCAGGTATGTTTTAAATAAGTGTCGGCCTCATCCTTATGAGGATGACTGTGGTTTTAACTGCCCAACTGAACGAACCATATGATGGCCTTCCACAATCGACATGTGGACTCTTGCTTGTAAATCGATTTTAGTTATGACTTAGTCACAGAAGGCTATTAAAGTTGCATTTAGTATTGCAACTAAATTATGGTTAAAGGACGAACTGAGGCGACTCTGTAGGAGTCGTGCCTCAGTCCTACTTATGAAAAACAACTCATTTGAGCTAGGGAGAGGAAGGAGAACATGATTAGAATGAATTTGTTGAGGGAGAGAAGTAATTTGGCTGGAAGTAGAAAGGGAATATGTAGAAAGAAGGCGTCGACCCTGTGCATATCTTAGTGAACTTTTAAATCGATTCCTATCAGGTATTCTTCGATTATGATTTTGTTAAACCATGAAGAGATCAGTTAACATTTCTTAGTGTTTTCACCGTAGTCTTGGGCGACTGTATGAGTTCGCCAGGGGAGTTTAAAATCTTGATTTTATTGTGTGACAGTTGATAATTAGTGAGCCTCAACATAGGAAAAACATAATTAACTCTTGAAGAAACTACGTCGATTTATCTCTGTATTTAATGAGATTTAGAATGCAAATCAATAGGTTGACACAGTAATACGAGTAATTTGTTACAGTTACTGAATCGACCATATGCTATTCCTTAGAAACCGATTATCATATCAAATGCTTAGAATGGAGGACAAATGACCATCATAGTGAAAGATTGTTATAGCTGTATATGGATTGCATAACCTATCGGTTCACTGTATCTGGATTGCATAGCCTATCAGGAAATCACACTTAGCTAGACGGTATCTAGGGTTGTATGATTGATAAAGTTGTGTAGGATACAACACTATGTACTCGGAAAGGCAAATTACCACTGGTCACCTTTGGTCTGTAGTCCTCATGAAGGGTAGGGCCACTTCCTATCTGGAAGATCTGTGGGAGACCGCCAGTCTGTGGATGGAGGTAAATCACTAGAAAGATACTATCTCTAGCAGAAGACATGTCGAGGCTTGTGATAAAGATGTCAAATTTCTGGATGCAGTATATCTTTGAGACTTGTGTTTATTGAGACTATGTAAAACATTATCTAATGCAGATATTTGTAATTGTAAAGACAAAATGTCATCTTTGCATATTATATTATGTTTCTTATTTCAGGATAGAAATCTTGTAAATGTAGTTACTTGATTATATGTTGAGTAAAAGAAAAAAAATATCTATCTCATTTTTACCTTGTTGAGTTACTCTATGGTAAATTATCGATATTTACTATGTTTTTAGAACATGGATGTTACATCAAGGAATCTTACCAAGGCTGCTTCAATTGTAGTTTTATCAACATCTAAGCTCTCATCATAAAAGTTTGCAATGGGCTTCAAATTCCCATGCTCTTCCACTGCATTGATTATGGTTTCCAGATCCATAGTGGCCTCATTTTTCTTCTCCTTATTCTTCTTCTTCCCCTTATCTTTTTCTTCTCCGAAGGGTTTTGCTTTCTTACTAGAAGTGGCTTCATCAGTTTTTGCCCTTTTAGCCTTTATTTCTTCATCAGATTATGTTTCTTCTTCTTCTTCACCACCATCACCATGGCTCACATACATCTTGTTAGTGGTCTTTCTTTTTACTCTTTTGCTCTTCTTTTCCTTATCAGGCTATGTCTTTTCAAAAGTATCCTTCACAATCTCAACAGTAAGTAGGGCCCGGAGATCCCAGAAGTAGCTGCAGCAGAAGAGGAGGTTCTTGTTCTTTTTCTTGCTCGTTCTTCACTTCATGCCTTACCAGAGCATTTTCTTGTTCAGTTTTCTCTTCCGCAACCTTTGCTCATAGCATAATCTTCTACCCACTTTACTTTTCTCTGTGTTTCTGGTTGTTTTTGTTCCAAGTGAACTTTGAGAGACTTTTCTTCAAAGTCCCAAAACTTTCCTCTTTAGGGTCTTTAGGTTTGCTCAACATCAGATCTGCCAAACCAGTTAAAACATCCTCTGTAACATCATATCCCATTGTTGGGATCCATATTGTTCTCGGTTCCACTACCTCCATGAGGCATTGATCTTTGGTTACCATAAAAACAATATCATATTTGTACTTCTTTACTACCTTTCTAGGGATTCTAACCCTAGCCTGCATTTTGCTCTGGAATGTAAATTGAAGTATCCCCACAGAGCTGCACTTTGAGCACTTTCATCTCCAATACTATGTAAGTGGTTCCTGATTTGTACCGCTACAGGGCAAGGATTGAACCAAACAATATTATTCATACCTGGCATCTCCCTCAAGAAGTAGAATAGCAAACAAATGATAAGAGTACCATACTTGAATGGGTACTTGATGTCTTTGGTTCTCTTCAGATTCTCCATCAACTATTACCGGAGAAACTCGCACAAGTCATAATTAGTATTCTTCACCTAAGCAATGTAGATGGCAGTAGCTGAAACGACTTCTCCATGTTGGAGAAATATACCTTGTATCCAATAACCATTGAAGAAAATTTCACTGCCAGATCCTCTGTATCATTGACAATTAATGCTCTCTTGTTAAACTTAGCACCATTTAATTTCATTACAGTGTCATTCTTCACTGATTTGAGCATCAGAACTGTTCCGAAGGAACACAAACCTGTAACTGCCTCAATGGCATCCTTGGTGATCATATGAGGCACATTCAGCCAAAACAATTCATCATGGATTCTGCTTAGGACATACCTAACCCAAGCATCTTCAGAGAAAACGAGAAAAACTATCCATGTGTCCAATTTCTTCTCATGCAAAGCACTAAATTCTTCCTTCAATTCAAATTTATCACTGCCAAACAACTCATTCAAATAAACTTGGCCTAATTTTAAATGATCATCCTCTTCCATATTAGCATGGATGTAAACCCTAATATCTTCATTATGCATTACGTCATAGGGCACTTCGGAAAACGCACCATCAGGGTCTGTTTCTAGGGATTTAAACAAATGCTTCTTAAACTTAGGTCGGGGCCTATCAGTTATCTCAACAACTTGTAGGGTAGACATTTTCACAGCTCAAAAAAACTTTGCAAGAGTGATAACTGTAAATACCTTGTTCCACGCTTCCGTTTAGGGTTTGTTTACTCCAAACGCTTGATTTCACCTTTGTTTCGCCTCTTAGATTTCCTTGGTCGCTTGAAAACTAGAATGCAAAGTGAATTTCCTTTGACTGATATTGCTCATAAGCCCTTTTCATCAAAACCTAGTCACCATAAATGCTTGTTTCCAAAAAGTTGTCAACACTTCCTCTGTTACTCACAGTCAACACAAATTACTCCGCAATCTTCTACAGTAGACTCTTTTCTACCTGAATTTTCTTCAACAGATCTGATATATTATTCTTCAACTCATATCTTCATGTTGGCTGTCAGCACCACTTTTCTAGCTGGGGCAACAAGATTTTCATTGAAGCTCCCCCTGAGCCAGAGCTCCCAATTTACTTCCCAGAGGAAGTTTTTGCACTAGAGTCTGGCACAAACTCATTCTTGGCTTCAATTACATTCTTCTTAACCCACATCTTGTTCATCTCTTCTTGATTTTTGCCGCATCAAACTTTTGCATTGGTTTTTTATTTTCTACCGAATTATCCTTCTTCATGTTCTTACTTCTGCATAACCTAGCAATATGTCCTGGCCTATTGCAATTGTAGTACACAACATTCCTCTGACTCTTGTTCCTTTCATTCATTCTGGATTTACATTGGTTAGCCTTATGTCCAAATCTATTGCATGTAAAGCAATTACCATTGAAATATTGAGCATTCCTTCCATTGTTATGACCATTCCTTATCTAACTTCTACATTCACTAGCTCTATGACCAACTCTATTGCATGTAAAGTAGTTACCTCTGAAAGATTGAGGATTCCTTCCATTGTTATAACCATTCATTATCTGGCTTCTACATTCATTAGCTTTATGAGAAACTTTATTGCATGTAAAGCACTGACCAAAGAAAGATGGACCATTTTGATTCATAATGCTCCTATATTGAGTAGCATTATGAACGAACTTATTGCATGAATTACAATAACCATTAAAAGATGGGTACCTTTGCGCATTTGGTTGCCTGACCGGTGGTTTTTTAGGTCCATTCATTTGATTCTGGGTCTGCTTGTCTTTGTCCTTCTTGTTCTCAACATTCATTGCTTGACATGTTTTAGAACTTTCACCTTTTTAAAATCTCAAGCCTTCTTTCTCATCAGGGTTCTTCTGGCTCGCAAGCATCTCATCAAGTTTTGCAAAACTTATCTTGATCTTTTCTTCATAGCTCTTTGCCTTCTCCAAATCTGACTTCATGTTCACAACTACCTTTTTAATCTTTGCACATTCTTCTGATTTGCCTTTCACCAATTCATTTAGGTCTTCTTCTGCTTTTGCCTTATCTTCAATTTGTACTTTCAGATCATCCAAGATTTCATTTGTTGATCTCAATTGTTCACTAACTTCCTTATGCTTTTCTTTGAACTTCTTGACTCGTTGCCTCAACTTCCTGATGCACTCATCTGTTTCCTTGACATTTTACTTCAAATCCATGTTTTCCTCTTCAGTCCTTTCAAAGTCTTCAAGAGCAACTTTGAGTTCTTCTTCATTGACATACATGCACTCTTCATCTGTAATTCCAGTTGGATGTATTTCTTCAGGAGGAGCAGGATACTTTCTAGATGCCGTGTGTTCAATCTCTAAGATCTTCCTCAAGTTGTTAGACTTCTTCCAAGGAACTAGGCTCGGATACCAATTGTTGAACACCCAAAATACTGAGAGGGGGGGTGAATCAGTATTCTATTAAACCATTCACTTATTAAACAATTAATCCATTTACCACTTTTAATAACAATAAAGCAAATAAAGCACAACCACAAACCATAACACATGAACACTAGGATTTTTACGTGGAAAACCCAAAAGGAGAAAAACCACAGTGAGTGTTAGCTCACATTATATTATGTAGTAACAATACTAAATTACAAAGAGGCTCACTACCTAAGGGCTCACTGCCCAGGTCTCACTGCCCTAAGGACTCACTGTCCAAAGAAATGCTCACTGTAAAACAAGCTCATTGCCACGAGAAAGAAAGAGATAGAAGGGTGGCTCACTGCCAAAATGAATTGTTATAATTGCATCTGCAAATGCATGAATACAGCTCCATTGTAGCTTAGAACATTGTCTCAAAACTCTTCATGTTTGACTGCTCTATCACACTACTCTGCTCTTCATGAAACTTCTTCTCAAACACTTGTCATACTGATCGGATCACAAAACCTCATACAATTTACACACATTCATTCATATTCGCAATTCTCACCTCAACTATCAAATTGAATCTCATATATATATATATATATATATATATATATATATATATATATATATATATATATATATATATATATCCACAACACTTACAAACTTCAAATTAGGTCGGCCTGCTAGGGTGAAGTGTGTAGTTATACAATGTACAACTTGTCGGCCTAAAGCATTTACCAAAATACTTTGCAGACCAAAACAATACTTGAAATACATTCTTCTATGTCAACTCACACTGTAGGATCACTTAGGATACGATCCCAATCACTAGATTCTTTCGTACATAGATCCCAATATCAGGTCGACTTCACAAACTGACTGTCACAGACTCATATCAACTGTCAAATCATAACTTTCAATGCAGACCACAAAACTTCTTCAAATTCACAACTAAGACTCTTTAGGCATCCCTAAGCTTATCCTCAGAACCGCAGATCATAATATTAACATGCGGCAAAATGCGGACTATCAAAACACAGACTATGTCACTATCAAACATTGTCAAAGTATGTTGTGATACTTAAGTCCTCATAACTATCTTACCGATGGACTTCAGACTCTGCAACTTTGGATTTAGAGACTTCAGACATGTGTTTACAACAACTCAAAACCGCAGAAAGAAATATCTATTACCGAAGAAATGCGGACCAAATCAAATTGACATTTTGTCCTATTTAAGATTGTTCTCTGCTAAGCCGGACTTATGCTTCTTGAAACTATACTTCCAGAGATGATCAAAAGATGAAACTTTGGATTTGGGATCATCTAAGGATTAGTAACATCTTATCAAAACCGCGAGACAAGATCTTCAACTGCGGACCAATGTTGATCATATTACTGTCTCTTTGTAGTCATCTCGGTACTCTATCGACACTTAGCCAAAAGTCTAAGTCTTCTTTCCGGACCAGAGTTCTCTGTACATGACTTCATGAGGATTACTATAACCTCACAACCCTTCTAAATCCTTGTTGCCATCAATGACAACACTAACCAAACATCATGCTCATCCAATCCTCATCATACCAGCAGTGTCTTCATTAATGATGTTTGCCAAGTTGCCAACATAAATACTTCAAGATTTTTGGCAGCAAATGCTACATCAAGAGAGATGAAGAAGACCTTGAAAAGTTTGATTCAACATATGATGAAGGGATCTTTCTAGGTTACTCAACTAAAGGCAAGGCCTATAGATACTACAAGAGATTAGGAAAGATGATTGAAAGCACAAATGTTAAGATAGATGAAGATTTGTATCAGATCTGACAAGAACTAGAGGACTGTGGATCTGATACACCTCCCTGCATTGAAGAAGAAGAAGAGAACGAAGAGAAGGATCAAGAATCAGAACAGATCCCTAAGACTCCAGCAAAGTATGTTCAGAGGAATCATTCAGCAAATTAGATCATTGGGGATAAGAATGAAGGTGTGTAGACCAGGAGAATGCTTGCAAAAGCAAGTGAGAAAGTGAATCTGTGCCTACTATCAAAGGTAGAGCCTAAAACCTTTGTTGATGCTAGCAAAGATGATGGATGGTTGAAGGCAATGGAAGAAGAATTGAATCAAATAGAGAAATTTCAAACATGGGAATTGGTTCCCAGACCAGCTAATAAGAATGTTATAGGAACAAAGTGGGTGTTCCAAAACAAGCTGAATGAAGATGGTGAAGTTGTAAGGAACAAAGCAAGATTGGTGTGTAGGGGTTATTCACAAGTTGAAGTTATTGATTTTGAGGAGACTTTTGCTCCAGTAGCCAGAATGGAGGCAAGCAGAATGTTTCTTACCTTTGTTGCTCACAAGAACTTCCAGGTCTATCAAATGGACGTCAAGTCAGCATTCTTGAATGGTGATTTATAGGAAGAGGTCTACATTGAACAACCGGATGGTTTCCATCTATCAAAAGATCCGAACATGGTGTGTAGAATCAAGAAAGCTTTGTATGGACTCAAGCAAGCTCCTAGAGCTTGGTATGCTCGGTTGGATAAGTACTTACTTCAGCAAGGTTTCAAGAAAGGTACTACAAATAGTAATCTTTACATTAAGGAAGAGGGACACAAGATTTTGATAGTTGACATATATGTTGATGACATGATCTTTGGTAGAGATGATGGTATGTGTAAGATGTTTGCAGAAGAGATGCAAAAAGAGTTTGAGATGTCTATGATTGGTGAGATGTCCTTCCTTGGGCTTCAAATTCTTCAGCTCAATGATGGTATCTTTGTTTCTCAGGTTAAGTATGTTAGAGAGATGTTGAAGAAATTTGGTATGGAAGATTCCAAACCAATAAGTACTCCTATGGTTACTAGTTGTCATTTGAGCAAGGCAGATGAGTCACTTGAGATTGATCAGACTCTTTATATATCTATGATTGGAGGATTGTTGTACCTGACTGCTTCTAGACCTGATATTATGCATGCAGCATGTTTGGTTGCCAAATATCAAGCTAATCCTAAGCAAACTCATGAGAAGGCAGTAAAAAGAATATTCAGATATTTGAAGGGAACTCTGAATTATGGCTTATGATATCCAAGAAGTAATGACTTTGATCTAAGTGTGTACTTTGATGTTGATTGGGTTGGTTGTGTTGATGATAGAAGAAGTACAATTGGTGGTGCTTTCTTTTTAGGAAGCAGATTAGTTTCATGGCATAGTAAGAAACAAGATTCGCTATCTTTATCAATTGCAGAGGCAGAGTATATTGTTGCAACATCTTGCTATACACAGGTGTTGTGGATGAAGCAAACATTGAAGGATATCAAGATATAGTATGATGAGCCTTTTCCTAATTTGTATGACAATACTAATGCTATGAATATTTCTAAGAATCCAGTGATGCATTCTAGAACCAAGCATTTATCAATTAGGTATCACTTTTTGAGAGAGAAGGTTGCAGATAAAGAAGTGAAGTTGGAATATATTCCAACAAAGGATCAGATTGCAGATATTTTCACAAAGGCTCTTGCACAGAATACTTTTGAGTAACTCTGGCAGAAGTTAGGGGTAATTGCCCCTCCTTGCTAGATGCATAATTGGTGCATCTGTCCAGGGGGAGTAATTCATGCTATATCTTTTTCCTGGACTGATGGTAGCTACCTCTCAGGGGGAGCAAGTAGTGGTTGTTGCTGACAGGGGGAAAAGGTTGAAAAGGAGAGTTTGTGCCCTAAGGGGGAGAAGTAGTTGCCCTTTGTCCTTGATGTCAAAGGGGGAGAATGAGTAGATGTTTGTTGCCATCAATGCCAAAGGGGGAGATTGTTGCACATATATTACAGGTAAGGTTGTTACTATTGTGGTTGTCATTGATGTCAACACTCAGTTTGGGTTGTCATTGATGCTTATTTTGATGGTGTGCTAACAGTGATGCTACTGATGTTCATGGTTGAATGTCATGCCTTGTTCAATGTCAATTGAAGTTGTATTGAGTATGTTTGTTGTCAACAGAGATGATATCATGATGATATATTAAGATGAGAATTAGAAGCATTAAAATGAGGATTAGAAGTAATGTTGATGTTGAGGAGATGTTGATGGTCTGTAGCATGTTGTATTCTCTCTCCTATTGATCCTAAGGAAGTATGTGTTGCTACAAGGAGGCTCTAGTCTCTACATGTTGGTGAAGGGAATTAGAAGCATTAAAATGATGATTAGAAGTAATGTTGATGTTGAGGAGATTTTGTTGATGGTCTGTAGCATGTTGTATTCTCTCTCCTATTGATCCTAAGGAAGTATGTGTTGCTACAAGGAGGCTCTAGTCTTTGCATGTTGGTGAAGGTTTATGCTGCAGGAAGTTGCCTTGAAGACTGCTTGGGAAAATGCTCCACATTTGAAGATATGGTCATGTGGTTCAAGAGTTAAGTTCAAAAGGTTGTAAAGGTGCTACATTCAAAGTTTCACATCATTTGTTCCTCTGCAAAGAAAGTTGTAAGTGACAAAGTGCAGGACCGTATTGTCCGATGGTTGGTTTCAGTGTCTGTTGGCTTGCGCCAACTTGTTGTATGAGGTGGTGAATTAACTAGTGAAGAATGATCTTGATGATCTTCTGATGTTTCTTGTCGCTCTGCAAGGTGTTTTATGGCTTCTCCAAAACAAATTGTGGTCTAGAATGAAGGTGTAACTAGGTTATGCTTTTGCTTGGCCGACTGAGGTATGTTGAAGGTGTGCGGCACAATGTCTTTGTTGTGTGGAGTTCAAGGAGTGTTTAGAGATGTTGTATGGGTCATGCCGACTCATCTAGGAGAAGAGCAAGTAATGTTTAATCTTCCAAGAGTACCGCCAAGTTGTAATGACTGATGTGCTACAAGCTTCATGTTTTCCTGCTTAAGGGCGACCTAATTCAATTGTGTGAAGCGTGAGGATGTTATTCTATGAAGGATGATGTTGTGAAGGATGTTTAGAACCAGGTTAAGCATGTGTTTGAATCTGCAAGGCGTGTTCCTCTTCCTGGTGATTGCGTGTAGTTCATGTTAGGGTTGTTGCAAGTATGAGGTTAACCAGTGTTGTCATTGATGTCAACATACTCATATTGCATTGGTAAGAAGGATTGGATGAGTTCTGTGCTGAGGTTATTGAGGAAATTAGTCTCAATCAGGAATAGTGAAGAACAGTGATGAAAAGAAGGCCAAAGTACTCAATAGGTTGAGGATCAAAGCATGCGGATTAAAGGGTTTGTAGATATGAGTCTTTAGATGTTTCAGTTAAGATTTCAGAGGTCTGCATGAAGATATGAAGAAGTTGTGATTGATCAAGTAGAACCGGTTCCAGAAGATGCTCTGGAGTGACAGATTGCTACAAAAAGGCCCAGTGAGATCCAGAAGTGCATTGTCCCGTTCTGCGGATTGGAAGGAGTGTTTGGAATGTCCTTGTGATGTGTCATCTCGATTTGTACATAGTTTGGAGGTCCGGAAGTACCTTTTGCATTATGATAGTGGCGGTAGACTGTGTTCTTCAAGTTCTGGATGAAGAAGAGAAGAGATTCTGATAAGTAGAGGAAGTGCGGATGTACCTGGTCATTCAGGCAAGCCTGTGAAGGTTCTTGGATCATGTTGAGGTTGTTTTGTCGGTCCGCATTAGTGTTAGAGCCCAGAATTGGAGATATTCTTCCGGATGAAGATGTTCTTGTTCAGACTGGCCGACCGGATGAGTTATTCATCTTGCGAATGTTCTTGTGGATGATTGCTGACTTGCGAATGTTATTGTGGTTGATTATCGACTTAGATGATTGTTCCTAAGTCGATGCCTTGTATAAATAAAGGTTTGCGAATTCATTTTGAAGTGGGTGGTTAAGCGGGTGAGTGTGGCATAACGAGAGAGTGAAAGCCAGAGTAGGTGTGTCTCGAGCTTAAATGGAACTGATCCAGACATGGTGAAGATGTCAATCTCCAGTTCAAGTTTGTGATTCTTATCACTTTGTAGATAGTGTGTCTCTTTGTAGGCAGTGTGCCTCCTTGTGAGCAGTGTGCTCAGGCAGTGAGCCCTGATTGGCATGTGCCATCCATTTTTCTTATTCTTCTAACAGAGAATAATCCTTGGGTTAATCACCCCGTGGTTTTTCCCTTAACCAGGTTTTCCACATCAAAATCTTGGTGTCTAATGTGCTGATTTGCTCCGGTGTTTATGCTTTATGCTTTATGCTTTCATGAATGGTTAATTGATATGCTGTTAACTAACAAAGAAAAATCAAGTGTTTGAATTGGAAGCAAGTTTTTGCACAACTGATTCACCCCCCTCTCAGTTGTGTGCCCTAGATCTAACAATTGGTATCAGAGCCAAGTTCCTTTAAAAGGAGCTTAACCGCTTGAGGAGATCTAGGATGTCGTCATATAAGAAGGACAATCCGAAGTTTGATGGAACCAACTTCACTCTTTGGAAAGGTCGCATGAAATGTCACCTAGAGTGTATGGGAAAAGCATATTTGTCCATGGTCACAAAACCATATGTACCTCCACAGGGTGGTCCGACAACTCTAAATGAAATCACAGATGCTGAAAACAATCTGCGGACCAAAGAAGCTCTTCTAAGCGCATTGACTGACTCAGAACTCTCAAATGTTATTGACCTACCAACTGCCTATGAGATCTGGGTTAAACTGGAACTTTTGCATGAGGGAGATGAGTTTGTTAAGAGTGCAAGGCTGCAAAGTCTCAAAGGGAAACTTGAAAGATTGAAGATGAGAGATGATGAAAATATCACTACCTTTATGCCAAGAGTAAATGAGCTGGTGTGTGGAATTAGGAATGCTGGTGGAACCCTGGATGAAAATGAGATTGTTTACAAAATTCTCAGATCCCTTCCTGCTGCCTACAAAATCAAGGTTGCTGCCATTGATGAATTTAGAGCCCATACAACTGTCACAAGAGAGCAATTGGCTGGCAAACTAGCTGCATTTGAAATGACCGAGTTTGGAGATGATCACCCCAAGACTGAATCTGCATTCAAAGCTAGTGCCTATGTGAAAGGCAAACAGAGATTTGATCTGGGAGAGAACTCTTCAAGGAAGCTGTCATGGTATGATCAAGCAAGGAAAGACATGGAAGAGGAAGAAGCAGAAATAGCTCAACTTGAAGCCCTCATTGCAAAAAGACTGCCAAGAGGATCCACTAAGTATGAAGGAAAGTTACCTTTCAAATGCTTCAACTGCAATAAAATTGGTCACTTTGCTTCAAGATGTCCGGAAAGATCTGCAAGGTCAAATTCTAACAGACAAAGGTTCCAAAAGAATTGTTATTATGTTCATGAAGAAGCTGATAATGAAGGAGTAATAGATGATGAATCAGAGATAGGAGACAAATACAGAAATGAATGGGTGTTTATTGCCATCAAGGAAGAAGATCCAATACCCTCTGAATCTATCAATCATAAGGTTGTAGAAAGAGCTTTGGCTGCCCAAGTTGAAGAAAAGGATGATTGGGTTATTAACAGTGGATGCTCTCACCATATGACAGGTGACAAGAACAAGTTCTTAGATTTGGAAAGGTATGAAGGAGGAATGGTAAAGTTTGGTGATAATTCTGCTGGTAGAATCAGAGGTAGGGGAACTATTTCTTTTGATGGAAAGAGCAAAACTGGTAATGTACTGTATGTTGAAGGATTGAAGCACAATCTTCTCAGTGTTGGACAGTTGGTAGACAAAGGTTATGATCTCCGGTTCAAAAATGGAAGATGCAGGATCTTTGAAAGTTTCGAAACTGAGATTGCATCCAGTACTCAAACAAAAGGTAATATCTTCCATCTAGTTGGTTCTAAAAAAAGTTGTTTGTTTGTTCAAGTTAATCAGAGTTGGTTATGGCATAGAGGGATGTGTCATGTAAATTTTGATAACATCATCAAGATAAGCAATACTCAGGCTGTAAGAGATCTTCCAAAATTGGTGAAACCTACAAATAGTTGTGCAAAGAATGTCAGCTAGGTAAACAGAGCAGAGTCTCTTTGAAAAGCAAGGATCAGTCCTCTACCAGATTATTGGAATTAGTTCATACTGATCTATGTGGTCCGACAAGAATCAAGAGTATGCAAGGTGACAGATATTTCATGTTACTAATTGATGACCATTCCCGGATGATGTGGGTTACCTTTCTAAAGGAGAAATCAGAAGCCCTTGGGAAGTTCAAAATCTTCAAAGCTATGATAGAGAATCAAACCGGATTGAAACTGAAATGTCTAAGGTCTGATAGAGGTGGTGAATTCACATCCAGTGAATTCATAGACTTTTGTGAGAAGCATGGTATAAAAAGACAGTTGTCTGCTCCTAGGACTCCACAGCAAAATGGAGTAGTTGAGAGAAATAACCGGACCATCCCAGAAGCTGCCAGGGCAATGATGATGGAAGCAAATGTTCCTCAGATGTTTTGGAGAGAAGCTGTCAGCACTGCAGTCTACACTCTTAATCGAGTTCAAATCAGAAGCAATACCGGTAAAACTCCCTATGAACTTTGGTTTGGCATCACTCCTACTGTGAGATATTTCAGAGTATTTGGTAGCAAATGTTACATTAAAAGAGATGAAGATCTAGGAAAGTTTGATGCTAGAAGTGATGAAGGAATCTTCTTGGGTTACTCCACTCAAAGCAAAGCATATCGGTGTTACAATAAGAGACTGAGAAAGATGATAGAAAGTACTAATGTGAAAGTTGATGAAGGAATTGAGAAGCCCTCAAGATTTTACGAGTATGATGAAGATGATCAAGATGGTGTTCAGGTTCAAGGAGCTCAATCCTCTCTGAAAAATCAGATTCAGACTGATCTGGTAAATCAGGAAGAAGAGATAGGTCTGAATGAGCCTGATCAAGAAGCAAAAGTACAAGAAACTCCCAAAGTTCCAAGGTATGTAAGACTGAACCATTCTGAAAATCAGATCATAGGTGACAATAGCAAAGGTGTGCAAACTAGAAGGAATATTGCTCAAAATCCAGATGAATGTTGTCTGATCTCAAAGATTGAACCTAAGACAATAAATGAGGCCTACAATGATATCATTTTTGGAGGAAGAGACAGTTTGTGTAAAACCTTTGCAAATCAAATGAAAAGTGAGTTTGAAATGTCAATGCTTGGTGAAATGAATTTCTTCTTGGGTCTGCAAATTATTCAAACAAAGAAAGGCATCTTTATCTCTCAAACTAAATATGTGAAAGAACTTTTGAGAAAATTTGGAATGGAAGATTCAAAGCCTATGAACACTCCTATGGCTACCGGATGTAAGTTGAGCAAAGGTGATGACTCTCCTAAGACAGATCAAACAAAGTACAGATCAATGATTGGTAGATTACTGTATCTCACTCAGACTAGACCAGATATAATGCAGGTTGTTGGTCTTGTGGCAAGATTCCAAGCTGATCCCAGAGAATCTCATGTCATGGCAATCAAAAGAATTTTTAGGTACTTGAAAGGAACGGTTGAGTATGGCCTATGGTATCCCAGAGATCATGACTTTTCTCTTCATGCATATACAGATACAGATTGGGCAGGAGATGTGGATGATAGGAAGCGTACAAGTGGAGGAGCATTCTTTTTGGGAAAAAGGTTGGTTTCTTGGCTAAGCAAGAAACAAGAAGCAGTATCACTATCTACAACTGAAGCAGAATACATTGTAGCAATAGGTAGTTGCACTCAAATCTTATGGATGAAGCAGATGTTAAGAGACATTAATGTAGAATATGAGAAGCCTATCACAATTTTTTGTGATAATTCAAGTGCAATAAATATTTCTAAGAATCCAGTGTTGCATTCTAAGACCAAGCACATATCTATCAAGTTTCACTTTCTGAGAGAGCAAGTGAACAAGGATGAAGTCAGATTGGAGTATGTACCCTCCAAGGATCAGATTGCAGATATTTTTACTAAACCTCTTCCCAAGGACTCTTTTGAGTATCTCCGAGAGAAGTTAGGGGTCATGGCCTCTCCGGTGATGAACTAGGATGCACTGATATGCATCAGTCCGGTGGGTATCACAGTCATATCTTGTGATCCGGATTCATGATGGGGAGCTGCTACTAAGGGGGAGCAGCTGGTATGATTCTGATGTGTTAAAAGTGCAAGTATGAGCCCTTTGCCATTAATGTCAAAGGGGGAGAGAAGACATGTGAAAAACAAGTGGCTGATGATCAAAGGGGGAGCAGTAAAGGAAGAGAAGACATTTGAAGAGTTGTTGCTGATAGGGGGAGCTGTGGCAGATAGGAGAAGTTCTGGTCTTGATGGTTTTTCACATCATATGTTGCCATCAATGACAAAGGGGGAGATTGTTGCAAGTATGAGGTTAACCAGTGTTATCATTGATGTCAACATACTCATATTGCATTGGTAAGAAGGATTGGATGAGTTGTGTGCTGAGGTTATTGAGGAAATCAGCCTCAATCAGGAACAGTGAAGAACAGTGATGAGAAGAAGGCCAAAGTACTCAATAGGTTGAGGATCAGAGGATGCGGATTAAAGGGTTTGTAGATATGAGTTTTTAGATGTTTCAGTTAAGATTTCAGAGGTCCGCATGAAGATATGAAGAAGTTGTGATTGATCAAGTAGAACTGGTTCTGGAAGATGCTCCGGAGTGACAGAGTGCTACAAAAAGGTCCAGTGAGATCCGGAAGTACATTGTCCCATTCTGTGGATTGGAAGGAGTGTTGGGATGTCCTTGTGATGTGTCATCTCGATTTGTACATAGTTTGGAGGTCCGGAAGTACCTTTTGCATTATGACAGTGGCGGTAGACTGTGTTCTTGAAGTTCCGGATGAGAAGAGAAGAGATTCTGATAAGTAGAGGAAGTGCGGATGTACCTAGTCATTCAGGCAAGCCTGTGAAGGTTCTTGGATCATGTTGAGGTTGTTTTGTCGGTCCGTATTAGTGTTAGAGCCCGGAATTGGAGATATTTTTCCGGATGAAGATGTTCTTGTTCAGACTGGCCGACCAGATGAGTTATTCATCTTACAAATGTTCTTGTGGATGATTGCTGACTTGCGAATGTTATTGTGGTTGATTGCCGACTTAGATGATTATTCCTAAGTCGATGCCTTGTATAAATAAAGGTTTACGAATTCATTTTAAAGTGGGTGGTGAAGCGGATGAGTGTGGCATAGCGAGAGAGCGAAAGGCAGAGCAGGTGTGTCTCGGGCTTAAATGGAACTGATCCAGACATGGTGAAGATGTCAATCTCCAGTTCAAGTTTGTGATTCTTATCACTTTGTAGACAATGTGTCTCTTTGTAGGCAGTGTGCCTCCTTGTGAGCAGTGTGCTCGGGCAGTGAGCCCTGATTGGCATGTACCATCCATTTTTCTTATTCTTCTAACAGAGAATAATCCTTGGGTTAATCACCCCGTGGTTTTTCCCTTAACCGGGTTTTCCACGTCAAAATCTTGGTGTCTAATGTGTTGATTTGCTCTGGTGTTTATGCTTTATGCTTTATGCTTTCATGAATGGTTAATTGATATGCTGTTAACTAACAAAGAAGAATCAAGTGTTTGAATTGGAAGCAAGTTTTTGCACAACTGATTCACCCCCCCTCCCTCAATTGTGTGCCCTAGATCTAACAAGGGTTTGCCCTCTACACATTTCATGTTGTTTGATCTCTGGTCAACTTGTAAATTGTAATATTCTTATTGTCTTTGGCCGACATGTACATATTGTAAACCTAGTTGATCTAGGTGAGGTGTGATTGTGAGTGTGAATGTGAGAAGCAGAATGTGGATGTGTAATGCATTATGACGTGCCACTAAAAGAGAAAGAGCAAAAGTGGTAGATCATGTCCAGATTCGTCTTGAAGATACTTTTGAGATAGACAGGAAGTGAAGAGTGTGCCTAACTGATTGCTAGAGGCAATGAGCCAAAGGTAAAACTTCTTGAAGGCTAAAATGTAGATGTGTAATGCATTATGATGTGCGACTGAAAGAGAAAGTGCAAAAGTGGTAGATCATGTCCAGATTCATCTTGAAGATACTTTTGAGATAGAAGGGGAAGTGAAGAGTGTGCCTAAATAATTGCTAGAGGCAGTGAGCCAAAGGCAAAACTTCTTGAAAGTTGAAAGCAATGAGTCAGTAAGCTCCAGAGAAGACATTTGAAGAAGTTGCAGAGGTTGTCAAAGCAGAAGAGCAATCATCAAAAAGAGTGACCTTCAATGTCAGTTTTAGACAGTAGAAGAACTGTCATGCTGTGATCTTTTCTAAGTCTGTTCTTAGTTCAAGGAGTAGTAGCTTCCTTGGATTGAAGCCCTAAAACAAATTTTGCAGGGAGTTGTAGCTTCCTTAGGAGTGACCCTAAAACCTTTCTTCAGGGAGTAGTAGCTTCCTTGGGTTGTAGCCCTAAATCAAAGTTGTAATTGTGATTCTTTTGTGAGGCTGGATTAGGACAGTAGCTCCTAGCACCTTTTCTCACCGTGGGTTTTCCCCTTTGGGGTTTTCCACGTATACCTAGTGTTATGTGGTGTTGTGCTGTGTGTTGATCTTTCATGTTTCTGTTATTGATGTTGTCTGTTGGTTGTGGGTGTTGGTGGGTGGAGGGCATTTTGTGGGTGGTGGGTGGTAGTGATTGTAATGGATCCGGACCTTCCTTCCAGTTGTTGGATGTTGGGAGGACCTTAAAGGTTGGAGGGTTGGTTGGAGGGCATTTTGGATTGTTGGAGGGCATTGGAGGGCATTTTTACCTTCCTTCCAGTTGTTGGATGTTGGGAGGACCTTAAAGGTTGGAGGGTTTGTTGGAGGGCATTTTGGATTGTTGGAGGGCATTTTGTGGGAGGGCATTTTTCCCTGCTGCCTATGTACTGTCAAAATCTTATCAAATCTAAATCACTAGAGAGGGGCAAATCTGAATGAAATATTTTGATTGTAACTGGCCTACCAACAGCCATCACTTGGTCAACTTGTGCCTAAGTGATGCTCCTTGTCATCCCCCATGTTCTTAAGACCATATGTTGGAAGTTCCAAAAAATTAAAAATATTCTAAGTGTTGGGAAGTTTTGGTTAGTTTATACTGTTCTCTAAACTTTTTGGTACTACCAGACATTTCCTCTTTGTTCCATCTAGACCTGACCTCCTATTTCGCATGAAATCCCCACAAATCTCATCGAGCCCATCATTCCTTTCATTTCCCTTCATTTGCCCTTGTCACGGAATCCCAACTAACTACTAGATGTATTCTGCTCTTCCAACATCTTGTTCTCGCCTCTTGTTCCACATAAAAAGTCTGTAGAACCTTATCCAGTCCTTGATCTTTTCTTTCCACCCATTTCTTCTAGTTGCAGGATCCCACTAAGCTATCGAACTTCATATTTTGAGTTCACATCTTGTCCTCCTATCCCTTTCTACAAAATTCATGTTCAAGTCATCTAGTTCCAAACTTCCTTCACTTTGCATTTTCCGAAGTCCTTCCAGACCGCTTCCATTTTCTTCCAGTCACTTGACCTCCAAACCTTCATCCTTTTTCTGCAATTCTTCAATTTGTCTCCTGCCATGTTTCATAGAATTTTCCTTTTGGACTAGATATGTTCACCTCCTATCCTATATCCCATCTTAACATGTTGCTTCAGGGTCTTACTCTATATTTCTTCCTTTTGCCTTCCTTCTCGTTTGTGGAGTCTCCTCTTGGAACCAAATACATTTCTACCTCCAGTCCCTCATCATTCTTCCACATTCTTTCCAACCCCTTTGAGGGACATTGCCTCGCTTCCGAATCTCCTCCATCAGACTCCATCACTTTCCATGTCTGATTCCCACCTTCAGTTCTACATGAATTCTCTGCAAGGTTGCTAACTCCATTTGGCACCTCCACTTCATGCATCTGGTCTCACATACTTTTCCCACACCTTCATATCTTTGGTTCCCTCATCTTTGTGAACTTTCCTCTTGTAACGTCGGAAAATATCCCCTTGGGGGCTTTTCCCTCATAAGGTTTAGCTCCCGGGTCTTTAGCATGCATTTAGGACATTTTAGTTCATATTTTGGCATCCCGATGGAATGAGACCTAGGTTCCTTGGCATATAAGGCCTAGGTGGACCCCTTGAGCTGTACTGTGCCCAAAAGAGGGGGGAGGACTTGGGCGCCCGCACCCTAGTCCTACCCTATTTTGGGGCAGCCCTAATTTTCGGGTGTCGGTTAGTAACCGTTATTAGGTCCCTTTGCCGACACGGTAAGTTTGAATTTCAAATATCTTGGTGGGAGTGCTTGTAGATGCATATATAAGCATGTGTAAGCATTCATTTGTAAACTAGATTTTAATTAGCAAGCTATTGTGTTCTCAAGATGATTGAAAGTTTTCTATTGTGTTGCAAGAGCAAACTTGTATGTTTTGTGTGTTGATATTTATAGATTTGAGCATCAATTCCTTCATGGTATGAAGAGCATCTTCCTCCATGAGAGCTTCACTACAAGGTGACATATCATTGTGTTTTTATCATTGATTCCTTTGGTTCCTCTACCTCACAAGGGAACGCCCTCTTTATCTGACAATGGTGTTCGGAGACTTACATATCCTCCGGGGTTTGACTGAGGCAAACCTCTAAACATCACAACCCCCAAACCAAGTCTTGTGATTGCAGGTTACAGGAGTCACATCCGGGAAAAGTGGAGTTGCAAAAAGGTTGGGCAGACATCAGGGATTCAAGATCTGAAGGAAAATCAGACAAAGGAGCACTTTCGGGACCAAGGCGCTCGTTCCAGTGTCCTCCGCAGACAGGTTTCAGAAAACAGAAGTTACAAGGCTAATCAGTGTCTAAAGGAGGTCCAGATTCCCTGAAAAAGTAGGTACCTTGGACTTGGGCGCCTGCTCTAGTGTCCCCGACTATTCTGCTTCGGAACCCCGAAAACAGGTATTCTGTAATTTTGTATTTTACTCTCGTCTGCAAGAGTTTTTTCCGTAATTCATTAATTTGTTGTCGTATTTGCATAATTAGGGATTTAATGGTCAATTGGACATAGGAGAAGGAAAAATTGATAATTAATTCCCTAATCCAAGTTTCCCTACACTTGAAAGTGGTCTAGGGTATGATAGTGCTCGCCACTTGACCCTAGATCCTTCAATGTTTAATGGAAAGGTGGATTTTAACATCTAAACAACAGAAGATTAACAAAATCCAATTTTACGCTAAACATTTTGGTGAACCTGTGTTTTTTAACTTAAATTGCAACTTACTGAGTGTTTGTCTGCAAATTTAGTGTGATTTCATTCATTCATATAGGCATTTAATTTATTGCATTGAGAAAATTCCAAAAAAAAATAAAAAATTAGAAAAATACAAAAAAATTGCATTGTTGGGCTTACTAAATGGTGTCAATTCTTCCTAAATTTTCCTAATTCATGATTTTTGCATCCAATCTGATATAAACTATAGAAAATATCAAAAATTCAAAATCTTGTTTTGCATTTTCATCATTTAATTGCTAGGGTTTTGTGGAAATTTTGTCAATTTTATATAACCTAGTAATTCCAAAATCTAGGGATTGTAGGCAAAAAACTTTATCAAAATTTTCTACTAATTTTAGAGGCTCATTCAAATTTGCATTTGGCTGTAGTCTTGCATTTTAGTGTGAATTTGCATTTAAATTAAAATTATTTGCATTTTGCATTGAAAATTTCAACAAAAACTAGCAATTTTGGTGCATTTTCATTAAATTTGCATGGAAATTTTGCATGATTAAGCTTGAAAATCATTTTGAGATCTAAAAGTATGTAATTTCCATCACAAATCAGACTTCAAACCATTCGCATAGCATTTTATTCCAAAATCTCAAACCTAGGTCTTCGAAAACAATAATTTTCACTAATTTTGGCTGTATTGACTTCATAAACTTGCACCATAGTGTGTTGTGAAAGGTATTTTTGCATTAATTTGTTGTTATCAGGGTAATAATTTGCTGCCCTTCATAAAAAGCTTCACAACACCCTTTTAAGGGGCTCTTGTAGTAAAAATTTGGTGAAAAACTACACTTTTTGGCTATTTTTGCTCTAGGGTTTGACCTAGTTTGCACTCTAAGTGTGTTGTGATCAATTTTTTGGATTGAAGTGACTGATATTATTGATATTATTTGTTGTCCCTCCTAAAAATTCTTACAACACCTCCTTTGCTAAGTCTTGGAGTTGAAAAACTGTGAAAAATAGTCTATTTTTGCTATATTTTCACTATGGTTTTACCTTAAGTGGCACTGAAAGCGTGTTATGTTGGATATTTTAGCACCAAGTGGTTGTTATTGCTGATATTATTCACTATCCATCATCATTTTCCTCACAACACCTGTTGTTATGCTCTCTTGCATTGAATTTTGGTGAAAAAAGTGCCTATTTTGACATATTTTCACTATAATCGACTTGGCATTATCTTAGATTTGCATCATGGGTGTGTTGAGAGTGAACATATTGTTGTTTTGGACTGATATCAGACATATAATTTTCTGCCCTTGACCGAAATACTCATAACACCCTTTGGGTCATTCATTTGCATTTGAAAAAGTACAAAAAATCAAGGATTTTAGGCTATTCTTTCTCTTGTCTTTTGCACCAATTTTGAAAAGCTTTCAAAATCTGATTTGGCATTGAGTTGAGCATATAAACATGGCCTTTAATCCTAATAACGACAATAGGTTCCCTCCTAGACCTTACATGAAAAGAAAAGCACCTGAGCCTGAAATTGTCTTTACACCTCATAATAGAACAATCGGTGATTCTAAAGGACCCCTTTACATCACTTGGCAAATAATGGGAAACAATGTGGAGGGAACTCTTATTGATCCTAATTGCATCACTAATGTCGCTACTGAAAAATTCCTCTTTTAGAATCAATTAATACAACGACCATACACCCCCTCAAACTTGAGGATCAAAACACATACTGGCACCTTAAAGAAACCATTGGGTAAGATATCATTGTTAGTAACTGTATTTGAGAAACATGTTGAACAATGGTTTGATATTACCCCCGATTATGATACCTTTGATATAAAGCTCAGAATCCCTTGGTTAAAGGTTATGAAAGCAGTCCCTTCAACTATTCATAAATGTGTTAAATTTCCTTTGAATGGACAAGTGCATGCCATCCATCAAAATACATACAAACCTTTAACTAAACAACAACACTTTACATTGGATTACTTTTGCAACAAAAATGACGACAAATTAGAGCTACGAACAAACTTCACATTCTTGTGCTATAGAAATTATAAAGCGAAACTATTACATCCAGCACCTAATCCTCCTACACAAGAAATGACAAAGGATAAACAACCCGCATGTGAAGAGCACTTTAGACCAAAAGGACAAGGTCCCTATGCTGAGGTTCCTTGTAACATCCACGATCAAAAATCATAGTAAAAACCAACAATTTCACCATAAAGTAACTTTACAAGGTAAAAATGAGACAGAGAAAATTTTTCTTTTATATAACATAAAGTCGAGTAACTACAATTACAAGATACCCCATTACAAATTCAATAAACCATATTAACTTTCTCAAGTATAATGTTTACAATAATAAATCAATCATAAATACCTGAATCAGATAATGTTTTTACTTAGTCTCAATAATGTACTGCATCCGGAATTCTGACATCTTTATCGCAAGCCTCGGCATGTCTTCTGCTAGAGAGAGAGAGAGAGTATCTTCCCAGTGATTTACCTCCAACCACAGACCGTCGGTCTCCCGCACTCCTTCCTAACCGGAAGTGGCCCTTCCCTTCACGAGAAGTATAGACCAAGGAGACCAGTGGTAATTTGCCTTTCCGAGTACATAGTGTTGTATCTTACACAAATCTATCTATCATACAACCCTAGATACCCTCTAGCTAAGTATGATTCCCGATAGGACGTGCAATCCAGATACAGTGAACCGACAATGCATGCAAAGACATATGCATTACTATGGCCATAGTTTTCAATATAAATTTACGTTCACAATGAACGATGTCGTATTGTTCACCCACTCCAACTCGACTTGGATACTATCATATTCCTACAGTTCGACTTGGTTATCTTTGTTTAACTTAAGAAGTATGATGTTTGAACAATTGAGTCTTCCTGACCCATACATGTTTTCTTACACTGTCTATAATCCATAGACCTGATCAACTTTCTTTCTTTATGAGGACTCTCATTGCTTCATCGCAATTCCCGAGGTCCACGACTTATTGTCTCATAATAAAAATAGATAGATTAATTACGACTCAGATGATAACCTTACCTAGGTTAAACAATATGGTCCTGGAAACTAATTTTCCCTTCTTGCAAGTAAGACTCATTACACAAAGTCAAGGCACAAGACCCTTCATTTACGATCTAAATAATGCTCACAACGCCTTAATATAATAATTACCATCTCTAGGATTTAGATTTAACTGATGAGTTTGGCCTAACTCGAACCTAGTCTTTCTGACTTAGGTAAATTCACCAGACACTGTCGTTGCTCTAGTAATCATTTTGGATTGACTATCCATTCTAAGGTTTCTTTCATTGCATCTTTGCAACGTTGAGATTTATCCCCCTTATCGACAAGTAATAGCTTAAGAGAAATTGTGATAAGAAGGTATAATGAATAATGTTTGACTTAACCATTTAATGGCACCTCTTGCATGCTTGCAAAACTCGAGGCTTATGACTTGCATTTCCAGTTGACTTGTATCCCAACAAGTAGTTTTCCCTTACCTACGGTTAAACATTCCTGACTAGTAACATACCTCTTTTCAATAAGATAGACATGAACATTACTAGATTAGGGTTCTCTGCCCTTTAATGACTTCCCACATAGAGTACTTAAAATGGTTTATAACTAGAGAAGTGTTTGAAGGTAATTCTTAATCCTTCGAGGTTATACTAGGGTTTTATTTATCCTTTTTCAATCCAATGGAATAACAAACATACATATTCTAAGAAGTAAGAAAATCGTAATAACAATTATCTATTAGTCTTCTTTCGACAAAAGAGTTAAATATATCTTTCCATCTATGGTTGGATTATCAATACTTCCATACTTACAACTTTAAGTTGTTCTATTCAATACTAATAGGTTTTCAACCCAACTCAATATGTTATTATGTTGAGATAAAAATTTCCCATATGACGAGAGTCAAATGTATCTTGAGTTCCTATTTCCTCATAAGATAACTAAAACGAGTTATAGTTCCATACAAGTGTCATCTAATAATCATTATCCACCCCCTAGGTTGAACTAGCTTTCTATACATCCTATTCCCACACAATGGAGTAGAAATCATACATATTCTAGAAAGCGAGAATATCATAAGGAACGATTATTTTCTAGTCTTCGTGTGACTAAGAGGTCGTTACAATCTTTTTAAACAAGAGTATTTTCATTTACAAGGAAACTTTAGTTATCACTAACCATAAGGTTCCACCTCAAGTTTAAAATATCAACTATGGTCGTCTTGATCACAAGATCTATAACACTTATTTAACATTGCCATCAACTGAAGTTTATTGTCTAAGTTGCTCTATATATGTATAAATTTCCAATGTAGTCTTGGAATCAATATTATTATCTAATTCCTCTTCGAGCAACTAAAAGTCTATAATATAGATATCGTAACTGATTACCCTTACTTATAGTATGATTACTCAAGCACTACATGTTAACTTTAACACGTAATGAGTAATTATCTCGCGTCCTTACCAAACCATAAGAAGGCAATAACACAGCATCCTAGGACTTGCAAAATCTATAATTTCTTGCTTCATAACTTTTGTCTCATAGGGTGACATAATGCCAATCCAAAAACCCTTCTCAAGTACTTTCCACTCATATTTTTCACATTGGCCCAATAAAAGAGATGCATACCTGTGAATGCACTACTCAATCTTTTGTGAATATCTTGATATTTCTTATGAGATATATTGAACCTTGACTCAACGTAAATGAGCATATTTCTTAAGATGTCCAAACCTTCGAAGTTCGGGAATACAGACCCGTCCATAGGCTATGATAGAGCCAAATTTTAAACCTGGTGAACTCTCAATCGGTTGTCCATTCGGTATCTAAATTGTAACTGGAATGTTACCTACTTATGTCAGTCAAAGAGACATCTAAACCAATACTAAACCTATAGAAAGATGATTCAATGGAAAAGGATCTGGTCTTTATACCCTTTACACGGATTATTTACCAAGAAGAGACCAATCGGTTATGATGGTGTTTAAAACCACTTAAATGGTTCAAACTAGTTACACAACCTGAATTCACTCAAACTTAGTCCGTTCTAGGCTAAAGGTGAGTATAAGAAAAGAGAAAGGCACAGGAACAATATCAAGAAGTAAAATCTGCATTCAAACTAAGCTATAAGTCGATGGTTCTCTCATAAGCAAATCTGAGCTATAGGTATGCGGTTAGGACAGAGGCTCAACAATGGTTAACTGAAGCAAATTGAAGCATAGGCTTGCCCTATGGCTCTGCACACAGCGTTAGATCTCCACATCATGGAAGGGAAAACTTGTTAAATCTACAAGTGCTCTGGTAACTATGCAAGTTGACAAACTAATTTACAATTCATCTAGATTTAAAAGGATATCTTGGAGTGTAAGATAGCATGAACTCTGCATACTAACTTGTCTCTGCCTTTCTCCGTGTTTCCCCACAGCACGAGAGAGCAGTCTCCACTAATGCTGCTGCGCTCCTTCCTAAACAGTCTCCACGGCTCCCTCTTTTCTGTCGTGCACTGCGTATCCGCTCCAAGCTCTCCCTCTCCGGTTTCTTAACATCGACTCCACTCCAACTCCACTGCCTAATCTGCTACCTCCCCCGTCCCTTCTCCCGAAGACCACCACCAACTCACGGCGAAGCTCTGTCCGCCCCACAACTGTCCACCATGCCTCATAAGATGGCCGATCTTATGGCATGTATGGTTGGCTTTTAACCATCCGCCAACACTCTCCTCTTTTACTGCGTAAAACTCTCCACGTCGATCCAGTATCCCCCTCATTAACTCGCCATTAACAATTTATAACCTCCCGCATCACTGCTCCCTTCTCGCGCCCAAAAGGAAGGAGTTTTTTCCGCATTTGTCTCACGGTTCCACTATATATTCAACGGCATAACTCCCACCTCGCTCAACGAAGAAGGAAGCTGGTCTTTTTTCTGCGGTCTATTTGATTCTCCACAACAGCAATGCCGATGCCTTTATTGCCCCCTCCACGATGATGTGGCACAAAGACATCCAACTTCTGCCGCAAGGACACAAGCAAAAAGATTTCTTCAAATGCTACAAGTGTCCTTATCACTAACGACTCCAAGAGAGGCATAATTTTACAGCACGTAACCAAGACTAACTGTCCTTAACTAACTGACACTCCATCATCTAAAGACCCATGACTTATATTGAATCATTAACTAGTGTTGCATAACGACTTCACTTGAGTGGCGTGGATTCCCCACTTATCATGTTTGTGGGTGTCCTAACTCGAGCAAAAGGAGTTAACTAGAAATCTAGTATTATTTACCATACCACGCACCACTAAAGGTTCCTTACATGGTCTGCACTTTAAAAACCAATATCAAAGATATTTAATTTATCACATGAGTCACAAAACCCACTATCTTGAATGATAAAAATATCCACTATTTTTGCCTATGGTTGCTCTTTAATTCAGCATGCAGCTTAAAAGGTAATGACGTAATCGATACCACTTCAAATACCACACAAGGTTCCTTACCGATAAATGACATATAATAAAATAGTTACAAGAATGATAACATCGCTAGAGGGAAGGTAGTTACTTAAATAACTTCGACGAAAACGTCTCAACGTTTACGAATCGTTATAACACATCAAATATCTTAATATAATATTAAGATAATCATTTTATGACAGTAACATCATAATATTTACGTTGAACGTACATAGTTGTAAATCAAACTCAAGCGACGTCGTTAACGTTATTAACGACTAAGACAACTTAAAATGACTTAGGAAGTTTTGCGAACAATATCGATTATCTGTCGATTTGGTTCAAAAGTAAACTAACAAGACAAAGCTTACCTCTCATGACACTTCAGTTCATGTTTTCAGTAAACACTTTATACTCAGTTTGGCAAATAAACCACTCGTATTCCAAGGTCTATATCTCTCTTCTCGAAAGATACTCTCTCTCTCCTCTCTGAGAGTCGATACCCTGTAATCCTGTTTCACTTGTCATCAAACAATAAGAGATCAGTGCATCTTTATTCGATAAGTTCAACTAATAAATCATATTTATAATACAGTTATTAAATCGACCATAACATAATCATTTCCATGATTTCATAATTGATATTCAATACAATTCCATGTCATATCCTGTCTTAAGTCTATAACATCTCAACAAATTTACTTATGCCCAAGTAAAAAGTAAAAGTATAGAAAGTCAAAAAATAGGGATGTAACATATCCTTCCCCTAAAGATTCATCGTCCTCGATGATATAAAGCATCAAAATGCAACTCAAAAGCATATTCATATATTGCATGATTATATTTCTCATATATAAATCACAAAAAGCATGATGTCTCCTGGCAATAACTAGTAATAATTTGATCCTTGTATTCAATACAATTTCTAACCTTAAAAATTTTGAAGGGTCCTTTATACTTAGGAACTGGTTTAGAATACATTCCATTCTTTAGGAAATGTTTTCAGGGGTTTAACCCTTAAAAGAATTTTCCTTCTCTAACCGAGAATTGTCTTGGTGTACGCTTAATCATTAACGTAGCTTTTCTATTCATTATCCATTTCCTCTGATCTTTCCTGATCAGTTAAATCTTTTCATTCATTTCTAATAACATTTCCAGACTAAATGCTAATCCTACCTTCTAGCTTACCCAGCTTATAGGAGTTCGGCATCTTTCTGTCCAATGTTTCAATTCAAGCCATCTTTAATAGCAAAAGTTAAGTATTGTCAAAGATCTCACGTGATAAGTAGTCTCCCTACTCGTATTGCTAATCCATGCACATGTTTGGGGCAAATCTACTAAAACCTGGTTAACTTCCTTAGTTTAACCATATGTTCACAGGATAATTAATTATACTCTTTTAAATTTTCAGTCCTTACAATAGAGGACAAGTTTGCCAAAACCTTGACATTACACGCATATTTCTATCTAAGATAACCTTCTCAGGGAATCATGCAAAACACATCGTGCACAAAATGGGTGCTAACACTGATGCTCCATCAATCCAATCTCCTAGTATATAATGTGCTACCTTCAAGAGTTTATCATCTCAAAATGGCATCATGTCTTTTCCCAGACACAGAAAGACTTTGTACAATATCCATGCAAACAACTTGTCATTTTCACAGTGGCACGTTATGTGGATACATCAATCCTACAGGCGCTGATGTTCTACTCTTTCCTTTTGGCATTCCAGACAAAATGCTACCAACCTAGTAACATCATTCTTTATTCCTTTCAAGAATCAAAGAGGTTTTTCCATCTATTAGTAGTTGGTTAACCCTAGATGTCCTGGTTATGGTGGAATATGAACTTCTTTCCACACCAGTTTTCTTATTTCAGAAGAATTAGAAACACACATTCTTTCTCCGAAACTCAATAGTCTGTGAGACTTAAAATGAAAAACCTTTCATACCTTGAATCTTTTAAATTTTACCACAAGGGCTCTCTAACTTTTCTCATCATGCAAAGGTACACCCCTTAAACCAACTCCTGAGGCATCAATTTTCCCTCAAACTGCCCTTCGGAACAGGGATTCATAACATCAGTGTTGTTGTAATTTCTCTTAATCATTATAGAATCACTTGTTCATATGGATTAATGTTCTCCTTCATGCTTAAAATAAATAAGTACATCTTCTAGAAGACTAGAACAAATATATCTAAACAATCTCTATACACACTACTCATGAGAGTCATGAATACGACAAGGCATTGGTATGCTCAAAGGACAACACTGCTAACTCATAGTGCCCATTCTTGTCCAAAAGTCGTTTCTAGAGTACCCTCACCCTTCAATCTAGATTGATGATATATCAATCTTTGAAAACATAATGACTCAACCCATCTAATCAAAGAGGTCATCAATACGTGGTGAAAGATTTTTGCTCCTTATCGTGGTTTTAATGAGCAAAAGATGCCAATTACACATTTGCAGAATTATGTCCTTCTTGACAAAAATAGTATCTAGTGCACCCCACGGTAACATACTAGATCAAATCAAACCTTTTAGCCATTAATTCTCATAAAGGGGCTTTTGATTCCCTTAATCTTATAGTGGTCATAAGATAAGGTGCTTTTCTAGGTAACTCATCCCAGAATTCTAAGAGGATCAGGATTTTCCGTTGATTCAATCACTGTTCCATCAACTTTGGCGGTATGACTTTCTTTTCTAAAACACTAGGTATCTCCTTGGTTTTATACGTGGTTAGGATTTCTCCAATTCGATCAAGAGATTAACTAGTGGTTTATTCTCTTTTAGACTTTCACCCTGGTTTGGTTCTAGTATGATACATGCTCTCATTTTCCTCATACCAGACAATTTGGTTATCTAGCAGTTTTTCTGAATCTTAAGCGACTCCAAACATCAAACATTTTTATCTCATATTAATCCAAAGATTGGTATAAAACATTGTCATCTTTATTATAAAGTTTTTAAGAGTAATCACATCCTTCTTAATATAGTTGATACGACAAGCTATATGTCACTGTCATTTTACAATCATCCCATTTAACAAACATAGAGGGTGGAGGTACACACAAGTACTCCAACACCTTTTTCCTAAAAAAAAAAATAGAAACATTACATCAACGTTCAAGGGACATGTTGTAACTGGCTACAGTTTACTAGGTTTTACTACACCAGTAGAATTAGTAGGATTCTTGGCCAATTCAGAACATTGTTTTCTTTCTAGCCGAATACGCTTAAGCGCATCAGCAAAAGTCTCTGATTCCTCCAGCCATGCACCTTCAGAGTAAACAACATGCTCTTTAAGTTCAACCTCCACGATAGGTTTCTTCTTAACCATTAATCTAGGCAAATGCTGGGGAACAGACTTCCTAGCTGTTTTCTTTGTTCTTCTCCACGTCATTCTGGCACAAGAAGATTTGAACATTAGCTAACCGCATAATGTTGACTATAGGTTAGCATAGTGGACTCATAAGCCCTAGTGTCGAACCCGATAGCTCTGATACCATATGTAACATCCACGATCAAAAATCATAGTAAAAACCAACAATTTCACCATAAAGTAACTTTACAAGGTAAAAATGAGACAGAGAAAATTTTTCTTTTATATAACATAAAGTCGAGTAACTACAATTACAAGATACCCCATTACAAATTCAATAAACCATATTAACTTTCTCAAGTATAATGTTTACAATAATAAATCAATCGTAAATACCTGAATCAGATAATGTTTTTACTTAGTCTCAATAATGTACTGCATCCGGAATTCTGACATCTTTATCGCAAGCCTCGGCATGTCTTCTGCTAGAGAGAGAGAGAGAGTATCTTCCCAGTGATTTACCTCCAACCACAGACCGTCGGTCTCCCGCACTCCTTCCTAACCGGAAGTGGCCCTTCCCTTCACGAGAAGTATAGACCAAGGAGACCAGTGGTAATTTGCCTTTCCGAGTACATAGTGTTGTATCTTACACAACTCTATCTATCATACAACCCTAGATACCCTCTAGCTAAGTATGATTCCCGATAGGACGTGCAATCCAGATACAGTGAACCGACAATGCATGCAGAGACATATGCATTACTATGGCCATAGTTTTCAATATAAATTTACGTTCACAATGAACGATGTCGTATTGTTCACCCACTCCAACTCGACTTGGATACTATCATATTCCTACAGTTCGACTTGGTTATCTTTGTTTAACTTAAGAAGTATGATGTTTGAACAATTGAGTCTTCCTGACCCATACATGTTTTCTTACACTGTCTATAATCCATAGACCTGATCAACTTTCTTTCTTTATGAGGACTCTCATTGCTTCATCGCAATTCCCGAGGTCCACGACTTATTGTCTCATAATAAAAATAGATAGATTAATTACGACTCAGATGATAACCTTACCTAGGTTAAACAATATGGTCCTGGAAACTAATTTTCCCTTCTTGCAAGTAAGACTCATTACACAAAGTCAAGGCACAAGACCCTTCATTCACGATCTAAATAATGCTCACAATGCCTTAATATAATAATTACCATCTCTAGGATTTAGATTTAACTGATGAGTTTGGCCTAACTCGAACCTAGTCTTTCTGACTTAGGTAAATTCACCAGACACTGTCGTTGCTCTAGTAATCATTTTGGATTGACTATCCATTCTAAGGTTTCTTTCATTGCATCTTTGCAACGTTGAGATTTATCCCCCTTATCGACAAGTAATAGCTTAAGAGAAATTGTGATAAGAAGGTATAATGAATAATGTTTGACTTAACCATTTAATGGCACCTCTTGCATGCTTGCAAAACTCGAGGCTTATGACTTGCATTTCCAGTTGACTTGTATCCCAACAAGTAGTTTTCCCTTACCTACGGTTAAACATTCCTGACTAGTAACATACCTCTTTTCAATAAGATAGACATGAACATTACTAGATTAGGGTTCTCTGCCCTTTAATGACTTCCCACATAGAGTACTTAAAATGGTTTATAACTAGAGAAGTGTTTGAAGGTAATTCTTAATCCTTCGAGGTTATACTAGGGTTTTATTTATCCTTTTTCAATCCAATGGAATAACAAACATACATATTCTAAGAAGTAAGAAAATCGTAATAACAATTATCTATTAGTCTTCTTTCGACAAAAGAGTTAAATATATCTTTCCATCTATGGTTGGATTATCAATACTTCCATACTTACAACTTTAAGTTGTTCTATTCAATACTAATAGGTTTTCAACCCAACTCAATATGTTATTATGTTGAGATAAAAATTTCCCATATGACGAGAGTCAAATGTATCTTGAGTTCCTATTTCCTCATAAGATAACTAAAACGAGTTATAGTTCCATACAAGTGTCATCTAATAATCATTATCCACCCCCTAGGTTGAACTAGCTTTCTATACATCCTATTCCCACACAATGGAGTAGAAATCATACATATTCTAGAAAGCGAGAATATCATAAGGAACGATTATTTTCTAGTCTTCGTGTGACTAAGAGGTCGTTACAATCTTTTTAAACAAGAGTATTTTCATTTACAAGGAAACTTTAGTTATCACTAACCATAAGGTTCCACCTCAAGTTTAAAATATCAACTATGGTCGTCTTGATCACAAGATCTATAACACTTATTTAACATTGCCATCAACTGAAGTTTATTGTCTAAGTTGCTCTATATATGTATAAATTTCCAATGTAGTCTTGGAATCAATATTATTATCTAATTCCTCTTCGAGCAACTAAAAGTCTATAATATAGATATCGTAACTGCTTACCCTTACTTATAGTATGATTACTCAAGAACTACATGTTAACTTTAACACGTAATGAGTAATTATCTCGCGTCCTTACCAAACCATAAGAAGGCAATAACACAGCATCCTAGGACTTGCAAAATCTATAATTTCTTGCTTCATAACTTTTGTCTCATAGGGTGACATAATGCCAATCCAAAAACCCTTCTCAAGTACTTTCCACTCATATTTTTCACATTGGCCCAATAAAAGAGATGCATACCTGTGAATGCACAACTCAATCTTTTGTGAATATCTTGATATTTCTTATGAGATATATTGAACCTTGACTCAACGTAAATGAGCATATTTCTTAAGATGTCCAAACCTTCGAAGTTCGGGAATACAGACCCGTCCATAGGCTATGATAGAGCCAAATTTTAAACATGGTGAACTCTCAATCGGTTGTCCATTCGGTATCTAAATTGTAACTGGAATGTTACGTACTTATGTCAGTCAAATAGACATCTAAACCAATACTAAACCTATAGAAAGATGATTCAATGGAAAAGGATCTGGTCTTTAGACCCTTTACACGGATTATTTACCAAGAAGAGACCAATCGGTTATGATGGTGTTTAAAACCACTTAAATGGTTCAAACTAGTTACACAACCTGAATTCACTCAAACTTAGTCCGTTCTAGGCTAAAGGTGAGTATAAGAAAAGAGAAAGGCACAGGAACAATATCAAGAAGTAAAATCTGCATTCAAACTAAGCTATAAGTCGATGGTTCTCTCATAAGCAAATCTGAGCTATAGGTATGCGGTTAGGACAGAGGCTCAACAATGGTTAACTGAAGCAAATTGAAGCATAGGCTTGCCCTATGGCTCTGCACACAGCGTTAGATCTCCACATCATGGAAGGGAAAACTTGTTAAATCTACAAGTGCTCTGGTAACTATGCAAGTTGACAAACTAATTTACAATTCATCTAGATTTAAAAGGATATCTTGGAGTGTAAGATAGCATGAACTCTGCATACTAACTTGTCTCTGCCTTTCTCCGTGTTTCCCCACAGCACGAGAGAGCAGTCTCCACTAATGCTGCTGCGCTCCTTCCTAAACAGTCTCCACGGCTCCCTCTTTTCTGTCGTGCACTGCGTATCCGCTCCAAGCTCTCCCTCTCCGGTTTCTTAACATCGACTCCACTCCAACTCCACTGCCTAATCTGCTACCTCCCCCGTCCCTTCTCCCGAAGACCACCACCAACTCACGGCGAAGCTCTGTCCGCCCCACAACTGTCCACCATGCCTCATAAGATGGCCGATCTTATGGCATGTATGGTTGGCTTTTAACCATCCGCCAACACTCTCCTCTTTTACTGCGTAAAACTCTCCACGTCGATCCAGTATCCCCCTCATTAACTCGCCATTAACAATTTATAACCTCCCGCATCATTGCTCCCTTCTCGCGCCCACAAGGAAGGAGTTTTTCCGCATTTGTCTCACGGTTCCACTATATATTCAACGGCATAACTCCCACCTCGCTCAACGAAGAAGGAAGCTGGTCTTTTTTCTGCGGTCTATTTGATTCTCCACAACAGCAATGCCGATGCCTTTATTGCCCCCTCCACGATGATGTGGCACAAAGACATCCAACTTCTGCCACAAGGACACAAGCAAAAAGATTTCTTCAAATGCTACAAGTTGTCCTTATCACTAACGACTCCAAGAGAGGCATAATTTTACAGCACGTAACCAAGACTAACTGTCCTTAACTAACTGACACTCCATCATCTAAAGACCCATGACTTATATTGAATCATTAACTAGTGTTGCATAACGACTTCACTTGAGTGGCGTGGATTCCCCACTTATCATGTTTGTGGGTGTCCTAACTCGAGCAAAAGGAGTTAACTAGAAATCTAGTATTATTTACCATACCACGCACCACTAAAGGTTCCTTACATGGTCTGCACTTTAAAAACCAATATCAAAGATATTTAATTTATCACGAGTCACAAAACCCACTATCTTGAATGATAAAAATATCCACTATTTTTGCCTATGGTTGCTCTTTAATTCAGCATGCAGCTTAAAAGGTAATGACGTAATCGATACCACTTCAAATACCACACAAGGTTCCTTATCGATAAATGACATATAATAAAATAGTTACAAGAATGATAACATCGCTAGAGGGAAGGTAGTTACTTAAATAACTTCGACGAAAACGTCTCAACGTTTACGAATCGTTATAACACATCAAATATCTTAATATAATATTAAGATAATCATTTTATGACAGTAACATCATAATATTTACGTTGAACGTACATAGTTGTAAATCAAACTCAAGCGACGTCGTTAACGTTATTAACGACTAAGACAACTTAAAACGACTTAGGAAGTTTTGCGAACAATATCGATTATCTGTCGATTTGGTTCAAAAGTAAACTGACAAGACAAAGCTTACCTCTCATGACACTTCAGTTCATGTTTTCAGTAAACACTTTATACTCAGTTTGGCAAATAAACCACTCGTATTCCAAGGTCTATATCTCTCTTCTCGAAAGATACTCTCTCTCTCCTCTCTGAGAGTCGATACCCTGTAATCCTGTTTCACTTCTCATCAAACAATAAGAGATCAGTGCATCTTTATTCGATAAGTTCAACTAATAAATCATATTTATAATACAGTTATTAAATCGACCATAACATAATCATTTCCATGATTTCATAATTGATATTCAATACAATTCCATGTCATATCCTGTCTTAAGTCTATAACATCTCAACAAATTTACTTATGCCCAAGTAAAAAGTAAAAGTATAGAAAGTCAGAAAATAGGGATGTAACATTCCTCCCCCACAATCCTTACAAGGATCGGGAGATCGTTGTCAACAACAAAATATTCCACCACGGCAAATGAGGTTTGATCCTGGTGCTTCATCTTCTAATTTGCAAAAACCTATGAAAGAGCAAGGCCCTATCTTACAAGAGATAAGTGGTCGAAGAAAGCGAAACAGAAAAGCAAGAGAAAGAAGACAAGAATATGCTATAAACCTTGCCTCTCAACAAGATAACATTAATCCCAACATTCAACCAAACAAAGACAATCCTAACGATGAACAACATGATAAACAAGATATGAATTTGGCTATGGTACCATATGTCCCACTATCCTCCATCATTAGGGAATGGGACGATGATGACGATGATTTGCTTATAGACAATTTCTAGCCCGACAGGGGCCCTACAGGTAAGTATCTCTAACCCTTTTTCTCTCTTGTGATGTGCTTCCCCCGTGATGTGTTATATGTTGTTTAGGCCTCCTGGGATGACCTCGGATTCTCCCGTAAGGTTTGGGATACCAAGAGACCTCCTCTATTGTGACCTTCTTCTATTTGTATCATCATTCTTCTATATTGCCTCTCTCTCTGATTTCATTGTTGTGTGTTGTGTCTTGCAGACATAGCGTCGTGGTTGGTGACTTGGGGGCACTCTCCTATGTGACTGGCCCTAAGACACTTGTTTCTCTTCTCTTATTTATTGTTTCCCTTCCTCTAGTGTTTCCACCTAGCAGGCGGATGATGACAAACATTTATACTAATGCGGACCTAGTGTCCCTTTTGAGAGCAATCAAAAAATGGACTTAGTTCCTAATATGACAATGGGGTTGTATATCTTATCCGACGGTTGGCTAGTGGAAGCACTCGTGCTTTCCGCGTAGTTTATTTCATGATGTTTCTGTCGCATTTACAAACCTTAATGATATTGTTGCTCTATGCACCTTTGTTTGCCTTTGAATCTGGCCTTGGCGGTACTCGATTCAGAGAGCTTCGTGATATAGCCCTACAGTTATCCTGGAACTCTGAATTTGTTGTATAACCTTGGCTCTTTGTGTGGTTAATCATATGCATTGATGTTGTTGTTTATCATGATGTTGTAGACACTAACATGTTTCTTGCAGGGATGTGTTTGTTGGAACATTTGGCGATCGTAAAGTACATGTCACCTCCGGGGGGCATGGGCTTTGCGAAAATCGGTGTTCCCTTGTGTGTTTTCTTCCTACCTTAACGTGCTTGATATTGCTGCAAGATATCAACCACCTTAAGGTGGGGGCATATAAGGTAAGTTGTCTATTATAGATGCTAGCAATGTGTTTGACCTCAGACGCATAGACTTGCACCCCAGAGTAGTGCTTGTGCATCCTGAGTTTGTTTGCAATCAATCAATCAATCATGTAAGCCCTCTGCGGAGGTGGGATATCAAGCATATCCTTTTTCTTAAGCCCTTTGCGGAGGTGGGGATGGTGTTTTTCTCATAACAGATTGCATCATCCTGTCATTTTCAAAAGTCCTCTGCGAAGGCAGGGAGCAGTTTTGTGATTAACTCAACCCTTAAGCGTATTTTCAGCGATTGTTGTGGCGAAGCCCAATCGTCAGTGTGTGCCTGTAATGTGCCTAAGATGGTGTTGGACCTAGAAATAGGTACACTCCATCGCTTGTCTGTCATGTTTTCTCCGTGTCTTCAAGTGTGTGTTTTGGCATGCCTGTTTTGTATGGCGTGTTTGTTGCCCCATATGCAGAGACCAACACCTTCGAGTAGTGCTTCCTGCATTTTGGGAGGTTTGTTTACTTTCTAGTACTTGCATTTGTATTTCATATACATATGAGAAAAAGAAAAGAAAAGATATCATTTTTGTCTTCCATGCATTAATGTGTCTTCTATACATTGATTGTCTACTCCGTGTTCTACGTGACTGTAACTGTCTTCTCCGTACTTGCGTGCATGTTACTGTCTTCTATGTGATTAGCGTGTCTTCTCTGTGTTTGATGTTTTTGTTGTGTTTGTGACCTTACTTTAATGCATGTATTGGCCTCGCGTTTATACATACATTAAAGTGGGGGCTAAATGTAACGTCGGAAAATGTCCCCTTGGGGGCTTTTCCCTTGTAAGGTTTAGTTCCTGAGTCTTTAGCATGCATTTAGGATATTTTAGTTCATATTTTGGCATCCCGATGGAATGAGACCTAGGTTCCTTGGCAAATAGGGCCTAGGTGGACCCCTTGAGTTGTACCTTGCCCAAAATAGGGGGGAGCACTTGGGCGCCTATGCCCTAGTCCTGGCCTATTTTGGGGCAGCCCCAATTTCTGGGTGTCAGTTAGTGACCGTTACTAGGTCCCCTTGCCGACACGGTAAGTTTGAATTTCAAATATCTTGGCAGGAGTGCTTGTAGATGCATATATAAGCATGTGTAGCCATTCATTTGTAATTTAGATTCCAATTAGCAAGCTATTGTGTTCTCAAGATGATTGAAGATTTTCTACTGTGTTGCAAGAGCAGACTTGTATGTTTTGTGTGTTGATATTTGTATATTTGAGCATCAATTCCCTCGTGGCATGAAGAGCATCTTCCTCCATGAGAGCTTCACTACAAGGTGACATATCATTGTATTTTTATCATTGATTCCTTTGGTTTTTGGCCTTTGCCTCACAAGGGCACGCCTTCTTTATCTAACAATGGTGTTCGGAGACTTAAGTGTCCTCTGGGGTTTGACTGAGGCAAACCTCTAAACACCACAACCCCCAAACCAAGTCTTTGTGATTGCAGGTTATAGGTGTCGCATCCAAGAAAAGTGGAGTTGCAGGAAGGTTGGGCAGACATCAGGGATTCAAGATCTTAAAGAAAATCGGACAAAGGAGCACTTCTAGGACTAGGGCGCTCGCTCTAGTGTCCTCCGCAAACAAGTTTTAGAAAACAGAAGTTACAGGGATGATCAGTGTCCAAAGGAGGTCCAGATTCCCCGAAAAAGTAGGAACCTTGGACTTGGGCGCCCGCTCCAATGTCCTCAACTATTCCTCTTCGGAACCTCGAAAACAGGTATTCTGTAATTTGGTATTTTACTCTTGTCCGCAAGAGCTTTTTCCATAATTCATTAATTTATTGTTGTATTTGCATAATTAGAGTTTTAATGGTCAATTGGACATAGGAGAAGGAAAAATTGATAATTAATTCCCTAATCCAAGTTTCCCTACATTTGAAAGTGATATAGGGTATGATAGTGCTCGCCACTCGACCCTAGATCCTTCAATATTTAGTGGAAAGGTAGATTTTAACATCTAAACAACAAAAGATTAACAAAATCCAAGTTTGCCCTAAACACCTCCTTGGACTTCAAGATGTCTTCCCTTCACCTCATGTCCTATCCTTGTGTCCAGTTTTGCACCCAGATCTCGCTTTTCCCCTCTTCATGAAATCATGCATTTTCTTCCTCTATGGAAACTTGATAGACTCCCGAATTTCCTTCATATCACTTCTCTTGCTTCCAAATGTCTGAATTTCTGGTTCTTCCCTACATTCCCACTTTCACTCCAATGTTCGGTTCGCATGTCTCATCCCACATAGAATTCTCGCAAATTTTCAAAACTTCATCAATATGCTCCAAACCACTTCAACTTCCTAGGGTGCCATTAATGACCCTTTTCGACATTTGCAACTTCTCAAATAGAATTTTCCTATCCAAATGCCATCACTCATCACAAGGGCGTGATTCTAATTGCAGATTTCATTGATGGATGATGAAAGATGTAAGGTTGCCATGAATGTGATGCTTGAGTTTCAACTACAGATTGAATGGGAAACATTCTGAGACAAATTTTTTGTGGGATTTCCTCTATTTTATATTCAATGCTTCACATTTTGTAGTACATCAAATTCTTGACAGACAACCAAGGGAAAGAAATAGAAATGCTATAAACACAAATTTGTTTGTCATTGAAAAGGCTGGTCATCAAGCCAAACTTCTTGACTGCAAGTGCTTTGAGCTGGTTCTAAGGCATCAAACGTTACACATCCGGTCTATAAGGGGTGGGAATACATTTTGTAAATCATTGGAAAGGTTTTCAACACACATCTCTTGTAAACGGTATGTCTCCATAGAAATTTGTAATTATTCAAGAAAACCCTCAATCACAGTTGTGGATTTCCTCTTGCCACATTTGTTGGTATGAATGTAACCGAAGTTAAATAAATGTGTTACAACATTTTAATTTTTTGCAAAGCTTTTGTGATGCTTTTTCCTTTGCTCCATGTGAATTCTTGCAGATCTAAGATGGATCATTAAGTATGTCCATTTGCATGTAATGTTACCTTTGATTTGTATGTTTATGAACTATAATATGGGAAAATGGATTCTAGTTAAAATGTTTTTACTTTCTAACTAGAACTATATTTTCACATGTATTACACTAGGATCTAACCAATTTCAAGGAAGAGTTTTTTGCTTCTATTTGAATAAGAAGAGCAAGATAGCTCCAGCTAAACCCTATGTTTTCTTTCTACTTACAAAATAACTACCTTCGGTAAGAAAAAGCATAAAGGTACAATAGTAAAACTGTAATTTTTGAAAGACAATAAATTGAATCACAAAAATAAACTTAGAATTGAAAAGAGGGTCAAACGAGGCACTTGGCACCAAAAGGGGAGAGCCTCAGCCCAGGAGACTAGTGCATCGAGCAGATGTCTGCGTGTCACATTGTCGTCTGTATGACAGAAAAGAAAGGGAAAATCCTCAATAAATGCTTCTATTCTAGTTCAGTATGCTACCCAATCTATACAATGAACCCATCTGCCTTCCAAACAACAGAACTTATTGATAAACACATTGAAATGACTAATTAAAAGATTGAAAATAAGAAATAAAGGAAGGAAATGAAGAGGAAGAGACTATCAAACCTCCATGTAGTTGAATCTCCCAAAAATACCTGCAACTACAAAGACCAAAGAAAATTGTTGGGGTTGTTTGGAAGCTTGCCTTCAATTCAAGCCCCTATGTTGGTCTTTCGACCTCCACAAACAACCAATATTGGAAAAGATTAAAAACAGGCGTGTGTTCTTATTCCCTAAATGCATCTAGGAAAATAATAGCAGTGACAATAAACAAATGCTATGAGTATGAACCTTGGTCTATAGGGAAGAATACCCTAGTGTGCATAAAGGAAAATAAGGTGGTGGTCTACACCACAAGTTTGTCAAAACATATATAATAAAATATGCAATAAATAATACAATAACAGTGTTTCTTTACAAGGAAACAATGTTACTGAGCTTGAGACAATGAAGGAGGTTGCAAACTCCTTGAGGATCAAATCAATGCGTGAACAACTTTAATCCCTTGTGAAAGCCTCCACAATGGTCAAGCTACAAGTACGAAGCCAAAGACCACAGAGCATGGGAAGGATTTCAGTTCACATAACACTTCTGATTCTCATTCTCCTAAGGGGGAATCATCGAAGAAAGAAAGACCTAAGTGTACTTATTGTAATAAGTCAGGACATGATGAGTCTAAATGCTATGAGAAGAAGATTGATGGATATGCACAACAGGTTTCAGATTTGACAGCTCTTCTTATGAAGAACAATATTCATCCCTCTTCTTCATCTACATCAAGTGGGTCTTCTTCTTCACCATCATTCCAAATAGATGGACAGACTCCACACAAGGGTCATGCATTATGTGCAACCACCAATTCACATTCATCTAGATGGCTATTGGATTCAGGTGCTTCATACCACATGGCATCTTCTCAGGACATGTTCTCATCTTTTGAGGCTGCATCCTCACCCAACATATTGATGGGTAATAACACTTATATGAGTGTATGTGGGAAAGGTTCTATCAACATTGATGACGGTACATTCAATGATGTACTATGTGTACCATCTTTGTCCACCAACCTTCTCTCCATTTATCAGATTGCTCACAGTGGGACAGGGAAGACAGTTGAGTTCACACCGAATTTAGTGCACATCAGAGACATTCAGACTGGCAACATTGTTGCAACAGGGACAGTTGATCATTCTTCCCGATTGTATGCATTCACACACTTTGGTCCACCATCTCCACTGTCTGGGTATCACTCTCTTTCTCCAAGAGAGCATGTTGTATCTGAGGAGAAGTTTGGTCACTTGAACTTATGTGTTCTTCCATCTATTCATGAGACCAGTGTTGAGACTTCTACACCTCCACCTCCTGTTGAGACCACATCTGTTCAGCAGGATCCCTCTTCAGGTTTGACTGACATTGTAGCTCCACTCATCGAGCCATCTTGTGTAGTTGTTGAGGCCATATCAGAGGATATTCATTTCCTCACAGATGACAGATTTAGCACATTTGTTATTCCATCTTCATTGGAGATTCCATTTCAGGATCATCTTGAGTTGTTTGATGTTGATACATTTGATTCAACATTATGTCATTTAGATAATGTTGCTACATTTGATTCAACATCTTGTCATTCTGACACTCATGCTTCACTTATGTTCTCCAATGAGCATCATCTAGGACTTCCATTTTCACCTCACATCCAGGGCTTTCCTCATCATCGACCGTTGGATTGGTTTCTTCCTCAGGGGAGTCACATTGGTTTGATCATCGGCACAGGGGTTCTCTCATTCTAGGGGGGCTTTGGAGTCTCCACTCTCTCTCATGGGGGGGTATCTGATTGTATATCTGCATATGTTCTTGAGAGAGTCTCTTGAGACATTTCATTTGTACTTTCTTTCAGCATCTCTTTTAGGAGAGGAGTTTTTTCCCATTGGGTTTTCTCCTTTTTTTCTCCACTTTACAGAGATTTCATTGTACTTGGGTACCTCATCAGGCCTAGTTGTCAGGACCCATCTTTGCTTTCATGCATTTTGTCCTTAGTTTTTTTAGCTTCTCCCTAAGTTCATCTTAAGGGGGGGTGTTAGAGTAATAGGTTAATTACTTAATTAATTTAATCATATTGATTAATTAATTAAGTCACCTTTACTTTATTTTTCACTTAAGCTAAACTTAGGCTCATTAATAATTAATTATTAATTATTCATCTTAGGGTTTTCACCTTTAGGGTTTTGATCTCCTTTCTTAAGGATTGATCTCTTTGTAATTATTCATTCTGGTTAATGCATTTTTGCTTCAAGGTTGTAGAGCACCATTTTTGTGCCTCTTGATCTCCTTTATGTGACAGGTTATTTGCTTGCAGGTGTTCATTGGGATTTGTGAGGTTGGTTTACCAACTTCAACAAATACGAGCTAAGAAAGAGATATGTTGCAACTCAAAGAGAGCACCAAGATGATCAACAAAGAGAGCCAAGAGTTCTTCCTTTTCGTGAATGCCAAGACTTTTTCCAAAAAAATGAATCTATAAGAAGTGAAAAGGTTTTAAATTGAGTTTATATATGGGGGAAGAGAGAATCTAAGGGTCAAGCACGCTTACAGAGGTTGTTTCACTACCAAACGAGCATTATCATCGATAAAATCAAATGACAAGGCGAGCAAAGAAATGATTTTGAACTTTGGAATCTTCAGGATGCCTGCGTGTCACATGGATGTCTGCACGTCACACTCGCGTCCTAGAAAAATTCTCCAATATTCAACACGTCTTCCCAAAATATTAAGAGAAATAAGCCTGTAATATGAAATTTGGCAAACCTTGGTGAACAGTGAAATAGGCCAAGGTTAGACTCAAATGATCCTAAAAACATGCTACAGGAGCGAATGCCAAAGTGGGTCAAAACACAAAGTGAAATTGCGAGGGTATGCAATTTTCTACGTTAGATGCACATCTGGTTTCATTTATGCTTTTCTTGTGTATCTCCTTCATCCTTGCAATTCATGACTCTGATGCCCAATGGAGTAGGCATTGGTCAAATTGGTGAAGGATAAAACACTTTTCATTTTAATCCCCTCCTTTCTTAGTTGTCGGATTAGCTGAGGTTTCATTTTTCCTCCATACACAAACCAACAATATTACTTTTTCCATATCTTAAGAGATTCATACTTGAATGAAATGTTCAAAGGATTGTGCATGTACAAGTTCAAGCCATCAAAGCATTTCATTGCTTTTCAAAATATGCAGTTTCAAAATTAAATGCGAGAGAGATCTCTGGAACATATTTGATGCTTCTATCCTAACTACACAAACATGAATTATTGAACAAGGGATATTGAAAAAGTGATGACAAATGGCAAAGAGGAAACCTTTCAAATTGAGCCTATTCATGCATAAGGAGTAGACGGATCCCAAGTATGCTTATAGAACCTAGAAATTAATTAAATTCCACATGTGAGATTTATAGTCAGGAACTAATTATCACTCTTAATATAAAGAAAACTCAAAAGGCTTGCAATTTGGGAAGATGTCATTCCAAAGTTGATGATATTGTGGACTTCCCAAGTCATCAGTTAAGGACAATTGTAGAATCCTCTTTTGTTGGAGTAAAGAAGGTTTTGATGAAAGAACAAACTCTTCTCAGATATCTACATAAGTTATGCAGTCACATATGCTTAGTTTTGAAGTAGAAGGAATTGATGAGAATTGAAATCAAATGTCTCAAAATGAAGCTTGAAATGGAGGAGACAATTTTATTCCCAAAAATCAATACCTACAACCCACAAATGCAAACAATTCAACATGACGTCTTGATAACCAGATAGCCGTCAAGTTTGCACAAGGACATATTTTTATTATAAAAGTTTATTAATGTTTAAACTCATTTTTGTGTTAATGAGTTAAACATATACCCTCATTAAAAGACTATAATATTTATTTCAACTATCTTATAGCTTTGTCTAAAAAGCAGTAGTTACGTGTCAATTAGGTGTTAGTTATGATCTGGGAAAACTATAAATGCTCTTATTTCTAATATAAAGGGGCTCTTTTTTGGGTTCTCTTATTATGGTTCTTCTTGGCTAGAAACTAGGATTTTAATAGTGTACAGAAGCAAGGGAGTCAGAGATCTCCTTTTTGGATTGAATAAAGAATAATGTGGTTGGTCATGAAGCTAGTAGATTGTCTCTTTATGTTGTAGATTATTCATGTGTCTAATTTATAACCTTTCTCTATATATTTTATTATGTGTGAAATTTTGAAATTTTCCTTTAAACAACTAGGATGAAATTATAGATAGTTTTCTAATCAATAAGACATGAAACCCCTGGTAAATGTTTCTTTTGTGTGTTATCTATAGCCTTTCTCCTTTGAAACTCTAGTTGTATGTTTCATATTCAGATCTTGTTCCCTAGGAATTGGATCTTGGTGTTGGTTCCTTTTCCTTGTGTAATCTTTAGTTATCGTTTTTCATTTCAGTTTTAGTTTAGTTGCCTTCCCTACTTTCTAGTCAAAAGCATGCCTAAAAACCCAAAATTATATCATACGAGGGAGCTACCCCTCTCAAACATAAGGAAGGTTTTTAAACAATAACAACTTCTCCAATTGTTGGAACATTTGCCACTACCCGTTGGGTGCATCACTTTGAAATCTGCAATAACAAATCCATTTACCAACACCATCCATTAAGACCTCAAGAGAATGCCCCCTAGGTTATGTAGAGCCTAAAGAAGAAGAGGATTTTCCCTAATCCTATGTGTTGGTCAAAAACCACCCTCTCTTTGTTGATGTATCACTGTCCCTGCTTGAGATACCTTGTTCACCTTATCTCACTGTTGGTTGTGGTACCAAACGAGAGGGCCTACATTTTTGAGACCCAATAGAATGAACTCATTGGTTTGACTCCTACTAATTTTGGTACCATCCAAGACTTCTTCACTAAGATCAAATCACTCAAGTTATAGTTGAAACAGTGTGGCATTGAGAAACAAGACTCCCGGTTGAATCTTTCCATCCTTGCCAAGCTTGGTCCTGATTATTCAATTTTTGCTTTTATATTGTATGCTACTAACGATGCTCTTAGTATTGCATTCTATGTTCCTTCACTTGATGATTTTTCTACTTCACTCATTAGGGAGTAGGCAAAGTTAATGCAGACGGGTACTCTGAAATCTACAAAACCACAAGCTTTTATCACTAAGCAAAGCACAAAAGACCAAAAGGCTTCAAGTAGCAAGGGAAAAAACAAACAAATGGGGACATGAAGAGCAATGAGAAAGACAAGGAACCAACATCATAGGTTACCCCTAAGTCATCTTCCTCTTCTAAGGGGGAAACACCTAAGAAGGAGAAACCCACATGTGCATAGTGCAAGAAACGTAGACATGATGAGCATTAGTGTTATGCAAAATAGATTGATGAGCTGAAGCATCTTCTACAAAAGAACAATATCAAATTGCCTTCAACCATGTCAAGTGGTTCATCATCTTCTCCTTCTTCATCATCACAGGCATTATAGTCAAAGTGCACGAAGGGCAAGACACTTGTTGCATCTACAATTTCTAAGTCAAAGAGATGGCTTCTTGGAGCTTCACATCATACAGATTCATCACAAGGTATGTTATCTTCATTTGAACCCTCTACTACATCTCACATCTTGATGGATAACAACACCTATATGGGTGTTTGTGGAAAAGGATCTATTGACATGGACGAGGGATCTTTCGATGATGTCCTTTGTGTTCCTTCATTGTCAACCAATCTCTTTTCTATTTGTCAAATTACACATAGTGGGATAAGGAAGAATGTTGAGTTCACACAAGATTCTATGATTATTCAATATTTGCAAAGCAAAGAGATTGTTGTAGTTGGGGAGACTGATCATAAGTCTAGACTATACACCTTCTCACATTTTTCCTATGATGATCCTTAGACTAATATTCACATTTAGGCATCTAGTGTGGATAGTTTTCAGAAGGTCTAGTTTGGTCACTTGAACCTTCATGTCCTCTCATCAACTGAGGTTCTCAAGACTTGTGTTAATATCACACCTCCTCCATCACTTGTTGGTTCGAGTGATTCTTTGCAACAAGTACATCATAATCTTCCAAATTTCAGTACTTGACAAATATTGCAAACTTGTTTTACGAGTCCCATCTTGTAGAATTGATAGAAAAACTTAAGGATATCCATTTCATCTTTAATGATAGTTATAGCACACCTCTTATCACATCTTCTTTGTCTTTGGAGATTATTGTTCATGCATCTTCACAAGTTTTTGGATTGGTATCACCTCATTGCATTGTGACATCCTTTGATTCCAACATGTGGACAGAGTAGTTTTTAGAGTCACAAATCATGAGACTTCTTCCCTCATGTCTCTTCTTGTAGCCAAAGTTTCTTCTACATACAACATTGGATTTGTATCTTCCCAAAGGGAGAAATGTTGTTTGCCAATTTTGGATCATCTTCAACATTCATCTTTTAGCATTTAACATTAGCATAGGAGCTACTTCTTTGTGGAGGGATTCACAGTGTCTCTTTTTCTCTCCTATGGGGCCATTGATTGTATATTGGTGAGGAAAGTAGTCCTTGGGGGGTCATGTTGAGTCCTCCTTCCTTCTTTCATTAGGTCATGTTAAGTCCTTCTTTCACTTGTACATGTTTGTTAGCATGTTTTGTCTCTCTTGGAGAGAATTTGTTCTACAAGTTTTTCTCCTTTACTCTATTTGTGAGAGATTTGTTTGTACATGGGTATCTAACATGGCCTTGTAGTTGGGACCCATCCATTGCATCTTTGCATATTCTCCCTAAGTTGCACTTAAGGATGGTGTTGGTGTAAACAAGGTATATTACCTAACTAGTTTCATATTAGGTCCTATTCAAACTTGCATACTTAAGCTTTCTTAAGTCACTTATTATTTGTACATTATTTGTGTCTCATGTAATAGGATTAAGGCACTTGTCATGATCTTAGTTTGACTTAGGGTTTTATCATTGTCTTTATAACAAGGGTTTCATCATTGTATTCTTGTACCATTTTGTATGCATTTAATTAATTCTTTGGCTTCCTAACATTTCTATTGCTTCTCTCTTGTGTGGAAGGTTATTTTGGTTGCAAGTGATCCTTGGATCCTATGGAATTATTCATCAACTCTTACACAAACCATCAAAGGTCTCATAGAGAAGAGCAATGACATAGAACAGAGGCTAGAGGCGACAAAAGAAGAAATTCAACAACTCAATTCTAAATTTGAAGAGCTCAAGCTCTCCATAGGATCTCTTGAACTCATATGCACCCTTTGAAAATCTTACTAGAAGGAAGTTGAGCAAATTGCACATACCTTCACTCTGGCACTCCATTTCATTGAATATGCTAAAACTCTCCACTCGATGGTGTAGAAGGAGATTGACACAATGGAACCAACTCTCACGCAAATCCTCAATGATGCCCATGTTGCCATCATATGGCTCTTTAGCATGGATCCCCTCAAGTTGACCACTATCAAAATTCACAGTCGATTAGCCATTGCCCAAAAAATCAACAATGTCCTAGACAAGGACAAGATGCTACAAGAATATAAGGTGTGGTTGGGGGTCATGGCTAATGCAATAGCAAAGATTCAGACATACATACAAATGTTGATCAAGTGTGGTCTCCCCTCTCCTATGGATGTAAATGACAAAGTATTATCTACAAATGCTTTCCAAGAGATGATCAAGAGCAAAGTCCTAAATGAATCAGAGCTAGAAAAGTTATCCCCTATATCAACAACAGAGGAAATGTTAGCTATGATTAAGCTAACTACCAACTTGGGGACCCTTGTCCAAACCACCAGCCTGTAGTCTTAACAAGTATCTTATGAACACTTTGGAGTTGACGCGGAAGTATAGTTTTCTCACCTATATCAACCTACCCAAGCACAAGAATGGGGCAAGCTCGTGGCTTCTGTAAGACATTTGTAAGTGGGTAGCTATCATGTAAGTTTTGAAAATTTTAAAGTTTTGATTTTGTTGGCTAACTCTGTATCCACTAGATAAGCATATCTAGGTTCCTTTCCTTTTACAAGTGAAAGAACCCCTAAGAGTCGCCAAAACTATAGTGAATCCTTCGCTATGGGCGGCAAATGCATTATGCCTTCAAGATCGATCAATAAAGATGCCCTACAACACCCACGAGCCTGCCTAACCTCTTCGAATTTTATCAATTTTGAGTTTTGACATAATTCAAAGAAGTTCTAAGTCCTAACAAACGCATGTTGTTATAGACCAAGGTTACTACCTAGAGGAGCGCAATGATGTTGAGCAGGAGGTGCGCTGAGCAGGAAGATGATTTGAATTGAGTCGGGGTTGCTTCCATTCAGGGGCTGCAAGTTTCTAACGGGGTTGCTCCTGGGTGTTTGGATGCCTTGGGTGTTGGGGCTGCTGGTGCTCCTACCCAGGTTTCTGGTCCTAGTGTTTCCTGTGGTGGCTCTGTTGTTCCCTCGGCTGATAAGAAGCCTTCTGCTCCGAGTTTAGGTAGCTCACCTGATGTTGGCTTTAGGGCTGCTTCAGGCTGCCATAAGAAGTCTTTTTCTAATGTTGTGTTAAAAGCTCGTGCTCAGACTCTACCCACTCAAGCTAGGGTTAGGCCTTTACCATATGCCCGTGCTTCCCCTATTGTGGTCTATGTACCTAAGATCGCAGAAAATGAGAATTTCTATTTGAGACATGGAGTGGTCTGCAGGTTTAATGGCTTGTGGCCATCACTTCCAATACAAAAACTCAAATTTGTAGGTGACAAGGTCTAGCATTGATGGCCACCAACCGAATAGTTCCCAAACAACTAGTTTCACCTACCAGCATTGTTGAAGTGCAATACTAAGCTACAAAGCCTAAGAAGCAAGCTATCCAGAGGCCCCATGACCATGCCCAACCACAGAAAAAAGCAATTAAGGTGCTAGAATGTGGAGAGAAGTCTTTTCTTCCACATATTTCAAATTTAAAATGTAAAATGGTTGTAAAACTCATTGTGGGATGAGGAGACTAGTCTACAGATATCAGTTTATGTGCATATTCATAGTTTAGATGATGCTTTTTATAGCTAAGCTATAGAACCTGATGTATTCGGTAACTCTCAAGGAATTACACTTGCATGGCTAAGCTTTTGAGCCTACCACGTTAATTAATTCTAGCCTCTCTTATCTACTATATAGAGGAGCCTCATTTTATGTTTCTAAAAGTGCATGTTTTGTAATAGTGATTGATCCATGAACTTAATAAGAAGGTTATTCTCTAAAAGTTGATGTTTGTCTTTGTTCGTCATTTACTGTTATGTATGCATGTGTCTTTATGTTGATTAATGCAAGGTGAGAGCTATCGAGCTCTGCTTTGGTAGTTAAGACAATTTCCTACCATGTTAGAATTTTCAAAGGAAGCAAAACAAGGTTTCCCATAAAGCTTTAGTGTTACGACGTGGCAGTGTAATAGAGTTATAAAGTAAGAAGACACAGCATAAAGGCATTGGCAGGCCCCACTTGTATCGTCAATTTAAGTTAAGTCATTACTTAACCAAGAACACATGGCATGTGCTCTTGGGGATTCTCACAAATGCAAAAGATGAAGCCTCTCAAATTCCTCATGGACCATATTATCTACTAGTTATCAATACATCTAATAGCTTGCAAAGCGATATGCTATTGCAACATAGGAAAGCCAAGCCAAACATCTCGACTTCATGGAATTAATCTCGCAACTCCTCCTCATCATCCTAAGGACTACCATATTAGAAAATCCATGGTGGATCATTCCAATACAAAAAATCAAATTTGTAAGTGACAAGGTCTAGCATTGATGGCCACCAACGGAATAGTTCCCAAACAACTAGTTTCACCTACCAACATTGTTGAAGTGCAATACTAAGCTACAAAGCCTAAGAAGCAAGCTATCCAGAGGCCCCGTGACCATGCCCAACCACACACAAAAGCAATTAAGGTGCTAGAATGTGGAGAGAAGTCTTTTCTTCCACATATTTCAAATTTAAAATGTAAAATGGTTGTAAAACTCACTGTGGGATGAGGAGACTAGTCTACAAATATCAGTTTATGTGCATATTCATAGTTTAGATGATGCTTTGTATAGCTAAGCTATAAAGCCTGATGTATTGGCTAACTCTCAAGGAATTTCACTTGCATGGCTAAGCTTTTGAGCCTACCACGTTAATAAATTCTAGCATCTCTTATCTACTATATAGAGGAGCCTCATTTTATGTTTCTAAAAGTGCATGTTTTGTAATAGTGATTGATCCATGAACTTAATAAGAAGGCTATTCTCTAAAAGTTGATGTTTGTCTTTGTTCGTCATTTACTATTATGTATGCATGTGTCTTTATGTTGATTAATGCAAGGTGAGAACATCAAGCTCTGCTTTGGTAATTAAGACAATTTCCTATCCTACGTGAGCCTTTTGCTATACTTTATTTATTTCCTGCTATCTCTAACCCTTCCCCCCAACACAATAGATTTAGGCTTAGCTTAGGACAAATAAGAAGTTGCCTTTCAATCTTGGAGATCGGCTTGTAGGTCATTCCTTGCCCTACATACCTTTCGATTGTTGGCATTTCATGCGCAATACATTTGACCCTTGAATGAGGAGTCCTAGAAACTCTCCCACTTGAAATGACTAGTATCTTCTGGCACTCCTAGTGAAACCTTGAGGATGTCAGTGGAAACCTACCAATAAAGACTAAGCATAGTCCACATATGATAAGGATTTTAGAGAGTATCTAGGGTCTTATAATGCTCTTCTAGAATCAAAATAGTACAAGTCTCAATCATTCATACTATGACTCTTTTTTTTTCACTTTCTACTTACCCTATTATAGATGCGAATATACAACCAGGAATAAGGGGGAAAAAGTACATATAATTTTAATGCATGGAGCAATAATAAAAGAAGACACAAAGTTCTTCAAGGAGAGAACAACAAAAAGGAACACATCTAAGTATTACAATTTTTTATTCAAATTGATTAAACCTTTTCAAGAAGGTTACAAGAACCAAAGCTTCTCTCCAAGGAGAGGGCACCATGGGTTCCCAAGTGTTATTCTTTATAAAAGAATTATATCTTGGCTAAATTGCATTTATCAAATTTTGATTATGATAGGCCTCTTCAAAGGTTTGAAGTTCGACTTCATACAAAGTTTAACTAAGGCAATAAACGCATGTTGACTTTTAATCACTTTAAGAATATAGGACTCCAAATTTGAATCCTGAATTTAAGATTGAACCCGTGTGGGTCTTTTGGAAAAAGAATTATGATCAATGTTAGAAGAAGAAATATGATCATCTTCTTCAGAACTAGAAGATTCAAAAAATGTTATAATAGAATAATTGGATAAAGTAGATTTTAGGATGAGAACATTTCAACTTAGAACAATACACCTTTTGAAAGGATCATAAAGTCTAAGACCTTTTGCTTTTCCCCATACCAAACAAAAAAAAAGACTAATAATAGGAGGGCTAGTGCACTCCAAGACTAACAATAGGCATTATTACTAGTGGTGGTGATTATGTGGGCCATTGGATTAAAATGAACTCAATGTCCATAGCTCTCACTATTAACATAAGGTAAGATTGCAACCAAGAAATTTATAAAACAAGAAACATCAATACAAGGTTGTGGAACCTTGTCATGAGGTTGAGAACAAAGATGCAAAGGTAAGGGTATTATAATGCAAGGATCCAAGCCCTATAGGACATTGGCTAAAGGATCCAATGTTAGGAGTCATTCTAAAGAATAGATCCTTGACTTCATCGTTAAACAGAACCAATATAAAGTGCTTAGAGGGAACCCAATTCTAAGGCACAAATAATTTGATTATTCTAATGTGAAGGGAATGTGAGAAATACTTATAGGCAAGTATTCGATCAATTTCTAGATATGATCACGTAAAAAAAAATTCAAGCATAAACATGATTTACACTTTCATCCCTAATAGTGAGGTTGCTAATCTTAGGAAATTCCCAAATTTACACGACCTTAGCCTAGCATAGCCTTTAGGCTTTGGATATGGTCCAAAGGTCTTAATATTAGTAAATTAAAAACATTTACTAATAAAACTAATTGAAGTATTGAAAAAAATATTGTTGTATTCTAGGCTTTGAGCTCTACCAAAGAATATTTTCATATGGAGAAATTTGGAGTTGAAGTTCATTTTTTGTTGAATTTGCTCTAAAAGAGGGGTTAGGCTATCACATAAACAATTCCGAGCTCACCCCAAATTGTTTAGGTTGAAACCATGCCCAACAAATTAACCTTCAATTTGAAACTTTATATCAAATGATATCAATTTAATATTTTCAAGTGAAAGAGTTTTAGTCGAAACTCTTTGTGCCACATAGATGCCAAGTAGTTTCAAGCAAAATTGTTTCACCCAAAACTATTTTGTTGGCCCAAAGTGTGACACAACTATGGACTTTAACCCCGATACCATGGTGAGATTATAATATGATAATGTGATTAATATTATAAATGAATAATAACTAAAATGAAAAAAAATAATTACACTAGCACACAAAATTATGTAGGATTTAACCCTAATGCTAAAAAATCCACAAAAAACATCATTTTATTAAGAACACTTTACATAAATGTCTATTTAAAAAATAGACAAAACTTGTGGATTCACTTCACTTCTCCTCACTTCCACTGGCCCACAATTTACTCTCTATGTAGAGTTAATTACATACACATATTACTAATTCCATAACAATTGATTCTCATTGAGAGAATCATCCCTTAAATACAGGGAGAAGGGATGGCAAAATTTGAAAGGGTAGTTGCCACCCCTTTTCAAAACCAATTTTTGTGAACAATTAATATTACACGTTTTAATAATGCTTTATGAAGAATTTAATATATATAAGGTTAATTCACCTAATATTTAGAACATTATAAATGTTATAAAGGTTTGATCCTGAGTAACATTATTTTCTAACAATTTCTATCTAGATCAAATTTATGTTTTTGATACCCCTCTGCATATACTAGTATAATTAAAATAACTCCCCATTTTCATCAAGTATCTTATATAACTACTTTTTTTGTTAATATTTTTATATCCTCTTATTATTGCTACCTTATCAACCAAGTGCACTGTCCACACCTACATCTAACTCAAAACAAATTTTGCTTGTCATCACATGCATTAAAGCTTCAACACAAAAAAAACTTGGATAAACTATGACAAATATGTTTTTGATAAAGATAAGCAACTAACCAGGGGTTGAACACTTTACAAACAAGGCCACAAGGGCAGTAAAACAAGAGACAAAACAGAACAACTGCAGCCAAGCTGCAGGAAACCAACTTGACCAAAAGAACATGATCCCAGAAGCAGCAGACCAGGAACAACAAACCGACAGCACAGGTACAGTAGCCTAGATGGAGAGAAAATAGCAAGGATCTACACAACACCGGATCCTGCCCTACCAAATCTAAATCCCTTGCCACCAGATAGCATAGGATCTTTCTTCCTACACTGAACCATAGTCCAAGAAGGCACAGAATAAGGGTCAACAACACCAGGCGAGAGCGAGACCTCTCCCGAAGGCATGAACAAAGAGGGGTCATGAAGAGCCCCAACCGACACCAAAGAATCCACCCGCAGAGACGCCGAGCCCGAAGAGGGCAAAACCGAAGAAGAGGAAGCTGGAATGAAAGCAAAGGGCCTGCCCGAGCCAGTAGGAACCGAATGAACTGATAAGTGTTCAAAAGAGTCCCAAGAATGTGAGGGAACCGCAGTATCAGCAGTCATCGCCACCTCCACAGTAGCAACCCCAGAAGGGATCTCAGCCTCCTCAAAAGAAACATCCCCCTAAGACGAAACGTCCTCCTGAGAAGCATTGATAGTCAGGTGATCCAAGAGAGCATCCTTCCACCAAGTTGCAGCCCGCTTACGCCGCGAGAGTGGGCAACCAAAGGCCAAATGACCGGTAGCAAAACACCTTCTACATCTAAAAGGGATACCCTCATAATTGATTAGTTGTTGCCATGGCCTTTCCCCAACCATCAAGACCACATCACCATGAAGAGGTCTAGACATGTCAATATCCACAAGGATCCGAGCTACTGTGGAATGCCCCATGAAAGAGGTTGTTGAATCAACCTTAAGGAAATGACCAATAGCATTGTCTATGCTCTCATAGCAAGAATCCTCCCAAAATTGGAGAAGGAGATTTGGGAGACGAACCCAAATAGATCTGATGTTGAGTGGCTCAATGAGGGGATTAAAGGAGAGAGTCCAGGGTTTGATGAAGAGAGAATGCTCCCCCCACAACCAAACCCTACCGTCAAGAACTAAGTCTCGCTGCTCTGAAGAAGCAAATGTCACAATAAAGAATCCTCTAGCACATGGAAACAACTCAATCTTACCTTCAACAAGTGGCTTCCAAGACTCCATGACCCAATTGTGGAGATTGGGCAGGGAGGGCCAGAATCCATTAAATCTGTATATTAGCCCTATATTATGATAGAACTCTTCATTTTCAGTGATCTCTGATCCACACACCACGACAGGAGACTCCTGGGCACAAGGGATAGGTTGGGAACCAAACCGAGGTGAGCAAGTCATAGCACCAAAACTAGCAACACCAACAGAGAAAGATTTTTTAGGGCCCTCAGGAACCATTCACCCCTCAGCAAACCCACCAACAGCATCGGCATCAACACCACTAGCATGGCCGCAGACCCCCAAACCAACACCAACAGCCAACTCTGCATGAGACAGCACCTCACGAACATCCTCAAGACCTTGCCCGTGCCCAACTGTAGTGGACTCCAACCCACACTCCTACAAGCCCGAAGCGGCCACACCCAGCATGCCCAAATTAAGACGAAAGCTAGACCGACCACCAACCGCTGAGGTCTCCTTCAGCGGTGACGAGGGAACAAAAATTCTACCATCGCCATTCAAACTTACCGTTTCCCGCTTAGCACTCATCACTCAGAGTTAAGATTCATTGTAAATATGTTACAATGTTATTCAAACCTGCCGAGCATGGATTTTCATCTTTCTCAATTTATAAAACTTACCAAGAGGTTTGAATATGAGTTGTTGGCTCTACAAGCTGAAGCCCCACCATTTCACCACAAAGTCTCCCTTCTTGGAGGATAAGCAAGCTCAATTTTTGACATGGTAGAGGGCGACCCTGCAGGGTTTGAACCTTGGTTGTTGGCACTACAGGCAAGAAACCCCACCATTTCACCAAAGGGTCTCCTCCTAACTATGACAAATATGTTATCCTTCCAAAAAACTTTGATTTAAAAGCACTTATACATCTCAATTCTCAAATTCTTGCAACACCAACGCTAATTTAGTGAATCCCCCTAATAACAAATATGTCAATTATAGTATACATATTAATTTAAATTATAATGAACATATTTTAAAGGTACTTGATGATTCTTCTAGGTAGGGTTGTAACATTATCAAAAGTTGTCCAATAACTAGTTTTCTTTAATTTAGGTAGCACTGTATTAAACTTACACAACTTTGGTGTGACCATTGTTTCATTTGTTATTTGCATTGGAATTGGAATTAAACAAGCACCCCTAGGTTTATAAAGCTTTGACAGAATACAAGACTATGTGATGTGTACAAAAAAAATTCACAACCTGGCAAGACTAACATAATGAATGACATTTCTTCTAAGTGATTTGTAGAAGATTTGAAAAACCACTTATTAATATCCTACCCCTTATATGCATGCTTCCCAACCCTCAATGCCTACCCATTCACATTGATTAAATTATCCACTTTCTCTATAATACTAAAATGATATTATATCACATTTTAGTTATTTGAAAACATAAATACACATATAAAAAATATTACTTTACAAATAAATCTTTAAATCTAATTTTAACTTTTTTTTTTATATTTTGAAATTTCCTAAATTTTAATTAAATAAATTTAACACAGAAACTACATAAAATATTTTCTTTCTCTTCCTCGTAGATACTTTACAATTTCATATCATATCATGTACCGTGAAAATATCACAACTTCTATACAAAATTTGTTTATAAAGAGAAGAAGAACGTAATTCACCATATTAACTTTAAACCCTCCTTGGAAAAACCATTCACAAACAACCGTCTTAACGATACTGGTATACTTATATAACCGACAAGATGTTTAGGATAAGAAATATTTTAAAATAATTCTAAGACTAAAGCACCAATAAAACTTTAGTGGTAAGTTCAAGGGTATTTCCCTTTTTAAGTGACACGTTTCACGTACCTATCTATATTTAACTTATTGTAGCATAAGTTTTAGTTACATGAATGGACTTATTATTTTAAATAGTCTTAAAGATGAGAAACAACAAATGTTAACAAAGTTCCACAGAATTTTAAGACACGTTTATTATTGTGGCTCTAATGTAACCGTGTAAAAACTCTACTGCATGTAAATGAGTTGCATTGGGTAGAAAGTGGGATTCTAAAGTAATAACAAAAAGTTAAACATCACATGGCCAATAAAGTAAACAGCACTTCCTTTTTAATATATATATATACACGGCTTCTACAAACTAAACAATATTTAAGCAATTTAAATTAAAAATTTTGAATAAAAATATTTAAAAGGAAAATAGTATTTTATATTAATTTAATTTAATGATTAAAAGTAATTTTATATTAAATTAAAATAATTAGTTGTTATTTTTGTGTGTGAGTTATAAATTAGTTTTTAAGCTTATTGGTAATTGTAATTTTTAAAAATATCAAAAAAAATTCAATTAATTATTCAAACGAGGGTCTGTTTGACACGTATATCTAATTTATAGTTTAGTGAAAAGTTATTATCTAAAAAAAATTTAAGAAATTTCTCAGAAAGATCAAAATTTATAATTATAATATCACTTTATTACCCTATTTTAATATGGAAAAAATTACTCTTGATTATTAATTAAATGTACAGTAAGAAAAACCCTAAAAACCCATTAAAATGCAAAAAAAAATTAGAGATCAATTGATGGGTACCTGGATTGGTGAAATTGAAGCTCCCTTATGTCACAAATTATCAATCAAATCTCTGGTTCTAAACATCTGTGCAACAACAGAAAGATAACACTGTTATAATATCCCTGTTACGCTCCACTGTACTTGAAAACAAACGCAAACATTATCCAAACAAAAAAATCAAACCTGGCATTTTACTCGCCATGATTTCTTGCTTCCTAACTATAAATGAGTTTTCGTAAATTTTCTTCTCTGCAGAAGAACATCCCGCCTCTTTTTTACTTCATATGGCAATCGCAGCCTGATGTATTTAGCGTGTAGCTTAACTGTCACGCACTCGGCACATTGGCAGAGATGTATTGTGCTTCACTTTTCTTTTTTTTTTTAGATACTTTTATTTCGATAGCCACAAGGCCCACAACCCATCCCGCGCACTAAAACCACCGAGAGTCCAAAGAAAAAGTCATCAAAATGTAGACCGTTCGGACATAGGGCTGTAAACAATACGTTCTCACCATTCTATTTCAATGTATGTTTAGACGTGAATAGGAGGCATTGATAAATTATGTGTAAGAAACGAACACCGATGAGTTGAGAATGATATAACGAGATTTAAGTAATTTAAGATTAAAATAATTGAGTTAAGAATGAAATAACAAGACTTATAATTTTCGCTGATGGCGATAGCCTGCGTGGGAGAGCAAGCTAGGGCACTCAAGCAGGATCGAGTTTTCTCTGTGTGCAGGGGATTTGCATGTTAGTGGGGGGTCAAGGGGACCGGGTCTACTTCTTCGTTTCTTCTTTTTTTTTCTGGATTTAGCTGGTTGTGAGGCATCCTTCGGCACGGGTGGTGGTGTGCAGAGTTCAAGGGTTTCCAGCTCCGGGTTTTCTTTTATTGTGTTCCCTCTAGTTCATGTTTGCTGCACGTTGGGGGGTTTTTCTTCCTTTGAGGGGTTGTCTCTTGTGGTGGTGCGCCTGTTTGGAGCCATTGCTTTGGATTCAGCGTGGTGTGGGGGGCATTTTGGGCCCTCACTCGTTGGATATAAATGGGTTCAAATGTGCCTTTGGATATGGTAGGTCATGCTTCTTCTATGGCTGGGGAGGATGCCGGAATACCTATTCAATCTTCTTCTGGATCAAATGTGGTCTGAAATGGTTTCCTTAAATTGCCAAAGATGAATGGATGCTTGAAGAGGTCCCAGGAGCAGTCGATTTTAGTAATACAATCAGAGTCGATAGCTAAAAATATTAATTACTACTACAATCATGTTTTGATTTGTAAGTTCATGGGGATGAGGGTTTCCCCCCCATTTCTTGATACGTGGATTCGCAAGACATGGAACCCGAAAGGAGATTTTGATATTTTGATGGCTGCAAATAACTTCTTTATGGTGGATTTTTTGTGTGTCTCGGATCGGAATAGGGCCTTTGAAGGGGGCCCATACTTTTATAATCAAGTGGGTCTCTTCATCAAACCATGGCATGTTGGCTTTAACTCAGTAGAGGAGTTACCTTCTAGAATCCCAATTTGGGTTCGTCTTCCTTGGTTACTGTTTGAATGCTGGAGAAGTGATATATTGCAGTCGATTGCATTGTTGCTGGGAAAACCTATTGGTCCTTCTTAGCAAACTTTAAATAAGAGAATTTTTTCTTATGCTAGGGTTTGTGTTGAAATTGATTTGAACCAGCCGCTACCAGAATCTATTGATATGACTATTGGGTCTTGCTCCTGGACTCAGTCGTTAGATTACGAGACATTACCTTTCAGGTGTCGACTATGTCATGAATATGGTCATCTTCAGCGGAGGTGTCCCCGAGCCTCTGGTGCAGCTAGTTCAAGTCCCCATGCAGGGAGGTGCGGCTGATAAAGAAGGTTTTATTCTGGTTAAGTCTTGTAATCATGGTCGAGGCTTGAAGAGATCCCTCGAGGATAGGCAGGAGGAGGAAACATTCAACCGATTTGAGACGTTAGAGGATTTGGTCCAGGAGGAAAATTTTCAAGCGGACTTGCAGGCAACAGCTGGATCAATTACTAAGGTTGTTCCTGGGGATCAGCCTAATATGATTCCTAGTTCAAATCAGCTTGGTGAGCAGGATACTCAGATGGACACTAAATTGGCTCATCTGGCTCCTGTTCAGGTTGCGTTAGATTTGATGCTAGAGGCTTCTGGTGGCCCTCCTAGTGCCGGTGGTGTTCTACCTGAAGTGTGAGGTACTCCAGACTTAGGTAAAAGTAAGGCTCCTTCCCCAGCCTTGGGTTTGCAACCAAAAACCCTCAAAAAAGGGGCTCCTGAGAAACCTCTTAAGGTTGGTAGAAAAAAGTACCTGGAAAAGGTAAAGCTACCTGGTGAGACATTGGTTGAGTCAGGTTCAGTGAGGACTATTGATGCTCACTTCTCCCAACCCCAATGATGATTGTGCTCTCTTGGAATGTGAGGGGTATGAATAGCATCCCTAGACAAAAGGCTATTCAAAATTTGATTCGTATTCATTCTCCTGATGTGGTTTTCCTTTAGGAAACTAAGTTATCTGTTGATAGTATGATGAGTGTGGCTTCGAAGATTTGGAGTCGTGGTCAGTGTCAATGTGTTGGTGCTCTTGGTAGCTCTGGTGGGGTTGCATTCTTATGGGACCCATGTAGAGTTAGGACAATTTGGTGGTACTTTTGCAGAGGTTTGATTTCTTGTGTTGCTTCTCATCTTGAGTCAAGAGAGAGAATACTCTTTTATAACATCTATGCTTCGGCTAACCTTCATGGCAAGGTAATGTTGTGGGGCTTTGTCAAATATGTGAGGACTTTGGATCCTTATCTCCCATAGATTTTAGCCGGGGATTTTAATGCCGTCGTTTCTCTGGAAGAGAAGAGGGGAGGCATTGCTCGCTTGGAGCCTTCTTCTGATCTCTTGCAGGTTAATGTGGCTCTCTTGAATTTGGTTGACATCAAGCCTATTAAGAGGAGATGTGGGGATGCTGCCATTTCTGAACGCCTAGATAGATTCTTCGTGTCTAGTTTCTGGTTGGAGGACAGGTGGCTGACTAGCTCTGAGATTTTGGATGGGTGGGGTTCTGATCATTGGCCAATCAAACTTACTATTGAGCTACCCTGACGTTGTGTAAAGCAGTCTTTTAAGTTTTAGCTCATGTGGTTAAGAGATGACTCCCTCCAGGATCTTCTTTCTGGTTGGTGGAATTTGGGGAAGCCGTTACATGGGCCCGCTATGTACCCCTTCTCCAAGAGGCTCCAATATGTGAAATATAGGTTGAAACGATGGAATAGGCAACACTTTGGTAGTGTTTTCCATGCAAAGCAGTCTGCTCAAGCTCATTTGGACTCGATCACCAAGCAAATTCGTGATCGGGGCCTCACTGAGGATCTAGGTTTGTTGGAAGCTGTTGGTGTGAAGAAAGCTGAGGAATGGGAATTACGTGAGGAAATTTTTGGAAACAAAAGTCCTGAATCGAGTGGCTTAAGGTAAGAGACAGGAATACTTCTTTCTTCCATAATTTAGTAAAAGATAGCAGACAAGGTAATGTCATTTCTTCTCTCAGGTCTTTGAATGGGGAGATTCTCTCCTCCTCTGCTTCTATTTCTGCTGAGGCTGTTCGTTACTTTTCTATTCTATTATCTGAGGATTCCCTTCCTGCGGAGGAGGATGAAGCTGATATTTTGAATCATATTCCGCCCTTAGTCACCAGTGAAATGAATGCTTCTTTGCTTAATCCTATTTCTTTGTCGGAGCTCAAAACTGTTGTCTTCCAGATGAAAAAGGGAAAAGCTCCAGGGCCTGATGGTTTCCCGGTTGAGTTCTACAAAGAGTTTTGGGAAGTGATTAAGTTGGATTTGTTGGAAGTCATTCACGAATCTTTCATGAATAAACAAATGCTGAAATCCATGAATGCTACCTTCCTTTCTCTCATTCCAAAGAAGGATGGGGCTAATTCTCTAGATCTTTTTAGGCCCATTACCTTATGTAATGTGGTTTACAAGATTATTACTATGTTGATTGTTGAGCAGCTAAAACCCTAGCTAAGTAGGTTAATTTCTGAAGAGTAAGGGGGTTTGTGGCTGGTAAGCAAATTATGGATGGTGTCATCATTGCAGCTAAGACGATTCATTCTATGGATCATTCTAAAGAGAAAACTATGTTTATTAAGTTGGATATGGCTAAAGCTTATGATCAAGTTAAATGGGCCTTCTTATTTAAGATCTTAGGAGTGTTTGGTTTTGTTGGTGAATGGATTGAGTGGGTCAAGAGCTGTGTTACTTCTCCTTCCTTTCGGTGCTGATTAATGGTTAGCCAACAGAGTTGTTTGGTGCTTCTAGGGGGCTCAAACAAGGGGACCCTTTATCTCCCTATTTGTTCATCTTATTGGTAAAGGGCTTGGGGAGGTTTATTAGATCCCAGGTGGAGACTGGTTTGACTAAGGGCTGGAGTTTTGGAAACAATATTCCCCCTCAATCACATTTGCAGTTTGTTGATGACACAGCTCTGATGGGCAGAGCCAAGGTTGAGGAGGCTTCTGGTTGGCGCAAGATTCTAGATTGTTATTTGGCTGCATCAGGTTAGAAAATTAATGAGGGGAAGTCTTTTATTTACTTCTTTCATACTCCGCGGGCTATTCAGAGGAGAATTGCTGGTATCCTTCGTTCTCAGATTGGCACTCTCCCTTTTGTGTATCTTGGTATTCCGCTTGCTATTCATTCGCCTCCTAAATTGTTTTGGCAGGAGATTATAGATAAGTTCAGAAATCTGGTTAGTCCTTGGACTAACAGGGGACTCTCTTCTGCAGGCAGGGTGACTCTTCTAAAGTCAATGGTGCAGGCTCTTCCTCTATACAGGTGTTTTGATCTCTCTGCACCTTTTGGCTTTATCAAAGACTTTGAGAGTTTGTCTCGGTAGTTCCTTGGTCTGGCAACTTCCTTCACAGGAAGTGGAGTTTGGTTAAGTGGGAAGCTATTTGTAGGCCGAAGCAGGCTGGTGGTCTGGGTCTGTGTAGAACTTATTTGAATGGGCAATCTTTAGCAGCTAAGCTGTATTAGCGGTGGTGTTCGCAACAACATCAATCATGGGCAAAAATTCTTACCTCAAAGTATCTGGGTGCAATTGAGAGTGTGGATGTTACCCGCTTCAATTTGGAGGGGAAGGGTTCTATGATTTGGAGTACCCTCAAAAGGGGTGCCAAGTTGGTCAAGCAAGAGTTGTTTTGGATTTGCAATGGGGGTCGGGATGCTCTCTTTTGGCATGATTCTTGGAATGGTTATCCTCCCATTTTGTCTACTCACCCCCACCTACAAAATTTGAGTAGGCATTTTATTGATGCTGGGTGGTGCCATGTTGCTAATTTTAAAACTCTTCAAAATTTGGGACAAGTTAGTGTGTATAGTTGGAAGGTTATGCAGGAGTGGCCTCCTGGTGGGGAAACTAGAGATTATCAAGAGCTTGGTAGGATTTTGTTGGGGTGTGTCTGCACTTCTCTTCCTAGGAGAGATGTGTTGGCTTGGGGTCCTAATCCAAAAGGTAATTTTTTTGTTGCCTCAAGTTATCAAGTTCTTGATAAGCAAATGTTTGGGAGCTCGCAGGTCTCATGGTGGAAACATGTTTGGAATAAGTTTGCTTGGCCTAAGTGTAACTTCTTCTCGTGGTTAGTTGTTCAAGGGAGGTGCCTTACTTGGGAGAACCTCTAGAAACGTGGGTTTCAGGGCCCCTCTAAGTGTGTTCTGTGTGGTGAGCATGAGCAGTGCATCCCCCATCTCTTCTTTCAGTGCTCCTTTGTGAAAGTTATTTGGCATTTCTGATGGAATCTCTGGCGTATACCATGTGTAGACATGCTTCTTCTTTAGAAGATTTTTGGAGGAGTTTGGGGCCTCCCCCTATAAAGACCTCTTTTCTCCTCATTGCTTGGATCATTGGCCCCAGTTTGATAATTTGGCATATTTGGTTGGAGCGCAACCATAGAATCTTTTTGGACAAGAAGCTACTTATTGGTCAGCTCTGGTTGAGGATTTTGGGTGATCTGCAAGAAACTTTGGCTGCTAAGTGTGATCTATCTGTCCCTGTTGCTTCTGGTGACTGTGATGTTGTTGAAGCCTTGGGTCTCTCTGGGGGTGGATGGAAACATTTGAGAATGGTTCAGCATGGGCGTGGTAGAGCGAGGGTCTGTCGTATTGGTCGCTGGTCTCCGCCCGCTGTGGGGGAGCTAAAAATCAATACTGATGGATCTTCCAGAGGTAATCCTAGCCATGCTGGAGTTGGTGGCATTGGCAGGGATAGTTCGAGGGTGGTAATTTTTTTCTTCTCTATATATAAAGGTCAGCATACAAATAATCTCATGGAGGCTCTTGCTATTCTTCTGGCATTAGAGCATGCTTCTGCCCTCGGCTGGAGGTAGATTATTTGTGAATCAATATCTTAGGCAGTGATTGATATGATGAATAAGAGACATTTTGAGGAGGTGAACTAGCAACTTGCAGTGGTGGCTAAACAAATTGTTTCTCTGAGCAATACTTTAGATTCTATTGCTTTTTGTCATGTGCCATGGGAGTGGAATAAGGTGGCAGATGGTTTGGCGAAGTGGACGTTTGAGCAAATGGAACTTGGAATGTGGATGATTGGGGCAATCTTCCTGATGATTTGGCTCATGTTCTTGAAAATTGGGTTATGGAGGATATGAAGAGCTTTTTGGGTGTTAATTATTGATTTTGGTTGTGCCCCTTATGGGTGTTTCTTTCTGCTTTGTAATGATTTTCTGATTCAATAAAGTTTTTACCCCTTTTTATTAAAAAAAAGACATATAATTTGAAGTTAAAATAATTGAAAGGATTCAAATAGAAATATACATTTTCTTTCTTTATAATATAATACAAATATATATGATTCAAAATTAATAAATTATGATATGTTTTTAAAATTAAGATTTTATATTAATTAAGTTTATGATTTTTTTAAATGTATTATATAATCTTATAATTTAAAATGTCTGGATTAAATTTATTGGAATTTAAGTTGAACGTCTTAAAAAATTTGGGAAAAAAATCTTGTTTACAACAATAAACATTACTATATAACATAAATAAACAAACAATAAACATTACCATATAACATATAGCTCTAATCATTGCTGTTGACTTATGTTCAGCAAAAAAAAAATTATTATCAAATTTGATTTTGAAAGCTGTGCAAGAATCACATGAAGGGGCTGAGATTCTGTATATGTAATCCATGCTCTCCAAAGCCTAAATTTAACGATTGACCCTACCTGTCAAGCAATTTTTTTTAATGATGGATATCCATTTAAAGTTGCCCTTCAAAGGTCAAGATCTATCTTATTGAAGAAATGTATATTATAAGTTAGATATATTTTTAATTATAGTTCTATATAATTTTTTACTGTTTGTTTAGAATTTTCTCTTTTATATGATACAGTATTTCTAAAATTTTGATTGTATTTTATTGCAAAAATCTTTACATACAGTCATACAACCATCAAATTTAGGTCCTAATTATTGCTTTCTAATATATAGATTTCTATAAGTTCACTTTTACAATTCCAAATAAGTGGATTTCCAATTATGAAAAGTGCAAATTCATTTCAATTCCAAAGTTTTGCACATACAATCCATGCTCTCTAAGAGACTCTAACCATTCATTTTTACAATTCTAACCATTCACTTTTACAATTCCAGATAAGTGGATTTCCAAACATAGAAAGTGTAGATTCATTCCAAAGTGCATTCCATGTAGTATACATCGAGTTCAACTTATACAATATGTTTATCAACAAATTTGTCACCATTTAGGCAGGAGGAGGAAACCTTCAACCGATTTGAGACGTTAGAGGATTTGGTCCAGGACGAAGGTTTTCAAGCGGACTTGCAGGCAACAGCTGGATCAATTACTGAGGTTGTTCCTGGGGATCAGCCTAATATGATTCCTAGTTCAAATCAGCTTGGTGAGCAGGATACTCAAATGGACACTAAATTGGCTCATCTGGCTCCTGTTCAGGGTGCGTTAGATTTGATGCTAGAGGCTTCTGGTGGCCCTCCTAGTACTGGTGGTGTTCTACCTGAAGTGTGAGGTACTCTAGACTTAGGTAAAAGTAAGGCTCCTTCCCCAGCCTTGGGTTTGCAACCAAAAACCCTCAAAAAAGGGGCTCCTGAGAAACCTCTTAAGGTTGGTAGAAAAAAGGACCTGGAAAAGGTAAAGCTACCTGGTGAGACATTGGTTGAGTCGGGTTCAGTGAGGACTATTGATGCTCACTTCTCCCAACCCCAACGATGATTGTGCTCTCTTGGAATGTGAGGGGTATGAATAGCATCCCTAGACAAAAGGCTATTCGAAATTTGATTCTTATTCATTGTCCTGATGTGGTTTTCCTTTAGGAAACTAAGTTATCTGTTGATAGTATGATGAGTGTGGCTTCGAAGATTTGGAGTCGTGGTCAGTGTCAATGTGTTGGTGCTCTTGGTAGCTCTGGTGGGGTTGCATGCTTATGGGACCCATGTAGAGTTAGGACAATTTGGTGGTACTTTTGCAGAGGTTTGATTTCTTATGTTGCTTCTCATCTTGAGTCTAGAGAGAGAATACTCTTTTATAACATCTATGCTTCGGCTAACCTTCATGGCAAGGTAATGTTGTGGGGCTTTGTCAAATATGTGAGGACTTTGGATCCTTATCTCCCACAGATTTTAGTCAGGGATTTTAATGTCGTTGTTTCTCTGGAAGAGAAGAGGGGAGGCATTGCTCGCTTGGAGCCTTCTTCTGATCTCTTGCAGATTAATGTGGCTCTCTTGAATTTGGTTGACATCAAGCCTATTAAGAGGAGATGTGGGGATGCTGCCATTTCTGAACGCCTGGATAGATTCTTCGTGTCTAGTTTCTGGTTGGAGGACAGGTGGTTGACTAGCTCTGAGATTTTGGATGGGTGGGGTTCTGATCATTGGCCGATCAAACTTACTATTGAGCTACCCTGACGTTGTGTAAAGCAGTCTTTTAAGTTTTAGCTCATGTGGTTAAGAGATGACTCCCTCCAGGATCTTCTTTCTGGTTGGTGGAATTTGGGGAAGCCGTTACATGGGCCCGCTATGTACCCCTTCTCCAAGAGGCTCCAATATGTGAAATATAGGTTGAAACGATGGAATAGGCAACACTTTGGTAGTGTTTTCCATGCAAAGCAGTCTGCTCAAGCTCATTTGGACTCGATCACCAAGCAAATTCGTGATCGCGGCCTCACTGAGGATCTAGGTTTGTTGGAAGCTGTTGGTGTGAAGGAAGCTGAGGAATGGGAATTACGTGAGGAAATTTTTTGGAAACAAAAGTCCTGAATCGAGTGGCTTAAGGTAAGAGACAGGAATACTTCTTTCTTCCACAATTTAGTAAAAGATAGGAGACAAGGTAATGTCATTTCTTCTCTCAGGTCTTCGAATGGGGAGATTCTCTCCTCCTCTGCTTCTATTTCTGCTGAGGCTGTTCGTTACTTTTCTATTCTATTATCTGAGGATTCCCTTCCTGCGGAGGAGGATGAAGCTGATATTTTGAATCATATTCCGCCCTTATTCACCAGTGAAATGAATGCTTCTTTGCTTAATCCTATTTGTTTGTCGGAGCTCAAAACTGTTATGTTCCAGATGAAAAAGGGAAAAGCTCCAGGGCCTGATGGTTTCCCGGTTGAGTTCTACAAAGAGTTTTGGGAAGTGATTAAGTTGGATTTGTTGGAAGTCATTCACGAATCTTTCATGAATAAACAAATGCTGAAATCCATGAATGCTACCTTCCTTTCTCTCATTCCAAAGAAGGATGGGGCTAATTCTCTAGATCTTTTTAGGCCCATTACCTTATGTAATGTGGTTTACAAGATTATTACTAAGTTGATTGTTGAGCAGCTAAAACCCTAGCTAAGTAGGTTAATTTCTGAAGAATAAGGGGGTTTGTGGCTGGTAAGCAAATTATGGATGGTGTCATCATTGCAGCTAAGACGATTCATTCTATGGATCATTCTAAAGAGAAAACTATGTTTATTAAGTTGGATATGGCTAAAGCTTATGATCAGGTTAAATGGGCCTTCTTATTTAAGATTTTAGGAGTGTTTGGTTTTATTGATGAATGGATTGAGTGGGTCAAGAGCTGTGTTACTTCTCCTTCCTTTCGGTGCTGATTAATGGTTAGCCAACAGAGTTGTTTGGTACTTCTAGGGGGCTCAAACAAGGGGACCCTTTATCTCCCTATTTGTTCATCTTATTGGTAGAGGGTTTGGGGAGGTTTATTAGATCCCAGGTGGAGACTGGTTTGATTAAGGGCTAGAGTTTTGGAAACAATATTCCCCCTCAATCACATTTGCAGTTTGTTGATGACACAGCTCTGATGGGCAGAGCCAAGGTTGAGGAGGCTTTTGGTTGGCGCAGGATTCTAGATTGTTATTTGGCTGCATCAGGTTAGAAAATTAATGAGGGGAAGTCTTTTATTTACTTCTTTCATACTCCGCGGGCTATTCAGAGGAGAATTGCTGGTATCCTTCGTTCTCAGAGTGGCACTCTCCCTTTTGTGTATCTTGGTATTCCGCTTGCTATTCATTCGCCTCCTAAATTGTTTTGGCAGGAGATTATAGATAAGTTCAGAAATCTGGTTAGTCCTTGGACTAACAGGGGACTCTCTTCTGCAGGCAGGGTGACTCTTCTAAAGTCAATGGTGCAGGCTCTTCCTCTATACAGGTGTTTTGATCTCTCTGCACCTTTTGGCTTTATCAAAGACTTTGAGAGTTTGTCTCGGTAGTTCCTTGGTCTGGCAACTTCCTTCACATGAAGTGGAGTTTGGTTAAGTGGGAAGCTATTTGTAGGCCGAAGCAGGCTGGTGGTCTGGGTCTGTGTAGAACTGATTTGAATGGACAATCTTTAGCAGCTAAGCTGTATTAGCGGTGGTGTTCGCAACAACATCAATCATGGGCAAAAATTCTTACCTCAAAGTATCTGGGTGCAGTTGAGAGTGTGGATGTTACCCGCTTCAATTTGGAGGGGAAGGGTTCTATGATTTGGAGTACCCTCAAAAGGGGTGCCAAGTTGGTCAAGCAAGAATTGTTTTGGATTTGCAATGGGGGTCGGGATGCTCTCTTTTGGCATGATTCTTGGAATGGTTACCCTCCCATTTTGTCTACTCACCCCCGCCTACAAAATTTGAGTAGGCATTTTATTGATGCTGGGTGGTGCCATGTTGCTAATTTTAAAACTCTTCAGAATTTGGGACAAGTTAGTGTGTATAGTTGGAAGGTTCTGCAGGAGTGGCCTCCTGGTGGGGAAACTAGAGATTATCAAGAGCTTGGTAGGATTCTGTTGGGGCGTGTCTGCACTTCTCTTCCTGGGAGAGATGTGTTGGCTTGGGGTCCTAATCCAAAAGGTAATTTTTTTGTTGCCTCAAGTTATCAAGTTCTTGATAAGCAAATGTTTGGGAGCTTGCAGGTCTCATGGTGGAAACATGTTTGGAATAAGTTTGCTTGGCCTAAGTGTAACTTCTTCTCGTGGTTAGTTGTTCAAGGGAGGTGCCTTACTTAGTAGAACCTCTAGAAACGTGGGTTTCAGGGCCCCTCTAAGTGTGTTCTGTGTGGTGAGCATGAGCAGTGCATCCCCCATCTCTTCTTTCAGTGCTCCTTTGTGAAAGTTATTTGGCATTTCTGATGGAATCTCTGGCGTATACCATGTGTAGACATGCTTCTTCTTTAGAAGATTTTTGGAGGAGTTTGGGGCCTCCCCCTATAAAGACCTCTTTTCTCCTCATTGCTTGGATCATTGGCCCCAGTTTGATAATTTGGCATATTTGGTTGGAGCGCAACCATAGAATTTTTTTGGACAAGAAGCTACTTATTGGTCAGCTCTGGTTGAGGATTTTGGGTGATCTGCAAGAAACTTTGGCTGCTAAGTGTGATATGTCTGTCCCTGTTGCTTCTGGTGACTGTGATGTTGTTGAAGCCTTGGGTCTCTCTGGGGGTGGATGGAAACATTTGAGAATGGTTCAGCATGGGCGTGGTAGAGCGAGGGTCTGTCGTATTGGTCGCTGGTCTCTGCCCGCTGTGGGGGAGCTAAAAATCAATACTGATGGATCTTCCAGAGGTAATCCTAGCCATGTTGGAGTTGGTGGCATTGGCAGGGATAGTTTGAGGGTGGTAATTTTTTTCTTCTCTATATATAAAGGTCAGCATACAAATAATCTCATGGAGGCTCTTGCTATTCTTCTGGCATTTGAGCATGCTTGTGCCCTCGGCTGGAGGCAGATTATTTGTGAATCAATATGCCTCCCCCTATAAAGACCTCTTTTCTCCTCATTGCTTGGATCATTGGCCCCAGTTTGATAATTTGGCATATTTGGTTGGAGCGCAACCATAGAATTTTTTTGGACAAGAAGCTACTTATTGGTCAGCTTTGGTTGAGGATTTTGGGTGATCTGCAAGAAACTTTGGCTGCTAAGTGTGATATGTCTGTCCCTGTTGCTTCTGGTGACTGTGATGTTGTTGAAGCCTTGGGTCTCTCTGGGGGTGGATGGAAACATTTGAGAATGGTTCAGCATGGGCGTGGTAGAGCGAGGGTCTGTCGTATTGGTCGCTGGTCTCTGCCCGCTGTGGGGGAGCTAAAAATCAATACTGATGGATCTTCCAGAGGTAATCCTAGCCATGTTGGAGTTGGTGGCATTGGCAGGGATAGTTTGAGGGTGGTAATTTTTTTCTTCTCTATATATAAAGGTCAGCATACAAATAATCTCATGGAGGCTCTTGCTATTCTTCTGGCATTTGAGCATGCTTGTGCCCTCGGCTGGAGGCAGATTATTTGTGAATCAATATGCCTCCCCCTATAAAGACCTCTTTTCTCCTCATTGCTTGGATCATTGGCCCCAGTTTGATAATTTGGCATATTTGGTTGGAGCGCAACCATAGAATTTTTTTGGACAAGAAGCTACTTATTGGTCAGCTCTGGTTGAGGATTTTGGGTGATCTGCTAGAAACTTTGGCTGCTAAGTGTGATATGTCTGTCCCTGTTGCTTCTGGTGACTGTGATGTTGTTGAAGCCTTGGGTCTCTCTGGGGGTGGATGGAAACATTTGAGAATGGTTCAGCATGGGCGTGGTAGAGCGAGGGTCTGTCGTATTGGTCGCTGGTCTCTGCCCGCTGTGGGGGAGCTAAAAATCAATACTGATGGATCTTCCAGAGGTAATCCTAGCCATGTTGGAGTTGGTGGCATTGGCAGGGATAGTTTGAGGGTGGTAATTTTTTTCTTCTCTATATATAAAGGTCAGCATACAAATAATCTCATGGAGGCTCTTGCTATTCTTCTGGCATTTGAGCATGCTTGTGCCCTCGGCTGGAGGCAGATTATTTGTGAATCAATATCTTAAGCGATCATTGATATGCTGAATAAGAGACATTTTGAGGAGGTGAACTAGCAATTTGCAGTGGTGGCTAAACAAATTGTTTCTCTGAGCAATACTTTAGATTCTATTGCTTTTTGTCATGTGCCATGGGAGTGGAATAAGGTGGCAGATGGTTTGGCGAAGTGGACGTCTGAGCAAATGGAACTTGGAATGTGGATGATTGGGGCAATCTTCCTGATGATTTGGCTCATGTTCTTGAAAATTGGGTTATGGAGGATATGAAGAGCTTTTTGGGTGTTACTTAATTATTGATTTTGGTTGTGCCCCTTATGGGTGTTTCTTTCTGCTTTGTAATGATTTTCTGATTCAATAAAGTTTTTACCCCTTTTTATTAAAAAAAAGACTTATAATTTGAGGTTAAAATAATTGAAAGGATTCAAATAGAAATATACATTTTCTTTCTTTATAATATAATACCAATATATATGATTCAAAATTAATAAATTATGATATGTTTTTTAAATTAAGATTTTATATTAATTAAGTTTATGATTTTTTTAAATGTATTATATAATCTTATAATTTAAAATGTCTGGATTAAATTTATTGGAATTTAAGTTGAACGTCTTAAAAAATTTGGGAAAAAAATCTTGTTTACAACAATAAACATTACTATATAACATAAATAAACAAACAATAAACATTACCATATATCATATAGCTCTAATCATTGCTGTTGACTTATGTTCAGCAAAAAAAAAAATTATTATCAAATTTGATTTTGAAAGCTGTGCAAGAATCACATGAAGGGGCTGAGATTCTGTATATGTAATCCATGCTCTCCAAAGCCTAAATTTAACGGTTGACCCTACCTGTCAAGCAATTTTTTTTAATGATGGATATCCATTTAAAGTTGCCCTTCAAAGGTCAAGATCTATCTTATTGAAGAAATGTATATTATAAGTTAGATATATTTTTAATTATAGTTCTATATAATTTTTTACTGTTTGTTTAGAATTTTCTCTTTTATATGATACAGTATTTCTAAAATTTTGATTGTATTTTATTGCAAAAATCTTTACATACAGTCATACAACCATCAAATTTAGGTCCTAATTATTGCTTTCTAATATATAGATTTCTATAAGTTCACTTTTACAATTCCAAATAAGTGGATTTCCAATTATGAAAAGTGCAAATTCATTTCAATTCCAAAATTCTGCACATACAATCCATGCTCTCTAAGAGACTCTAACCATTCATTTTTACAATTCTAACCATTCACTTTTACAATTCCAGATAAGTGGAATTCCAAACATAGAAAGTGTAGATTCATTCCAAAGTGCATTCCATGTAGTATACATCGAGTTCAACTTATACAATATGTTTATCAACAAATTTGTCACCATTTAGGTGGAATTTTTTTTAATTCTAATTAAAAAATATACATCTTTACGTCAAAGAGAAAGATATTAGTTTCGGAGAAAAAATATCCCCTTCTCTTTGGCTGGCAAGTGCTGCTTTTAATCACTAATGGAAACAGATCTGAAAAACATGGATTACATTATACTCCTACCCCTGCATCTACAAGGACCAATAAAATATATATATATGATGTAAAGTTTGTAGTCAATGATAAAATATTTTGATTTTTTTAAGATAAGGCTTTTCTTATATGGCCCGGCCCATTTAGCTAAAACCCCTAATAGCCCGACCCCCTTCACTTTGGCTTGATTATTTCAAATGGTAAATACAAAAATGTCTAGTGTATTTACTCTTTAATTTGTCTTTTAACATGAAAAGATAAAAAGTATCAATCCAGCTTTTGCGCTATTCGCAGCAGCGTTTGTTGTTTATATTCACAGTTGCAAAGGGAGTCTTTATGTTGAGAGGTGTTTTACAGGAGCGGAAAGATTTTAAAATTATGTGTAATTTTATAAGATTCTAAATTTTATGTGTAATTTTATAAGATTTTAATTTTTTTTTTTTTAAAATTATAATGATAGAGAATTATAATGAAACGCCACAATAAATACACCACTAAACCTACACCACTGTCAAACATGCTTTTACTATTTTAAACCAAAATACAAATATGTCAATTATTTATAAAAAAATAAAAATATAAAAACTAAAAAACCAAAAACCAAAAAAAACTTGAAGATATGCAGATATATTTTTTTAAGTATAAATATACTAAATGTAGAAGCCAAAATTTATCATGAACAAATTAGTTTATCAATTTTATTCTTGATAATCTTAGTAAAATCCTTATATATGACATAACACACCTTGCTTCTGCATTTCAGGGGTCAGAATGTTCTCTTCTTATAAAGGTTGCCGTTGGACTATTAAAACTGATTTCAGGGCGGTAGAGCTCCTAAATGAGTTGAAAAAGGCCAAAATAGAAAGAAATCAAACGCAACTCACCAGAAAATGTTATCTTCCTCACAAAGTTGGCCCCTTAAAACTGATTACATGCTAGTGGAGCTCATGGAAACGCCTTCAAACCCACCCCAGAAAAATAGTTCAGATGATCTAAGAAGAAATGCAGAATACGTAAAATTGAAGTAAGCACTCTTTGAAAGCACCTCAACAAACAATGATTGGTCAATGTTCATGAAGAACATAGATACGGATGTGCTCACAACCTTCTTAAAAAGCTATTTCAAAGCTTCCTTTTAGCCAAAAAGTTGAAACGGAGAGCTAAAACAAAAGGGAATAAATCCAAAGGCTTCAGCCCTCAAAAGATAAGGGGCATAAATAATTTTGTGCAGCTGTTGAGCGAAGTAAAATAAACAATAAAGACGAGCAGATAAATCAAAACACATAAACACAGAATCCATGCAAAAGAGAAACAAGAAGTTTTTTAATGTGGTTCACCAAATGGCTACATCCCCTTTGAGCAAGAGATTGCTCTCTCTATTAATCAGAAATAAAACTTTCATACAAAATTACATATCTGCAGCTCTACAATGATCATATATCTTCTTCCTACAGCAGCGAATACACTCCACTCCAAGTCTAAAATTACTCAACTGCAATAACCTCATCATGGGAGATAAGAGCATGCAGAGGTCGATCCAAGGAGAGAGGAAGGAGTGGGCTGACCGAACCGTTACAAATAGTAAAGGATTGGACTGCACCATTATTGTCAACGTTACACCAACAGCTTCCCATTCTGGCTTTTAATTTCATGACTAAAATGATTAGCCTTGGTTAAGAATTTTAACTAGTAAAAGCACCAAAGGTGCTATTAGATGGTCAATAGGCATAAATATTTATAGGCCTATCCTTGAATAGTATATATTTATATTTTTTTTTAGAAAATCATTAAAGACTATAAATATTATAAGAAAATCATGTTTGAAAATAAAAATAATGAAATTGTATTAAATGAATTACCACATGAACTAAATCATGAATGTGTCATTATAAAACTAAATAATAAAAAAATCATATATTTAATAATTGCAAGATCTTTTCATCTTGTTGAAATTTCTTGTTCCCACTTTATGACTGCCTCATTATGCTATATCTACAACTTATATAATATATTTAATACCACAAGAATTTTAAAGAGAAATGAAGACAATAGAAAAATGTATAAGAACAACATAAACATATATCAATGCTTTAAATGTAACTTTTAATAAATCACATTGAGATATGATATTAAATAGTAAGCTATATGAAATAAGATTATTTCATGAAATATTTTATTTTATACAATTATTATTACATAGACACAATTGAAAGAAAAATTATTATTGCAAGTATAAAGGCCATAACATTATTTTTAAACAGCATCTTAATGTTTTCTTGAAAGCACTGATGGAAGCCATTGGAACCGATATCCAAGTGGAGCTGCAGCCTCTCTCAATTCTTTTCCCTTGTAATGAATATCCTGCAGAATCAAAGAAAAATATTTAACCCACATGAAAAATAGAGATTGGTGATATAAAAAGGTTCCCCAAAAGCAGTATCAAAAAATTAATCTAAAAATGAATAACAGTGCAAGAAATCTTGCTTACAGATGCAAAATGATTGACATCGCGATGGTGAGCCTCATCAGCCCTGACTACCATTACCGCATCCCTGAGAGTTGAATCCTTGGGAAGCCTCCAATAATCTATGGCTATGGCAGGTGCCGGCACATTTGGAATGTTGCCATTGTCCAGTTCCTTGAGGAATTTAGTATATGAAGGTAACCCACAATCCTGTGAGCAAGCTTGAGGGAAAGCAATTAGAGGATAGGGTAGGCATTGAAGAACACTCCTTGCACTGTAAACACCAAGGCTCTCTCATACCGTTTGGGATTTGACACCTCCATAAATGTCATCAGATGCATCCTCTCATTCTCTGCTTCTTCTATAAGAGCCTTTATCCATCCTCCACTCTGTTGGAATCTCCTCAGTGACTTGCAGTGTAGGAGCATTCCTCCTACCATCCCACGTACAGCAGCCACAGTTTCAAGCATCATGGCACGGCAACCATATCTCTTCTGCAACACAACTTTTTTATGAGAAAGAATTTCTCTGTAAAACTTTCACAAAAACTAATAAATTATGGCCATGGCTATCCAAGGAACTAAAAACTGCAACTCATGGGTTAGAGAGTGACCACATGTGGTTCTTTATGTTGTGAATCAGAGAAACTGATCTATCTATTGACAGGATTCATTAATGAATCTACACATTGGTGAGATCAGATTAGTGTACTAACAAAGAAGGTCAGGGAGCCATCAAAATGGCCCACAAGCTCTTCCCATATTTTTAAAAAGGAAGATCGCCATTTATATGAAGTGGTTCATTTTAAGGCTGGATAAGTTCCTCTCTGTATATTAGAATATTCTGGCACAGTTATTCCAATATTGGACAACCATTGTCATCCCAATAGCATGGTAAACATGCTGGTATGCAAATAATGTATCTTAGGATAAAATCAACTACATCCAGATTAAGAAAAATTAAGGAAAAAACAAGTTTTAAAAAAATGGGAAAAAGGCTCCTATAGGATTTTCCTTTCCTCTGTAGAAACAGGGGAATTCAGCGGAAAAACGAACCGACAGTGTCACTTACCTGCTACTTACATCTCACCAGGATGGTGCTTTACTTCATTAACTTGATGTTGAGAACCCCTCCCGGTGTGAAGAAGCACTGCAGAGAAGACTTATAAGAACAAAATTAGGAGAAGAAGAATAAATTTTAAACCCTACTTGACAAGCTCATTAACCCACCCCAAATCTGGCGACGCTTCTGCAGGAAGGTGCTCTAGGTGATTCTAACCATATGCCACACTAAAAATAACATGAGCATTAATCCTCGCAGCCTTTACAAACTGGCAGTGGCGGTTATTTAAGAAATTAGAATTAATTCAGTTGGTGGTTATTTTTTTGGATGACTTAAAAAAAGGAAGGACTACCAAAGAAATTATTTTTTTATTAACACTACCAAATTTTTTTTGACACTTACAAGATGCGTGCACATAAAATAGCCTATTGGCCAAAAAATGTATTGATCACCTGGCATTGGAAGATAGACCATGCATCTAAATTCAATCCAAAATGACCAAGATAGCAATTAAAGCTACTTTGAGGTCCTAATGATAAAATTCTCAAGCAAAATAGGTCTTGCTAAATTTGAGCAAGCTGCAAAATAAGAGAATTGATAAAACACATTTATGGGGGCAGACCCGAAATAGTCCTCTTTGAAAAAAATTGTAAGCCGGGCAGAAAATAAGCAGTTAGAGTGGACTTGGCATTATATCCTACAAGAAGGCAATAAAATGTTTTTGGCTAAATTGTGTGAAACTACGAAAATTTATTGAATATGGATATGGATGATACTGCAATTCTTAGTAACATAAATGAAATAGATCTTATCCCTTAGCACCTGTTTAATAAATAGGCTATTTATAGAATATGTGTGGTAGAGGACCATACACTGCCAAAAGCCACTGTGCAGTTCTTGGTTTCTTCCTGATGTCTTTATCCTGAGAGAAATCAGGACACAATTATTATTAAGCATTGTGCTGCACTTTAAAGCGTATAACCATTAAGCAATGGTAGAGCAGAAATCTTTGAAGCCCAGGTTTGAGTCCCACTCACGGTCAGTTTGCCCAGTTTGCTTCCTTGGAGGCTCATGTAATTGGAATCGACCCGTAATCCAGATTCCCGGCCACACAAAGGGGTAAACCTTAACCAGTGGGCACATTGCAAAACGGCTAGCTGGTTGAAATGTAATCAATTCAGACATTTTCGACAATTTCTTCGACAAATCAGAGCAGTCCACATGTGCAGAAGGATCCATTGGTTAGGTCTGAGAGTGAAAAAGTTTGCAGGTCCAAAATATGAATGCACAAAAAGACCAAGTAGTTCAGTAATAGAGTATCCCAATAGCCTTTAAGAGGTCCTAAGGCTCGAGTTCGAGTTCTAGATGGTCCATGGAAAATTAACCACCAAAAATAAGACCAACATTTGTGCCCTCAACACAGTCTATCCAAACAGAGCAAATTTACAAGAGAAAATTTTATTTCTCAAGTTTTCTAAAGAAGTTTTCTTACTGAAATTTTGGGGGAAGAGATCCTGTCAGGGTGTGCTCCAATAGTTGTGACAGAGCATCGCCATGCAAATGACGGATTCGAAACCTAGAGGATTAGAGCCCTTTGTATTATAGATTGAACAACAGAGTTCGAAAATTTTGGAAGAACTGTAAGATAAGAGCTACAAATCATGCATGGGCTTCTGTTTCGCCATACTTCCAAGTTCCAAGAACAATGTATAGTAAACAAGTTGATCTGACTTCGCAAAGTGCAGCTCGGCTAATTTTAAGGAAAACATTTCTCATTTCGACTGTTTAACTGAAAACAACAGAGATCTTAACCGCAAGGTTTGCAAAGAAGGTCAAAGCTGCAAGAATATAGTTCCTGGCATTATACTTTCCTAACTGCATACAGACCAAGTTCGACCAAAAATAGCTCGTAGAAAGCGCGATGAAGCGAAATACATGAGATTTGTTACCTTCCTACCTCATCTCGCCTTAAGTAAATGCAGACAGAATGAACGGCCTGCTTTCAGATTTTCAATAATGCCTCCACGTAGCACAAAATAGACAAGATTTTACCAGTATTTCATGCGCAAACCCTCAAATTGCAGTTTTGTGTCCAAAACGTCCAAACTCCCTAGCTTTAACGAAAATTCCAGCAGCCGTAAACCTTTCACATTCAGATTTTCAGCCGCAAGACAAAAAATCACAGAATGGCTGTACTTCCACAATGCAGGGTTCCTATTCCGAAGCCGCGGCCTCCTGGAAAAACACAGTTCTTAAGCTTCCAAGCAGCGCGTTACGGAAAACCTCCCCTAAATCCTGACCAAATCATCTTCGTCCATTCAGGTCCCGCGTTCAAAACCCCTGGGGTTCACAACTACCATATTCGACCACAGTCCATTACAAGGCACACCTACAGCAATCCACCCACAGCAACTCTTTTGCTTCACTTATTTCTCGTAACCCCTTGGCGCTTTGGCAGCTCCGGCGGGGTTTCGAACCCTCAATTCCAGCAACTTTCACGTTTAAACAAAACTACAACCAAAGCACGATACAAACAAAATCTACGAAACAAAAAAAGCCGACTTAAACTCATACACCTTAAAGAAATCCTCACAGAAGAACCACCCCAGGAGACTTGATCCGAGGCCATCTTAAGCAGCGATCTCTTCATTGAAACCTTTATAGATGTCAGAGCTTCTTCTCGTAAGGAAGTTGAAGTAGCGGAAACCTAAGCCAATCTTGAGGAGAGATACTATGCAGAACTTTTCAGAATTGATCTAACAATTACATTATCCGTGGAAAAACCTTTTCAGCTGAAAAACCATAACAATATCTACAAATTCAACATTACAAACTTCTCCTCAAGCGTACAACTTATAGGAGTTCCAATACAAGAAGCCACCAAAATGGGAACTTAAAAAACATGAGCTACAACCTTAGTCACAGGGAATCAAATCCACCGTAATATAGTAAGTTACATAACTGGCTCCTAAAATCATGCTTCCACGATCTCCTAAAATCATGTAAACATAATTTCCAAAATAACTCCCTCTTACTCGGTCTTTCCATTCTAACGACTCTTACACACATTACAAGTTGTCATAGTTGCATTTAGCAACTTCCATGACACTAAATGGTAAAAACAAATTGTTAAAATACAAATAAAGAAATGTTTCAAATATTAGAAATTGCAAGGTGTATTCAACACACCTAATTTCGTAACACTCTCCCACTTGTCGTATACCTTGTAAGAGCCATGGAATCCATACCATCATGAACTCAACTACTAGGGGTTGAAAGACCCATAGACTCGAAACATCACCTGAGCTTCGTTGTGCTCACAGGTTTAGTTAATGCATCTGCAACATTCACCATTGTCTCTATCTTTTCCACCTTCACCCTGCCATCCTCGACCATGTCTCTCACGAAGTGATATTAAATATCAATGTGTTTGGTCTTGGCATGAAAAGTTGGGTTCATTGCAATGCAGATTGCACTCGGACTGTCACAATAAATGGTAACTGCACCTTGTTTCAATCTAATATCTGAACACGGACGTTTCAGCCAAATGGCCTCTTTACAGGCATGAGTAGCTGCCATATACTCTGCCTCTGTAGTGGACAAAGTGATCACAACCTGTCGCTTGCTCATCCAACTGATTGCACCACCAACTGGTGGACCTTCTACTATCGACATCACCAGCCCAGTCTAAATCCACAAAACCATGAATACTCAAGGAATGTTGATCTACTGTACTATGAAAACATATAGAGTACTCTGTTGTACCCCGCAAATACCTGAAAACCCTCTTGACTGCATCCCAATGCACTCTTCTAGGATTAGACATAAAATGAGAAAGAACTTGCATTGTTTGGGCAATGTTTGGCCTTGTACAGACCATAGCATACATTAAGCTTCCAACTGCACTCTGGTAAGGCACTATGCTCATGTCTTCCATCTCTGATGGGGACTAGGACATTGTGAAATAGAGAGATTTGTTCCCAAAGTAACAGGAACACAAAGTGGTTTACAATCTTTCATGTTAAACCTTTGCAAAACTGAACTAACATACTTACTCTGGCCTAGCCATAGCTTTCTGTTCTCACAATCTCTTTTGATCTCCATCCCAAGCATATGTTTTGCCGCACCAAGATCTTGTTGGCAAGAGACACTGCTAGGACTCATTAGTGTTGTCATTGATGGCAACAAAATCTATCCCACACATCCGCAGTACATAATATGCCTATACCAGAAGTCAGATTGAAGATTATTTTGGTCTAGTAGACAAGAACAGAGTATGTAACATGGTCTAACAATCAGGTCTGAATCTCTCAGATGGTACAACTCAGTAAGTTGTGGACTTGGACAAGTCGAGAGGGGTATCGTGACTATTGTATTCCAGAGATTTAGCCTCTAGTGATAAAGCATGAAAAATATATGAGCATCTGAGTGTTGGGTTCCAATCAGGCAGAGCAGACAAAGGAAGAACTGACCAACAGAGTATCAGACTTCAATCCGGATGTGTAAAAGGTGTTGATCAAGCAATTTGTGGCAGTATACATTATTGGCCGACATGATTAATGACTTCTATGCCTAAGTTTTTGATGCGCATCATTAATCAAGCATGGATTTAGCTGACATATCAACAACTTGCAAATATCTCAAGTATTCTTTTTACCGACTAAGAAGTTGAAGGAAATTCTTAATGCGGATATATATATCCGATAGGTTCAAGCTTGTGGGAGTGTGTAAGTAAGATGTCAAGAAAGGAAGTGCGAAGAAAATCAAAGATAAGTATGTGAACAGCAATTCAAGTCTAGAATGTGACAGAATAGCAAAACTGAGCAGATGAAGAATGAAGTGTGTCAGATCAGTATATTGTGCCTAATCGGAACTGAACTCTTGCATATGTAGATGCTTCTCATCAATTCAAATACTTGGATATCTTCTATAAGTTTTGTAGATAGTGTGTCTCTTGTAGGCAGTGTGTCTCTTGTAAACAGTGTGCCTCTTGTGAGCAGTGTGTTCTGGCAGTGAGCCCTAATTGGCAAGTGTCATTTTGTACTCCTTTATTCTTTTAACAGAGAATACAATCTTGGGTTAGTCACCCCGTGGTTTTTCCCTTAATAGGGTTTCCACGTAAAAATCTTTGTGTTATGTGTTAATTTTATTTATATTCGTATGGTTGCATAAGCTTTCATGTTTTGATATATCACTGAATATTGAGATAACAAAAAAAAAGAAAAATAAGGAAATTTTGAGATAACTGATTCACCCCTCTCTCAGTTATCTACCTTGTTTCCAACAGATCTTTCATTTTAAATTTCGCAAAGAGCTCAGATTTCAATTCTACAGTCAAACCTTTACCTTTCCCAATAGACATGTCATCAACATATAAAACAATTACCAAGAAACAATCATCATCAGATTTAAAATATACACAGTGATCAGATTTAGACTGCACAAATCCCAAACTCAACACATATGCATCAAACTTTAGGTACCACATCCTAGGACTTTGTTTAAAGCCATACAAAGATTTCTTTAACTTACAAACCAACTTGCTTTTACCTTTCACCATGTAGTGCTCTGGTTATGTCATAGATTTCTTCCTCCAAATCACCATGAAGGAAAGCAATTTTCACATCCATTTGTTTGACCTCTAGGTCATAAGTTGCTGCAATAGATAGTAAAAATTGAATGGATGTCATTTTAGCAACATGAGAAAAGATCTCATCGTAATCAATACCCTCAACCTGAGAGTATCCCTTCGCAATCAACTGTGTCTTAACTTTTCAACATTTTCATCAGAACCAATCTTTTTCTTGAACACCCATTTACATCCAACAGGTTTACGTCCTTCAAACAATGGTACCAAGTCCCATGTATCATTCTTTTCAAGTGTTGTTATTTCTTCATCCATGGCAAGTTTTCAAGACTCTGTATCATTCATACCAATGCCTCCTGCACAGATTTCAGTTCATCAATGTTAGTATTCAAGGCAAATATACATTTCCAATCATCAGGTGAATACCCATACCTTTCTGGTGGTTGCCTACGCCTTGTAGTCCTTTGAACAAGCTGAGGTAGAGGTTCTTCCATTTCTTCCTCCTCTTCTAACTCTTCTAAAGATTCAGAGCTTGATAAACTCTCCTTAACTTCTTATCTATCTTGGGGCCTCGATTCAACTTTCTCAGGCGTAGAAGGAAGTTGAATCACATCCTTTTTCTATTCAATTACTTTAATTTGTTCTAGATGAAAAGTAACATGAGAAGATTTAGTCTCTCTAAAAACAACATTTCTGAAATAAATTACCTTTTGTGCAACAGGGTCCCAAAGCTTGTATCCAAGTTCACATCATAGTTGTAGCCAATGAAGATACATTTGATGGCCTTACAATTCAACTTTGTTCTTTTCTCCTTAAAGGCACATGTGCATATGCCTCACAACCAAAAACTCTCAAATGTCTAAGTGAAGGCTTTCTGCCCGACGATGCCTCCATTGGTGTTTTATTAACAAGCATTGATGTAGGAGACCTATTGATCAAATAACAAGCAGTGGCAACAACTTCAACCCAAAACTTTTGTTCTAGACCAGCTCCAGTCATCATGCTCCTAACCTTCTCCATCAATGTTCTATTCATTCTTTCTACGACTCCATTCTGTTGTGGAGAATACGGAGTTGTCTTTTGTCTTTTAATCTCTCAATCTATACAAAATTTGTCAAAATCTACATAACAATACTCACTGCCATTGTCACCTCAAATATTTAATTTTCTTTCCAGCGTAATTTTCTACCATAGCCTTGAACTCCTTAAAATGAATGAAAACTTTGTATTTACTCTTTAAAAAATATACCCATGTTCTACTAAAATCATCAATGAAAGTGACATAATAAATTGATTTACTAATAGAAGCAACATCAACAGGACCAAATACATCTGAATGGATTTGATCCAAGATACATGAAGATTTATGAGATGATGAGTAAAACTGAACATAATTTTGTTTACCATAAATACAATGTTCACAGAAATCAAACTCTAGATTGTAATCATTCAACCCCTCAACGAGGTTCTTATTTTTCAGGGCTTTAAACCCTTCTCTCCAATGTGGCCAAGCCTTTAGTGCCATAACATGGTCTTCTCTACAGGAAAATTTGATTAAGTATATACAGCACCCTTTAGTACCTAGAAGACACAACCATCTGCAGAAGAGGAAATTATCTCCTTTTCCAGTGAAGTATTTTTTGGCTTAATTTTATCAAAAGTGTTATTGCACTCAACTGTGCATGCATCAAGCTGGTATAATGTACTCAATCTACTTCCTCTTGCTATTACCATAGCACCTTTCACCATTTTCACACATGCTTCATAAAATTGTACATGTACACCCACATCTATTAGCTTGCTCACAAATAATAAATTTCTTGCTAATCTTGGAATATGCAAGATACCATCAAATCCTCTAACTCTACCATAAAAAATTTCACATGAATACTTCCACGGCCAACAATGTCAAGGATAGAATTAACACCTAAATACACCTTACCACCATCATGATTTTCATGCTTACTAAACCAGTTTCTATTAGGAATCATGTGGAAAGATGCACCTGAGTCTATCAACCATGCATTCACATGCACGAGTGGCCAAGGTTGCAATAAAGGGGTCTCCATCTTCCTTTTTAGACTCAAAATCAGAATCTTTCTTCTTCTTCTTCTTCTTCTTCTTCTCTTCTTTATAGTCATTTCAGAAGTGTTTGGATTTGCCACAGTCCCAACATGTTGCCTTGGACTTACCAAGAGATTTTGATTTCCCTTTATTCTTGGACTTGGAACGACCATGTTGCTTCTCATCTTTGCCTCATTCTTTTCATCTTCCTTGAACACTCAAAGCCTCTTTGGCATTCAGAGAGAGCTTCCTTCTCATTTCCTCAGAGAGTAGAGAACCAACAACATCCTCCATCTTCAAAATGACTGAAGTGCTCCCAATGGCCATGACTAGGCTATCCCATGAGTCTGGCAGTGAACACAACAAAGTTTGGCGCCTTTCTTCTTCATCCATCTTAACCCCAATTGAGGTCAACTGAGTCACCAACATATTGAATGTTTCCAGATACTCAAAAATTAGTCCACCTTCTTCCATTCTCAAGGAATACAACTTCTTCCTCAAGAAAATCTTACTTACGAGAGATTTGGCTTAGTATATCTCACCCAACTTCTTTCATAGCTTCTTCAAAGTGGGTTCTTCATGTACATTTGTCATAATTGAGTCTACAAGGCATAGTCTTATGAGACCTTTTTCTTTTCTATCCATTACATCATATTTTGCAGCCAAAATTGGATCTGTATGCTTTAAGACTTTTTCATCCACTGCATCCCATAGATCCTGATCAATCAACAGATCTTCCATCTTCAACTTCCACATTTTAATGTTTGTGCCAGAAAACTTCTCTACCTTAATCTTCCTAGATGTTCTCACCATTTGAAAAAATTCTGCAACAAGATCGCAAAGTATCCTCTACACAAGCTCCCACTCAAACCTTTATTAGCACAAAAAACCCAACAACCCGCAACTAAAACCAAAGGTGATCAGGCTCTCATACCACTTGTAAGGAAGTTAAAGTAGTGGAAACAACTTCCTACACCAATCTTGAGGGAGATATTATGCAAAACTTTTTAGAATTGATCTAACATAAAATAAACAATAAAAAACACAACACTAGACATTGTGGGGAAAACCCTTTCGAGTGAAAAATCCCACACTCTAAAAGCCTACTAAATGTATTACAAATCCAACAACAAGATTACCTAGACTTGTGTTAGAACACACTGATATACTGAGAGGGGGGTGAATCAGTATATGCCACAAATTAATCGAATTCAACTTTATCTTCAAAAACATTCTACTACCTTAAACAAATAAACAGATAATGAAGCAATTCAAAACAGAACCACACAACCATAACATCAGATTTATGTGGAAAACCCTAGAAGGAAAAAACCACAATGAGCAAGCTACTTGGATCTACTGTCCAAATCTAGCCTCACAAATAAAAATAGGTTTACAACAAGTTTTATGGGCTACAACCCAAAGGAAGCTACAACTCCCTAATACATCATTTTATGGGCTCCAACCCAAAGGAAGCTACAAATCCCTAAAACATTGTTTTATGGGCTCCAACCCAAAAGAAGTTACAACTCTCTAAAGTGCTACAACACTTACAAGAAGAGGCTACAACCTTTGTACAAAACAATTGATAAAATCTACTAGTTCAATCACCTCCACAACAACACCTCTATTCAAACAACTCTACTGCCTTCAACACACTTCCGCAACACACCACAATACAACCTCTGTTATGAATCATGCAATACAATCACTGGATTTCCTTCTCATGTTCTGGATCACTTATCTCCTTCACAAACACATACTCACTCTTCACACTCACACACTACATCCTTGCTCTCTCTCTCTCACTCTTACCTTTTGCAACAAACTTGATCTTTCATTTATATGCTCCTCAACCCTTCAAAACTTTCTCCTTTGTCAGCCAAGATGAAACGTGTAACATGAAACATGCAACGGTCACAACAAGTCAACTCCCAAAGTCATCAAGATAATGTAGAAATCCAATGTGATTCAAACAAAGTGATAGCTAGGACCTATTTTTCCTTAGCACACATCTCCATGCTAGCACACATGGCGCAATCACCTAAGCATACCAAGTCGGCCCAACAAACACTAATTCCTTGCATGCATTAGCTCCATACCTAAAGTGATATAGGAGAGACCCAATAACATCATGTGAATCACTTTACAAACATTATATGACTTGAAAAAACATTCTCATACACTCCTTTCACAACTTCATGCTACTTCATGTTGGCGCAAACTATCAAACACTGATGCCACTATCCTTTGCAAACTCTGATTACATAGTCTTGAAATAGAACATTGAAAACCAGACTTGTGGTACTCCTCAACACCTGTAACTTGAGAAGAGCAAACCTACAAGAAACTTGAACATATCTTCCAAACAACAAAGCCAGATATTGTAATGCAGTGAAATGTGGTGGCTTTTACTTTCGACTTTTGACAACCCTAATTAGCAACATGATTTATCTTTATTCTGCTGACTCTGGACAACCTTTGTAGTGCATATTATCATTTTAAACTTGAATTTATCATACCTTCCATCTGTATCTCACTATCCTCCAAGCTGCAATATCACATCTTCAAATGCAGAGAAATGCGGACCATTCCTCTGACTCATTCTGACTGCAACACCATTGTACCACTGTCTTCACTCTGCTAGCTCTAGAATCCTCTACGGTAACTTTCATACTCTAAAATTAAGACAATGCATACTTCACATCTATCTCTGCCTAACCTCCAAACCGCAAAGCTGTATCTTGAAATACGGAGGAATGTAGAGCATTCTCCTAAGCTTCTTCAGTGCAACTTCATGTGCATTTGACTATTTGAAACCTTACACACTTTCTTGTGGGACTTTGAAAATTTTACTTGGCTTTCTGTTGCAACCCTGCTCTATGCTCAAAATCTAGAAATTTTGTGCTAGAGTTTAGTGTTGGAGGTATTGTGAATCTTGTCTCTAGGTCTAAAACCCTAAAACCTAAGGTCTACTCAAGTGTTTGAGTTGCTTTCATTATAATTCGTAGTTGACTGCTTGTTGCATGTTGCCATTCTTTTAAGTTACGACATTAGGTCTAGGGCAGCATTCTTTTACCACCCCTTTGTTGGCGCAAGGACTAGACCGGGCCACATGCAAGTTTTACTATGTTTTGTGCCTAAGTCTTGGCCTGAGCCCCCTTAGTGAAAATTTGGCCCCTCTTTACCTAGTCGCGCAAGGTTGTTTTAAATGCATGTGCCCTTATAACTTCTAAGTTATCTGTGCCCAGCCCCCACAAGCAGTAGAATATTTTAAAATCCATGGGATAAAGTTGGGAAGTCCACGTGGTGAAGTTTTAAGGCATTCTTTCATTTTGCAAAGCATTATCTACTAAGGCACAACATGCTTGTGGAACCGTGTAAAGAAGACATGTGGCAGGATTTGATTGCTAATTATCCTAATGATCTGATAGATGCCAAGTGGTGTATTTTATGGCTATTCCGCCATTCTATGGAGCATTTCAATAAGGCTCTGTTTAGAACTGCAGAATAGTGGGAAGCTGCCACGTGTCTGTATTTGGTCGTTGAAGGGGTATACGGTAATTTCCAATCAAACGTGGCAAGTTTTTGCAGTGTGCAAGGAAACTTAAAGGGAGCCCGCCTTGTGCCATTCGACACAATCTAAAGGGTTTCCACCTATCTGCGGGTTTTCATCTATAGCTTGATCTTGTGATCATGAAACTATAGGAGGCCACCATATGGATAAAAGTCGAGTCATCTTCTCATCAGTGCACCTTTTTTGAGTTGTGAAGTGCCCCCACATTGAATGTTTCAATTGGCTCAATATCTTTTTAAGGCAAGTCAAATATTTTCAAATCCATCTAATAGATTGGCACTCTCAGATCAAATATTTTGCTATACAATCAATGACCCACATTCAAAACTCAAAGAACGGGCAGTTATGTGTTTTGGTTTGTGCGAGCTGAGAATAATGGCGGACAAGACAGTTTTGAGTCTCAAAATTAATGACCTCCATAAAGATCAGAATTCAAGTATTCAAATGACTTACCTAGACATTCAAAGCATCAAGAGAGGAAAATTTGTAGCAATTTGGAGCTTGTCTACGTCAACTCAAGGTTTTTGAGCATAAATTTAGTGAGTTCTTTGTGGCCTTGCATCTTCTAAATTAATTGATTACATTAGATTGTTATTGTTCCAAATTACATTCTAGGTTTCTATTTCAATCTAGGGCATCCTTATATATTTCAATTACCCCTAAAATTGCCTTAATTACTATCTGAGTTATCATAAAGGAAAAGCCCTAGAGCTATAGAAAAAACACCCTTGTCTCTTAATTCAAATTGCAGAATGACTCCCCCGCAAGCCCAAGATGCTTCTTCTCAAGGATGGTCCTTGCACGAAGAACTTGTTGCCCAATTACGTGGTTCATCAGCATAGAAAATCAAGGTTCATGGCCCTAGTGTTGTAGAGGGTTTAGTGGATGAATTCCATGGGTGTAGGGATGTTGAGATCCCAATAGGAGGATGACTATTATTTTGCCCTTGGCATTGCAAAAGGAGTTCGCCTTCCCCAGTCTGAAATGTATGGAATTATGAATTGGGAAAACCAATAGTACCAAACATCTTCATGGATATTGACTTATTAAGAACTATAGCTGTGAATTATGATGAGACTAATAAAGCAGTGAGAACTGTACATGGTGTAACTATGGTGCAAATCAGAAAAGCATCTATTGGTGAGATTTTCAAGCTTAATCTTGCTACTTGTAAGCCTATTGATTTTGGTCATTTCCAGCGAAAGTATTAGCTGGACAAAAGTAGCTATAGACTAGTATACCTACCTAGACACAGGATAAGGAGTATCAACAGAAAGGGCATTCAAATTCCATTTGGTGAAACAGAGCCTCTCAAGCTTGATGGTTTTGAAAGTTATTTTGCCAAAACCTACTATGCACTGTGCCAAGTTTTGGGGGCAGACAAAGTAGAGATAATCCCCATCCCATACATGTATATGGTTTGTGATATTCGGCATGTGTTGCTAAATGATGAGTTTGATTATGCTACATATCTTGCTAATGCAATACATAATGGACCGAGTGAAATCAAAAGAGGACATCAAGATGTGAAATATTGGTGGTATTCCTTGATATGCCACATGCTCGTATATACAGGCAAGGCAGAGTTGGGTCCTGCTTTGGGAATTTGTGATAATGATGGAAAATGAAATCAGCTCCCAGTCCAGTATTGGACTCATGTGTGGGACATGCACTGGAAGGAAGCCAACAACATCACATTCATAAATCATTTTTCTAGAAAGTTGTTGTCATTTTTACATGGACCAGTGGATAGGGTACCTAAAAAAAATTTAGATTTCTTAAGACCCATGGAGAGAAGACCAAATCTAGGCATTCAGCACAACTGGGGAGATTTCTTTCTCCATTCTGACTACATATTATTGAGAGTATATGGAACCCTAATAAGACCCCATGTCCTACCAAAGTTTGTGCCTTTGAGGATTAGTTTTCTAGAGGTTATTTGGTAGCTTGTTGAATTAGATAAAGCACATTTGGATAATCAGAGGAAGGGCTCTCTCTTCCCTTATCTAACAATCTTCTTTGATTTTAGGATGAATAGAGAAGATTTTGAGAAGTTATATGATAAATTAAAAATTTTCAAGATGAGGCAGGAGCAGGCAAGAAATATTGACCCTAAGGGTTTCATAAATACCCTTAGGAAGAACATCAGAAGATCTTTATTCAGCCATAGCACTTATTTTCCTAAATATGTGATAAGAAATCTCCTGAATGAAGATGAAATAAAGGAATGAAACGTAAAATGGATGGCCTTTCTATAGATAGAGAATGACAAGAAGAAAGATGCCTCCCACAAAGGAGCATGTGCAGAGGTTAAAGACCCAATCTTGAGGATTCAAATTGTTTGGGAAAACATTGATAAGATAAATGGTAAGGCTCCAATCACAAAGGAGAGTCCCTCACATCAACTTTCTAGTAATCCTTCCATATATTCTTTTAAAAGGAAGTCCAAGGGTGTGACAATTGGGAAACAAGCTCCACTGCCTCATCCATTTGTGAAACAAGAACCTTCTTCTCCATCGAATGTAATTGATTTGGACTCCCCTCCAAGGGAGCCATCTCCAAAGAGAGTAAAAAGATAAAGATCTTCATTAGTTGATTATCATGATGATGATGATGATGAATTTAAAATAACTAGAGAGGATCTGATCAGCACAATGCCTTCCCCTCAAAGAGATAAATATGTGCAACCACCCCTTGATAGAATAACTGGCAGTACCCTGAGGGGAAAAGATAATACAGATGATGAAAGAGAGTCAACTTGCACTAAATTCATGGAGGATGATCAGTTTGTAAAATCCCAGGAGTTTGATGACTTTATATGGAGGTGCAAAAGGGATGACTATAAGAAGAGAGTAGAAGATGAAAAGGCCAAAACCCCCCAAGATTTAGAAGAGCACATTTCTTAGAGGGTATTGGCACAAAAAGGTTGAGACAAAAGACATCACTCCTAAGGAAGGAAGGTGTATGGTTAGAGAAAGTGGCATTCTCTTGCTCCCTGGATGGGATATTGCATCTGTTATCACCTTAGATACTATAAGGAGATAGTATAAAGAAATCATCTCTTCTGAAGATGAAGATGCTACAACATTGTCTGGTGTAGGGTTTAGCCCAAAGTGGGAAACCCTTGCAATTTAGGCTCTTGCCCCTAACACTAACAAACCATCAGTTGCTGAACCTAATCAGGATTTGAAGGGGATTTTAATTGTTAAAAGAGTATTTGACACCCCTATAGTTGAAGCAGCAACAATGGTAGTAGAAGTTGCCAAATTTAGCAAGGCTACTACTGAAGCACTACAAAAGAAATATGACAAGCTTTTGGAAGAGCATACAATTGTGATGCAGGAATATAATAGGTTGAAGGCCATGGAAGTGTAGATGCAACAACAATTACAACAAGCAACAACCATGCCACCCCCATCAACTGAAAAACCTCTAGCAACTGAAGCTCCTCCATCAACTGAAATAGTGTTATGAATAGGTTCAATGATTTCTAGTTCCTCTACAGCTCCACTTCTTAAATTAGATGAGGAAAAGGGAAAGGAAAAAATCTTGGAGCAAATCGGTGCTTATGAAGAAATCCTGATGAATTACCAAGAGGATCAACATGAGAATAATCTAAACATTGTTTTTAATGTTTTGGGGCACCTCATGAGTAAAGTGATGAAGAAAGTGGAGATTGTCCATAAAAATTATTTTCAATTGGCAATGGCAACTATCAGTATTGTAATAGAAAAGGCAAGTGCATCTCCCCTAATGAGTAAATGGATCTCAATGTTTAATCCATTTCTTGGAATGTGTAAGGGATCTACACATGAACCAACTAGACCAAAGGAAATTCTTCCTACCTATAAGATGATCAAAGCAACTAGGGAACAATAGAGATTCTTGGAGCATCTGGAAGGAAAGATAGAAGAGAGGATCAAGGAATATGATGAAAGATATATGAGGCTCATACCAAAACTCAAAAAGGATAATGGAGAGATAAAACCCTGTGGGATATGGAAATCTCAAATTGAAGGTATTAGTCCTACACTTGCTTTTCGCATGTGTTAAAGATAAGATTGATTTGAAACTTTTAAAGGACACTTTGGACAAACTATGGGATGAAAATCAATTCTTAAGGGAATTTGAAAAGGAGTATGATATTGTAGTATTTAGATATAGTAAATATAAAGCAAACATGGATTAGTTCCTTGCATTCCAATGGCCCTCAGAAGAGCAATAAAGGCTTGGGATGATAAATATAATAATTTGCCTGACTTATGAGGTTTTAGTGACATATAATAATTTACCTTATGAGGACTAGTATTGTGTCTTATCTTGAGTCACAGATCAATTATTTCATTACCTTTTTAGGGTGGCAACTCTGACGATCTCCTTACAAGTAGATTAAGAAAGAAAATTGTTGTGAGAGAAAAGTGTAAGATCTCTATATACTTTTAAAATTGTTGCATTCAGACATTGTAATATTTGATAAGAACTTCAACTTGTTATTTGTATAACAAGTATTATTCAGTACATTATCTTTATGTTTCCTAATTATCGGTGGCGACTCTATTTAATCTCTAAACCAGTGAAAGTTGAAGAAAATACCAAAGCAGAAGGGTGCACGGGAGAAGATCATTACATCAGGGGCATCCCAACAAGCCTGTGAATTCAGAGCTTGCAAGTCAAAGATGGAGGGCTAAGGATTCTGGTGAGTACACTCCTCGCCCTATTGGTGATCTTATTTCCTTGTCAACACCTCTTTTGGGTAATAATAGAGATAATTTGCAAACAAGAGAGGAATGGAGGGAACATGGTATTATTTATGCTAGTCGAGATGTTCGTGAGGGTAATATTGATTCTGATGGTGATGAGATGTTCTATGTTGATCCACCCTTTTCTCCCAAAGTGTAAGGATTTCTCCACAAAATAAATTCCAAATAGTGCCCATGATTGTTATATAGTCTACTCATGAATCCATGAGCATAAATCCCTATGTAAGACTACACTCTCCTTCATTAGGAAAGGCTAAATCCACTAATACAAAAGAGTGTCCCATACCCAATACAACTTCTGGTTCTAATCAAACTGATGAGGAATTAGAGAGGGAAGTGATTGAGTTAATTCATAGAGTGGCCAGCATGGAGACTTTGAAGAGAAAAGAAGACCCACTCCTAAGACTATGCACTATAAATAATTCCAATACTATTAGCAATTGTGATACCCCTAATGTATCTACTACAACTATGCAACAAATGGGTGACCCAATACCAACTATCCAACAAGTTCCTCTGATTCAAGTCCCAACAAGTAACCCTGTTATGTCAACATCTATGAGCCACTACCAACTACACCCACAAAACCTAAATGCCAGAATGGTCAGTTAGCCGGTAGGTCATAATCCTCACCCTGGGTAGGGAGGAATGCAATATCAAAATCCTCAAGCAGTGTAAAATGTGGGTCTGCAACCAAATTCCAAAACCAAAATATGCCACAACGACAACATTTGCAGGTCCCTCCAAATCCTCTAATGAATCAAAATAACCAAGGTAGGCAACCATTGGTAAGCCCTTTTGCTAGGAGGCCATTGCAGTTAGCACAATACATGCAATTAGATTTTACTGGTATACCGAGTTACACTAACCTTATAGAAAATGTAGTCAGAAATGCTATCCCAAGGTTTGCTGGTAACAATGCAGTGTCTAGGGAGGATCATCTAAAGGCATTATTGAATGTCATTAATGATTTTGAGGTTGAGGTTGAGGCTATGGTGATGAAATTATTCATGCAATCATTAATGAAGGATGTAAGAGATTGGTATAGAACCCTGCCAGAGGCTAGTATTGATTATTGGATAGAGTTTAAGAAGATCTTCAAAGAACAATATGGCGAAAACATTGACCCACTTTGTTGTCAATGAGTTTACCAATATTTAGAAGGGGTACAATGAAAATGTCCCCGACTTCAATACCAAGTTTCTGAAGGTGTGCAATAAAATTCCACCATACATGAGACCAAATGAACACGTGTTTGGTAATTTACCAAAATACATATGACCCCAAGATGATATATGAACTAAGGAATAGGGAACCCCACACTCTCAAAGATGATTTTAAGGTTGCTTTACACATTGAAAACAACAGAAAGGCATATGGGAAAGTTACTAAGAGGGGTTACTTGAAACTTACTCCTCAAGACAAAGGACAGGGCAGTAAAGCTCCTGTTGCTACTGAATGTGAAAAATTATGGAAAGAGATCAAAGAAATGAAGATCTCTATGGCCAAAAATGATAAAAGGGTCTCAAATGATAAGCCTCCTTTTGTTAGACAAGAAAGAATGCCAAGATTGTCAGATCAACCATACAGCACAAATTGGCAAAATGGAAAGGCTATACCCCCTAGTAATAGGGGAAATTTGTCTAAAGAAACTCCTGATGCTCTAAGGAAAGGGGTGCATGCCATGGATGAAAGCCTTTGGTATTTGATGTGTCAGACCCCTCATTCATCTGCCTCATGTGTTGTAGCATTATCTCTGACTGATAGTACAAACCCCTATGATGAGTGCAATGATGGAGAAGAATATGAGAACCATAATATAAACATGATTTTTGACTATGAATGTATTGTGGAGGATTATGTTACATCTGATGAAGAAGATTCAATACATGAGGTCACAACAAAAAAGGGATAATTGAATAGTTCATGCAAGCAACATTTTCTCCTAGGCAAAGTTGAGGATGGTAAACATGTTTTTTACTTGAATAGTGAAGATTCTAATATCCACTTGAGAAGACCCTCTGATGAGGAAATAAGAACCTTGACTGCATCCAAAATTGCTTAGGTTAAGAGTGATTATAACCTGAGGAGAAAGAAAACTCAAGGAGAAAGTAGCACTATGGGAAATGCAGGGAGCATTTTCATTAAAGAGAAACAGAATACTCCCAGCCCTAAGAAAGATGTGGGTGTTCATGGTAAGTCCAAGGAAGTAGTGGGGAAACACAATCCACATTCTAGAGCTAAAGTACCAATTGAAAAGGATAATGCTAAAAAAGTCCCCGTGGAAGAAAAACATGGCAAAGGCAACACACTTCAGATTCCTGTTGTGAGTATTGATCCAGCTCATCCTAATATGCTACCTAAATATGTCCCATTGGACATGGTCCATGTGTTTAGTCAGATCAGAGTGACAGTTCCCCTATTAGAAATGATGAGAATACCATAACATAAAGACAGAGTTGCAAGCGACTGTGGTAAGCAATATGAAGGAAAGAAAGTAATATCTAACGATGTTAAAAAATGGAGTTCTAAGATACTAGAGATATATCTAGGAACCACTATGCATAAGGCCCTTCTCAAGTAGATCCTTTCTTTGTTACTTTGATGATAAAAGGAAGGTTTGTAAAGAACTATATGATTGACTCAGACACCTCTGCTAGCATAATGCCGCTTGGAGTCATGGAAATATTGGGCCTACAAGTCACTAAGGCCTATGGGAAATGTTTTTCTATGGATTCCAGGGAAGTCCCTATCATTGGAGTTATCAAGGACATAAGCTTTAAGCTTGCAGCTTATCCACTTAAAGAGTACAAAATGAATATCACTATAGTGGACATCCCTCCCATGTATGGAATGCTATTATCTAGAAAATGGGCCTCCATTGTGGGTGGAAGTATCCAAATGGATTCATCTTACGCCATGATTCCCATGGATGGAAAAGAAGTGAAACTTAATACGGAAAAGAAGTCTCCCTAGATAATAGATGGTATTAATGAAAATGATGATTAGATATGTTTCCTTGATATTACCATGGATAATTTCAGAGTTGAGGAAATTGAGAATGATCAAGATGAATAGTCAAATCACGGCCCTGAATCATCTCCAGATGATGATGGTTTGTGGTCTATGCAATTTGATGGATCTTGTTCTAGAGAAGGTTATGGAGCAAGAGTGGTGTTCATTTCCCCTTCTAAAAAGACATTCAGATCATCCTTTAAATTGGATTTTGAATGCACCAACAATGTTTCTGGATATGAAGCTTTGCTTCTAGGTTTGAAAATGGCTCTTAAACATGGAGTCAGGAAGCTTAAGGGTTTGGGGGATTCTGAGTTAGTAGTCTCACAGATCAGAGCTAAATATGCCTCCAAAAACAAAAGGCTCAGGTAGTATAGGAATGCTTTCTGGGATACAATAGAGGAATTTGAGGCTTCTCTATCAATTGGGTAAAGCAAAATAAGAATGTAATGGCTAACTTCCTAGCTAACATTGCAGTCAGATCATAAGATATGACCCTAGCAAGAATCTCAAAGGTTGAGATATTGACAAGGCCTTCTATCCTAGAAAACATTTGTCATTGGCAAGTTTTTAAAGATGATCAAGACATGTACAAATTCATGAACTGTATTGATGAGTACCATGCACAAGAAATTGACTTCCAAGAGTTTGTGGAAACAATGGATGAAAAGGAAACTATGTTTGGGAATGAAATCATCTAGTTGAAAACAAACAAAATTCTGAGAGGACCGATTGCCCTGGAAAGAGTATTTGATGGAAATGGCAGACAAACCACCAGGTCAGCACTAGTACATCAAAGTGATCTTGAGGAGGTGAATTTGGGGATAGAAGTTCAACCAAAACTTGTCTACATAGATAAGTCTCTAAACCCTAAGATCAAGATAATGTCAATTTCTTTTCTTAGGAAACATAAAAGGGTTTTTGCATGGTCTTATGAGGACCTTAAATCATATAGGGAGGACTTATTCCAACATGAGATCCCATTAAGGATAGATGCAAAGACTTTTAGGCAGAAACAAATACCCATAAACCCCACCCTGAGGCCAAAAATGCAACAGGAGTTGGCAAAAGTTAAGTGAGGGGAGAATAATCAAGCCCATTAGGCACTCAACTTGGGTACCAAACCTAGTTCCTATTAGGAAAAAGAATGGAGATAATAGACTCTGTGTGGATTTCAAGAACCCAAATATGGCATCATTGAAGGATAACTATCCTTTGCCAAATATGGAATCCATGTTATAGAAGGTAATTGGTTGTGAGCTCTTGTCAATGATGGATGGTTTTTCTGGATACAACCAGGTGATGGTCAAAGAGTTTGAGCAGTACAAAAATGCATTTACTACTCCACAGGGTACTTATGTGTACATCAAAATGCCTTTTGGATTAACAAATGCAGGAGCCACATTCCAACGGGCTATGGATGTAGCTTTCTCTAATCTCATAAATGTTATAATGGTAGTCTATTAGGATGATTTAACTGCATACTCAAAGAAGGAACAAGATCATTGTTCCCATTTGCAGAGGATTTTTTAGAGATGTATGCAATTTGGCATATCCTTAAACCCCAAGAAATGTGTATTTGGGGTAACAGAAGGGAAATTACTAGGCCATATTGTGTCCAAGGAAGGAATCAAGATTGACATTGAAAGGGTTGCAACTATTGATAAAATCCCAATGCCCAAGAGTGTCAAAGGGATTCAGTCATTCTTTAGACAAGTGGACTTCTTGAGGAGATTCATTACAAACTTTGCCAAGACCACCAGACCAATCTCCAAAATGTTAAAGAAAGGAGAGATTGTCACATGGAATGATGAGCTGGTCAAAGGTTTCAAAAGTATTAAGGAAGCTATAAAGGAGGCCCCTATGCTAAAATTACCTGATTTTACTAATCCATTTCAATTGTTTTCCTTTGGCTTATTTCACACTATAGTGGTTGTTTTGTTATAGAAGAATGATGAAGGCTATGAACACAAAACTGAAATATGACATAACAGAGAAACAAGCTTATGCATTGGTGAAGGCTGTCAAGAACTTCAGACCATATTTAGTAGGTGCTACTGTTATTGCATATGTTCCTACTGTTGTTGTTAAGGATATCTTCACTTAACAAGAGGTGACTGGGAGAAGATGTAGATGGATCAACAGGATCTAAGAGTTTAAGATTGACATTTAGATCACTAAGTTAGTGAGGGAACAGGTATTAGTTAAATTGATGTCTGAGGCAAATTTAGAGGCTAATCAAATAAATAGTGTTGAAATCGAGGAAGTTGTTCCTGATTGTGACATGAAGGAATTTGAATTGTATAAGGATGTTGTATATTACTTACAAAAAATGTCTTGTCCTGAAGGTATGACTGAAAATCAGAAGAGGACACAAAAGCTACAAGCTATAAAGTATGAAATCATTGACAATGAGCTTTGGTGGATAATTTTGGAAGGCATTTTGCTTACGTGTGTAAGTAAAGGGCAAGATTCAGAAATCTTCAAAGAGATGCACCATGGTGTGTGTGGAGGCCACTACACGGATAAGACAACAACCCATAGGGTTTTGAGAGCTGGATATTGGTGGCCCACAGTTTTCAAGGATGCTCACAAATTGGTCAGGAGTTGTGATGCTTGCCAAAGATTTTGAGGAAAATTAAATTTTTTGGAAATTTGCCTCTCAGACCAATGACAATTGAGGCTCCTTTTCAACAATGGGGAATTGATTTCATAGGACATATCAATGCAAAATCAAGTGGAGGACATAGTTGGATCTTGGTCACCACCGGTTACTTCACTAAATGGATTGAAATCATTCCCACCAAAAGGGCAACCAACAAAGTGATTGACTTTTTGATGAATAATGTTTTGACAAGATTTAGAGTACCTGAAAAGATAATATCAGACAATGCAATGTGTTTCAGGTTAGAAGAATTCATAACATTTTGCAACCAGTATGGGATATCAATTTCCTATTCTTCCCCATATCAACCTCAAGGAAATGGATAGGATGAATCAAGAAGCAAGAGTTTAATGAAGATTGTTAAGAGGATGATTGAAAAAACAAAAGGGCCTAGGATTCTAAGCTAAAGATTGCTTTATGGGCAGATAGGGTGACAATGAAAAAGGCTACTGGGCTGCCACCATTTGATCTAGCATATGGCTTGGAAGCAAGGATGCCAATCAACAACTTGTTGCCATTATACAAATTCATCCAAGAGTATGATGATGATATATCAGATGTAATGCATAATAGAATAAATCAAGTAACATAGCTAGATGAGATAAGAAGGCAAGCACAATAGAGAAATATAAAAATGCAACAACAGGTGAAACGTCTACATGACAAAAAGGCCTCTGAAAGAGAGTTTTAGGTTGGAGACATGGTGTTATTATGGAACGCTAGGGGTCAGAAGAAAGGAAAGCATGGTAAGTTTGATGCTCTTTGGCTTGGACCATATCTAGTCAGCAATACACATGGAGAGGATTCTTATTTTCTACAGAATCTGATTGAAGAACTTCTTGAACTGCCAATGCATGGACAATTCTTGAAGCCATACTTTTCATAAGGTATGCTTTTATTCCATGCATATTGTATTTTTATTTAGTTATTTCCCTACTTTGGTTTTACTTTTTGCTTTTTGTTTTGTTGTGCTCTGTGGTCTGCTTCTCCAGAGGTTTTTTGTAATCTCACTTTGTTCTAATTGAACAAGCGTCCCCAACTAGAGCCACTGGTGGGACTTTCAAAATTTTACTTGTCTTTCTGTTGCAGTCCTTCTCTATGTTCCAAATCTCAAAATTTTGTGCTAGAGTTTAGTGTTGGAGGTATTGTGAATCTTGTTTCTAGGTCTAAAACCCTAAACCCTAAGGTTTACTCAAGCATTTGAGTTGCTTTCATTCTAATTCGCAGTTGACTGCTTGTTGCCAGTTGCCATTCTTTTAAGTTATGACTTGAGATCTAGGGCATCATTCTTTTACTGGCCCTTTGTTCCTGCAAGTACCAGATTGTCTCACATGCAAGTTTTAATATGTTTTTGTGCCTGTCTTGGCCTAAGCCCCCCTTAGTAAAAATTTGGCCCCTCTTTACCTAGTCGCACAAGGTTGTTTTAATTGCACGTGCCCTATATTGCTTCTAAGTTGTTCGCGCCCAACCCCCAAAAGCATTAGAATATTTTAAAATCCACGGGATAAAGTTGGGAAGTCCACTTGGCAAAGTTTTAAGGCATTTCTCCGTTCTGGGAATCATTTTCTACTAAGGCACAATAGGCTTGCAGAACCATGGAAAGAGGACATGTGGCAGGGTTTGACTGCTAATTATCCTAATGATCCAATAGGTGCCATGTGGTGTATTTTGTGGCTCTTCCACCATTCCATGGAGCATTTCAATAAGGCTCTATTTAGAACTGTGAAACAACAGGAAGCTGCCACGTGTCTATATTTGGCTGCTGAAGGGGTATGCAGTAATTGCCAATCAAACGTGGCAAGTTTTTGCAGTGTGAAAGGAAACTTAAAGGGAGGTCACCTTGTGCCACTTGGTACACTTTGAAGGGTTTCCACATGTCCATGAGTTTTCATCTATAGCTTGATCTTGTGATCGCGAAACTATGGGAGGCCGCCATGTGGATAAAAGATAAGTCATCTTCTCGTCAGCACGCCTTTTTTGTTGAGTTGTGAAGTGGCCCTACATGGAATGTTTCCATTGGCTCGATATCTTTTTAAGGCAAGTCAAATATTTTCAAATCTATCTGATAGATTGGCACTGTCAAATCAAATATTTTTCTATACAATCAACAACCAACATTCAAAACTTAGAGAATGGGTAGTTGCATGTTTTCATTCACACAAGTTGAGAATAATGGTGGACGAGATAGTTTAAAATCTTGGAATTAAAGATGTTCTCCATAAAGGTCAGAATTCAAGTATTCGAATGAGTTACCTAGACATTCGGAGCATCGAGAGAAGAAAATTCACAACAAGCCGGAGCTTGTCTACGTCAACTCAAGGTTTTTTAGTGTAAATCCAGTAAGTTCTCTATGGCCTTGCATCTTCTGAATTAATTGATTACATGAGCTTGTTATTGTTTCAAATTACATTCTAGGTTTATGTTTCATTCTAGGGAACCCTTATATATTTCAATTACCCCTAAATTTGCCCTAGCTACTGTCTGAGTTATCATAAAGGAAAAGCCCTAGAGCCATAGAATAAAGACCCTTGTCTCTTAATTCAGATTACAGAATGACTTCCCCACGAGCCCAAGTGACTTCCTCTTCTCAAGGATGGACCTTGCATAAAGACCTTGTTGCTCAATTACCAGGTTCATTAGCACAAAAAATCAAGGTTCATGGCCCTGGTGCTATAGAGAGTTTAGTGGATGAATTCCATGGGTGTAGGGATGCTGAGATCCCAATAGGAGGATGGTCGTTATTTCACTATTGGCATGGCAAAAGGAGTTCACCTTCCTTGGTCTCAAATGTATGTAATTATGACTTGAGCAAACTAATAGTACCAAACATCTTCATGCATATTGACTTATTAAGAACTATAGCTGTGAATTATGATGAGACTGGTAAAGTAGTGATAATTGCACGTGGTGTAACTATGGTACAAATCATAAAAGCATCTATCGCTAAGATTTTCAAGCTTAATCCTGTTGCTTGTAAGCCTATTGACTTTGGTCATTTCTAGCGAAAGAACCAGCAGGACAGAGGTAGCTGTACAACAGTATACCCACCTAGACACAAGATAAGGGGTATCAACAGAAAGGGCATTCAGATTCCACCTGGTGAAATAGAGCCTCTCAATCTTGATTGTTTTGAAATTTATTTTGCCAAAACCTACTATGCACAATGCCAGGTTTTGGGGGCAGATAAAGTAGAGAGAATCCCCATCCCATACATGTATATGGTTTGAGATATTCAACATGTGTTGCTAAATGATGAGTTTGATTATGCTACATATCTTTCTAATGCAATATATAAGGGACAGAGTGAAATCAAAAGAGGACAACAAGATGTGAAATTTTGGTGGTATTCCTTGATATGCCACATGCTCTTGTATACAAGCAAGGCAGAGTTGGGTCCTACTTTAGGAATTTGTGATAATGATGGAAAAGGAAATCAACTCCTAGTATAGTATTGGACTCATGTGTGGGACATACACTGCAAAGAAGCCAGCTACGTCACATTCAAGAATCATTTTGAGCTAGCAAGGATTTATCATTTTTACATGGACCAGTGGATAGGTTACCCAAGCAAATTTTGGATTTCTTAAGACCCTTGGAGAGAAGGCCAAATCTAGGCATTCAAAATAATTGGGGAGATTTCTTTCTCCATTCTGACTGCACAGTATTGAGAGTATATTGAACCCCAAAAAGACCCCATGTCCTACCAAAGTTTGTGCCTTTGAGGATTGGTTTTCTGGAGGTTATTTGGCATCTTACTGAATCAGATAAAGCACATTTAGCTAATCAGAGGAAGGGCTCTTTCTTCTCTTATCTAACAATATTCTCTAATTTCAGGATGAATAGAGAAGCTTCTAAGAAATTATATTATAAATTTAAAACTTTCAGCATGAGGTAGGAGCAAAAAAGAAATTTTGACCCTGAGGGTTTCATAAATACCCTTAGGAAGAAGATTAGAAGATCTTTTTTCAGCCATAGCACTTATTTTCCTAAAGATGTGATAAGAAATCTCCTGAATGAAGATGAAATAAAGGAAAGAAAGGTAAAATGGACAACCTTTCTAAAGATAGAGAATGATAAGAAGAAGGATGCCTTCTACAAAGGAGCATGTGCGGAGGTTAAAGACCCAATCTTGAGGATTCAAGTTGTTTGGGAAAACATTGATAAGATAATTGGTAAGGCTCCAATCATAGAGGAGATGCCCTCACATCAACTTTCTAGTAATCCTTCTATCTATTCTTTTAAAAGGAAGTCTAAGGGTGTGACAATTGGGAAACAAGCTCCACTACCTCATCCATCTGTGAAACCAGAACCTTCTTCTCCATTGAATGTAATTGATTTGGACTCCCCTCCAAGGGATCCATCTCCAAAGAGAGTAAAAAGAGAAAGATCTCCATTAGTTGATTATCTTGATGATGATGATGAATTTAAAATAACTGGAGAGGATGTGATTAGCACAATGTCTTCCCCTCAAAGAGATAAAGATGTGCAACCACCCCTTGATAGAATAACTAATAGTATCCTGAGGGGAAAAGTAATACAGATGATGAAAGAGAGTTGGCTTGCACTAAATTCATGGAGGATGATCAGTTTGTGAAATCCCAGGAGTTTAATGACTTTATATGGAGGTGCAAAAGGGATGAGTATAAGAAGAGAGTAGAAGATGAAAAGGCCAAAACCCCCCAAGATTCAGAAGAGCACATTTCTCAGAGGGTATTGGCACAAAAAGGTTGAGACAAAAGACATCACTCCTAAGGAAGGACGGCGTATGGTTAGAGAAAGTGGCATTCTCTTACTCCTTGGATGGGATATTGCATCTTCTATCACCTTAGATACTATAAGGAGATAGGATAAAGAATCGTCTCTTCTGAAGATGAAGCTACTACAACATTGTCTAGTGCAGGGTTTAGCCCAAAGTGGGAAACCCTAGCAATTTGGGCTCTTGCCCTTAACACTAACAAACCATCAGTTGTTGAACCTAATCAGGATTTGAAGGGGAGTTTAATTGTCAAAAGAGTATTTGACACCCCTACAGTTGAAGCAATAACAATGGCAGTAGAAGTTGCCAAATTTAGCAAGGCTACTACTAAAGCACTACAAAAGAAATATGACAAGCTCTTGGAAGAGCATACAATTGTGATGCAGGAATATAATAGCTTGAAGGCCATGGAAGTACAGATGCAACAATAATTACAACAAGCAGCAACCATGCCACCCCCACCAACTAAAAAACCTCCAACAATTGAAGCTCCTCCATTAACTGAAATAGTGGTATGGACAGGTTCAATGATTGCTAGTTCCTCTACAACTCCATCTCTTAAATTAGATGAGGAAAAGGAAAAGGAAAAAATCTTGGAGCAACTCGCTGCTTATGAAGAAATCCTAATGAATTACCAAGAGGATTAGCATGAGAACAATCTAAACATTGTTGCAATTGTTTTGGGGCACCCAATGAGCAAAGTGATGAAGAAAGTGGAGATTGTCCATAAAAACTATTTTCAATTAGCAATGGCAACTATCAGTATTGCAAGTGACAAGGCAAGGGCATCTCCCCTAATGAGTAAATGGATCCCAAGGCTTAGTCCATTGTTTGGAATGTGTAAGGGATTTGCACATGAACTAGATAGACCGAAGGGAACTCTTCCTACCTATAAGATGATCAAAGCAACTAGGGAACAATAGGTATTCTTGGAGTAGCTAGAAGGAAAGATGGAAGAGAGGATCAAGGAATATGATGATAGAGATATGAGGCTCATACTAAAATTCAAAAAGGATAATGGAGAGATAAAACCCAATGGGATATGGAAATCTCAATTTGAAGGTATTATTCCTACACTTGCTTTTCTCATATGTGTTAAAGATAAGATTGATTTGGAACTTTTAAAGGACAGTTTGGATAAACTGTGGGACGAAGATCAATTCTTAAGGGAATTTGAAAAGGAGTTTGATATTGTAGTATTTAGGTATAGTAAATACAGAGCAAACATGGATCAGTTCCTTGCATTCCAATGGCCCTCAGAAGAGCAATATAAGGCTTGGGATGACAAATATAATAATTTGCCTAATTTATAAGGTTTTAGTGACATGGCATTTGGCATTTGTTATTGTTCATTATGTTCCTTTCTCAAAAAAGGATATGCTTCTTTGATCCATTCAGCATCAACATGGGTTTGTCTTCAGTTCCAACAAGGTTTTTTGTCTTTTAATGGAGTTTCCCTTTTTGTCCTCATCTACATCACTTGTTTTTCCCAAGCAATTGGAATTTGAAGAAGGCAGGGAAAGAAACAATAAAGTATGTTGCAACAACCTTCTACGAGCATCTTTTGGAGGAAATAAAGATCTATAAGTGCACATGCAACAACTTTTGTTCTTTATGGGATATTTTCCTCACGAGCAGTTAAATTTGCATCTTGTTAATGTAAAGTGTGTCAAATGAAAATGTGATACTTGTCATAAGGCCTAAAGCTTGTTTTGCTCGCTTGTTTCTATAAAAGGGAATTTAGGGCCTTTGGAAAAATATCTTGGAGAATTTGTATAATAGAGCACATTGTAATAGAGTCATTTTTCTTAATCTAGTTGTTTTCTAAGAATAAAATTTGATGTATTTGTGAATTGTTATGTGACAGTTCTAGTTCATAGCTTAAATAATCTGCCAAGTTCAAAGCTATATTATCTCCTACATTTTATTCTTCATCTCATTTATGAATATAAACTAATCAAGGATCATTTTATTCATCTTCATAGTCTTTCCTGTGTATGAATGTTTTTCTTATGGCTCTCACTCAAGGAGTGAATTTAATGCTTTAAGAGAATATTGAATGCCATGAATGTTTGCAGAGATTTCTAAGTAGAGTTAGTTTTGAACTAATTAAAGTGTGACGGTGTAACACATCGTTATAGTGTTTCATGAGCTAGGAAAATATTATTGTATCAGGTTCCATTTTATATCTATCTTGACTCTGTAGCTTAGGATTGAGGCACTGATCTCTTAGAACCTATGTCTGATGCAACTCCTTGGTCATCTATATTGAAAATCAAAATGAATTTCCTATCCCTTGAAGTAATTTATGTGTGTAATATTATTTCCATGCTCATGTGCAAAGTGAAGATATAAAAGCCTAAGGATCTAGCCAATTACTTTAGCATATCCATCATTCTTTGGCATATCAAACATAGCATATCTGCTTGCAATAGTATTTAAGATAAATAGTAAAGAGATCTAGAATAAATACTGTAAATGACTACCCTCCTAGGTTTTGCAGAGCCTAAAGTGCAGAGGAAAAGTGTAACTTAGCTTTTCCTGTTCGTTGGCCAATCCCTCAAGCCAAATCAATCATTAGAATTAGCTATTCTTTAGATTGCCCTTTTGAGATCAGGTTGGAAATTTAAAACAACCAACACTTTCTTTCAAATCTCATGCAATGCTTTTCATCAGGAGACAATGAATATAACATTCACAACACCTTAGACATCAATCACAACTCTTTTCACAAGAAATCACAACTTCTTCTTAACAACTTTCATCTATCCATGAACTTTAGAAGATAAGGTACAACTATGTACAAATGATATTGATCAAACAAAATGCTCATGAATTCACCTCATAACCTCTTTCTTCATCACTCCTTTGTTTGCTCTTCTAATCATCCCTCTTTAGTCTACTCCTCTGACAACACACATCACTACACTTTCCACATCACAACACCTCTGATCAACATCACAACTCTGTTGACATCAATGACAACATATGCAACAACTTGCAGAGCAAGTTTTGATACAAGAGTATCACCAGTAAACTATTCTAGAAGAATTTCAGCAGCATTTTGACAACATAACAATATCTACAAACTCAACATTACAAACTTCTCCTCAAGCCTTCAATTTATAGGAGTTTGAATAGAAGAAGCCACCAAAATAGAAACTCAAAAAACATGAGTTACAACCTTAGTCACAAAGAATCAAATCCACTATAATATAGTAAGTTACTCAAAACATAACTTACTCTCCAAATAAGGCACTCCATTTTTGGCTCCTAAAATCATGCTTCCACAATCTCCTAAAATCATGCTTATCATAATTTCCAAAATAACTCCTTCTTACTAGCTCTTTCCATTCTAGCAACTCTTACACACATTCTAATTTGTCATAGTTGCACTTAGCAACTTCCATGACACTAAGTGGTAAAAACAAATTGCTAAAATACAAATAAAGAAATATTTCAAATATTAGAAATTGGAAGGTGTATGACACACCTAACTTCCTAACACTTATGCGCCTATATTTCTCTTACATCGATTGATGACCAATAGCAATATCGTTGTTAAACCTACATATTGGGCACATACATTTATCAATGGAGGACTGAAAAATAGTTTCTTTTCCCCTTTACAAAAATATTTTTTCACGCAATGGTACAAAAAAATTGAAAACATCTATAAAATTAATAGAAAAAGGCAATATTTATGTGTGGGAGGGATCTTTATTGTTAGCCATAGGATTGCCTTGTAGAGTGTGCATGTGTCGCTATCTCTGTTACAACTAAAAATTAGCCTAAAATTTTTAGTAAAAAATCCATTTTCTCCACCATAATCCCATCACCTAAACATGTCATTTTAGAATTTTCTCATCAAAAACACTCCATTTATCCGTCCTATAAGACAATACCCTAATAAGTTCACATTTTGTCACCCTTACCCTAAATAAAAACATCATATCAAAGAGATTCTACTATATCGGTAAGAGCCATCCTAAGGTCCCTTCAGAGAAGCAATATGAATAATGTCGATGAGAAAATACCACATTGAGGAAACGCATTTTAGAGTCCCCTTCGATATCCAATTAAAGTTGTTTCGAAGACACCATTGCATGTCGAGAAGAAAATGCTTAGGGTCTCTTCGATAACCCGAGAAATAAACCATCGAGGGACATAAACATTTTATAACTATGATGTGACTCATCAGTATATCGTGTTGAATATCTAGAACACTGAGAGGGGGGGTGAATCTGTGTTCTAAAAATCTTTTGATGCCCTTTAACTTTCAACCATTTTCCAAAATTAATTAAATAGAAGCATAACATGCATATGAACAACAACCATAAAAACATGACACATAGACACCGAGATTTTTATGTGGAAAACCTAAAATGGGGAAAACCACGGAGAGGATTAGCTCTCAAATATATATTGCAATCTTTACAAATAATGATGTTTAGGTTTGGTCACTCCACGGGCCTGGAACTTGCTGGCTCACTGCCATGAATTACAACTAAGTTTAGTCGGATCATTGCCTCAACCCTAAATCTAGAAAGATTACAATAAGGGTTGTTAAACCCTAATGGAGGCTCACTGGATTAATGAAGAAAGGTCACCTTCAAAAGCAAATTGCACATGAAAACTGAATACTGCAAAAAGCATCTGTCACTATGCCAGGGTGCAGTCATCTATCAACTAAATTCTGAATCCCAAGTCTTCATCGCTGCTGATCTTTTAACTCTGCTCTGCTACTTGCATCACATACCCACTCTCACACACCTCACAACTGAAACTCATTGCCTTTATATATCTGCATCATGATTTGATCCACAATCAGGTCGGCATCCAAGAGATAAAATGTGTACATAGAAAGATGTGGCTTGTTGGTAATCCAATGCACTATATATTATGCGGACCCAAAAAATTTTCCCAAATGTGTTCATATAGGTCAGCTCTAATCATTCAATCACTTAGATAGATCCTTCAAACATTATCTCTTCTCTGCACAATGATTTATCATACTAGTCGGCATGTTCCTCAAGAGAATGCTTAACAGGTTCATCTGCTGACTTACAACTTTTACTGTAGATCTCAAAGCACCTCCAAAATCATATCAAGGACTCTTCATACATTCCCAAACTTACCCTCAGAACTGCAAGGCATGATATCATCTTGCAGAGAAATGTGGACCATCAGAACTCAGACTTTGTCTCTGTCAAGTTATGTCAAACACTATGCCGATACTTAGAAGCTTGCAACTATCTTTCCGGTGGACTTCAGATCTCCCAACTCAAGAATTAGACACTTCACATAAGTGTTTACAACACCTCAAAACCTCTAACAAAATGCTCACCTACGAAAGAATGCGGACCACTGCACTATATCCTGTTCATTGTTCCTGATGTATCTTTGCTTACCCAGACTTAGACATTTCTTCAAGGTGATTTCTGGAGGAAGTCAAGACTTAATATGTGGTGTATGACACCACCAAACAATTAGTAACATCACACCTGAACCGCATTACCAGATCATCATCTGCGGAAGCATACTATCCAACTTACTGTCCTCTACTCTGTGCATATCCATACTTAGCCATTTCTTCCATCCGGACCTAAAATCTGATGTGATCTTCCGAAGTTGTGCTCCTTGTCATGCTAATGAGATCTTCGAACGTTGTTGCCATCAATGACAACATACAAGTTCATACTGGAGTAGTGTCTCTTTCCAACAATCTCCCCCTTTGGCATTGATGGCAACACTTAGTGAACAATGCTCTCTCAGATACTTCCTCTTGATTTCGTTCTGGAGGATCCATGTCCATATTTTCTAGTTGATCTACGTTTTGTTCTGGTGTAGGGCTCCTTATCTTTTCCCTTTTGTCTTCATCCTCAGCCTGTTGCTCAGGAGGCAAATCAGTTTTAATTTTGCCTTGATCTGTCATATCCACTATATTAGTGTTGGGGACTTGATCACTCTATTTTGGTCCTTGATTTTGGCTTATCTTTGGTAGAGATATGTCTTCATCATTTGCTTCTTTATTGTCATAGATAGTGGGAATATTGTTTTTCTTTAATACTGCTAGGGTGATTTCCTCCATTTCCTTAACCACTTTGTCAATTTCTCCCAACATCAACGAGTTCATTCTTTTCTTGGTCCTAAAAGCATCTTTGATTTCTTTTGAGATTTTAATCTTCTCCTCAGGAGTGATTCCTGGATGTAATCGTATCAATGAGTGCTCTCTCAACTTAACATCTTTTGCCATAGCTACTTCTTTTCTTGTACTCATTATGTTACCTAGGCTATGTGGTAGATCAATAATAATTTCAATTAGGGCCTTATTGTAGATGTTTAGATATTCTACAACAGAAGTCTCAATTATCCTCTCATCTGGATCATTGTATTCATCATACAACTGAGCTATGGGTTTCAGATTTCCATCAACTTTTATAGCTTTGAGAGCATCTTCAAGGCTTATAGTAGCTTCCTCTGCTTGCAGCTCATCTTGCTTTAACCCTTTCCTAGATCTACTCTTATCGGAGGGCCTCTTTTTGCTAGTTCTTGAGGCTTTTGAGGCGTCAGTCTTCATCTTCTTTACTTATTCATCTGATTCTATTGCTTCTTCATCAATAGCTATACTTGAATGCATTCTCTTGGCCTTAGTCTTCTTTCTTTTGGAGCTGGTTGTAGGAGTTTCCACATTTGCAGATGGTGTGGAACCAAAGGGAGTGGATGTGGCTTCAGCAGAAGTGGAGGCTCTAGTTTTTCTTTTTGACTTCTCTGGCCTTTCTGACTCATCTTTGGGTTCTTTTAGAGCCCCAGACGATTCACCTTTTCTCTTTTCTTCTGCTTCCCTAAAAGCTTGTGCCTTTTCCCTTACCTTTGCCACTTCTTCTTTTGTGAATCCATGTTTTATGGAAATTTCTTCTACCACTTTCCTCATTTTCCTAGAGATTTCAGGTTTTCTTACCTCAACATGAATTTTAGCATGCAATTCCTTATAAGTCCCAAATCTTTCTTTCTTGGGATCTCTAGGTTTACTCAGCATATATTTAGCATAGTTTTCCAGTATAGCTCCATCTACCTCATATCCCATAGGCATAACCCAGACCTGATGCAAGAGCATTGCTGGTTCAAGAGCAATCTTGCATCAACCAAAAACATTTGCATTTCAGTTTGTTTGCAGTTCAGTTTGTTCTTTTCATTTCTAGTTCAGTTCAGGCAGTTCAGTCAGAAGCAATTCTATATTTTGGTCCAGTTACATTTCAGACCTTGAAGAGCTAGACTTAGCATCTACATTCATTCATCTATATCATATCCATAATTTAGAGATCCGCACATCTTTACTAGAAAGATATCACTATCTGAAGATAAACTATTTTTAGAATAGAGCATCCTGATAATCACAGACAACTAGCTGAAGGAGAAACCTGCGGAAGCATTTCCTAATCTTTGAAGCCTAATGATAGATCATTCGATGATCTTTGGTTCATGGCCGACCTTCCTTGAAGATCCACACACCATTCCATTCATTTGCAGAGGTGTTCTATGCATTTAGGTCTGACCTATCCATGTTCACACGTTACAGCTCTTCCTTGGAGTTTGTGACCTTTTTTAGCTGACGCGGAGGAATCTATGGTTCTAGAGATGATATATATTGATGTAATAGATCCTTAGGAAAGCAGTTCAGATAGTTCTCATGATTTAGAAGATTCATAGTCTAGATTTTTGTGCGATGGAGCTTCAAAGCTTTATCTTACGCATGTATGTAATCAGTCATGTGAGCCCTAATTGTAAGTCCACATGTTGCCAGTTGATCTCTATTTAAATTCTATGATATACTGAATGACTGAATCTACATTGCTTCATTTCTTTGAGTCATTTTCATTGTGTTTACTCTTGCCGCACGGTCTGGATAGTTCATTCTGTGAACCCTCCTACAGTGACTGCACCAAGTGGTATCAGAGCGAAAGTTTAAATCTTTGGGAGTGAATTGAGTGAAGTTGGCGAGGGAATTCTGGAAGATTTTGCTGTGGATAGATCACTGAATTGAGGCAGGTTACTTATGTTGCAACTGATCACCGATTGAGAGGCAGTTGTCACCTTGTAGCCTAATCACTAAACTTGAGGCAGTTTACACTTGATCCTAGGAAGAATGCTGTCGAGGAGAGTTGTTGCTATTGAAACAATGGTTGGTAGAATATATGAGATGATGGAGATGATAAAAATAATGCAAATTTGTTTGGATGTTGTTGAAGAAGATAGGTGAAGAGGATTGACACCGAGACTAATGTTGAAAGTGGTGATGAAGAAGAACCTCAACCTGTTGAACAAACTGGCGAAACCCTAGGAGGTGATGAAGAAGAAGAATCAGATTAAGTGAAGATGTTGTGATCTATTTCAAAGATTGGAAAGAGACCTAGAGTTGATGTGCCAAACTATACTGGTAACTTGAACCCTGAAGAGTTGATTGACTGGATAAATGACATGGAAGAATACTTTGAATATGAGGAAATTGAAGATCTGGAGAAGATGAAATTTGCAAAGACAAAGTTGAAAGGACATGCTGATATATGGTGGAAAGAAGTTGAGTTGGAAAGAAACAGAAGAGGAAAAGAAAAGATTACAAAATGGGATAGGATGGTGACAAATTGAAGAACCAATTTATACCTGCTAACTATGAGTTGGAATTGTTGAAGAGATTGCAAAACCTTAGACAAAAGGAGAAATATGTGAAGGAGTACACTGAAGAATTTCATAAAATGATCATAAGAACAAGACATAGTGAAGCAAGCAAGGAGAAAGTGGATAGATACATCAATGGACTGAGATTGAACATACAAGAAGAACTAAGCCTAGTAAGGATGACATCTTTGGAGGAAGCATATCAGTTCGCCTTGAAAGTTGAAGAGAAGATGAATAAAAGACATGATCATAGACAAAGAGATAGAGGAGGTAAATTTTAGAGAGGTAGAACATTTTTCAAAGGAGATAGATCATACCTAGAGCAGAACAAGTTTGACAACCCATTTAAGGAGGACAGAGATAATATAAATTTTTACCGGAGAGGCAACTATAATGCATACTGAAATGAAGGATACAGAAGAGAAGGAAGATGATATGATAAGAGAACATTCAGAGGGACTTATTTCAAGTGTGGAGGAGAAGGACATAGAGCATTTGAGTGTAATTAGCGTAGTACAAGTAAGAGGACAAAAAATAGTGGAAGAGCAGCTTATGTGGAAGAAGAACCTATTGGATCACTGAGTTCAGTTGGCAAGTTGTAGAAAGGAGAATCACTTGTGATGAGGAAAGAACTATTTCAAACAGAGACAAATGAGGAACCACCATAGAGGAAGAGCTTGTTCAGAACTGGATGCAAATCAGGAGGTAAGTGTTGTAAAGTTGTAATTGATAGTGGTAATTTAGATAACCTAGTTTTAGAGGAGATGGTGACTAAGCTGAAGTTGGAAATATAGAAGCACCCTAAGCCCTATCAAATAACATGGATTCAGGATGATCATAAGGTACTGGTGAGTGAACAATGTTTGGTGAAATTTCATATTGGATCTTATCATGATAAAGTCTTGTGTGATATTATGCCTATGGATGTTTGTCATATCTTGTTGGGTAGACCTTGGCAGTATGATAGAAAAGCTATACATGATGGGAGAAAGAATACATATACTATAACATCAAATGGAAAGAGAATTACTTTGATTCCTTTAGAAGATGATCCTAAAGATGTGGTATGTGGGAATGCAAGAATTTGTTTGGTAGATGCAAGAAAATTTCTGGATGGTTTGAGACATGAGAATATGTGCTATGCCTTGATTCCTAAGAAGCCTGAAACATTAAAGAAAGAAGTTGAAGAAGAAAAATCGGAGGAGATAAGAGAGTTGATGTTAGAATATGAAGACATCATATCAGATAATGTACCTGAAGGATTACCACCTATAAGGAGTATCAGTCACACATGGATCTTATACCTGGAGCAAGTTTGCTTAATAAAGCAGCACATAGAATGACACCGGCAGAGAATGAAGAATTGAATAGACAGATACAAGAGGTGCTGAGGAAAGGTTTGATCAGAGAAAGTTTGAGTCCTTATGCAGTACATGCAGTGTTAGCACCCAAGAAAGATGGAGAATGGAGAATGGAGAATGTGTATTGATTCCAGAGCAATAAACAAGATCACAGTTAAGTATAGATTTCCTTTACCTAGGATGGATGATATCATGGATTGTTTGAGTGGAGCAAGATATTTCACAAAGATAGATTTGAAGGGTGGATACCATCAGATCAGAATCAGAGAAGGAGATGAGTGGAAGACTGCTTTTAAGACAAATGAAGTATTGTATGAGTGGTTAGTGATGCCTTTTGGATTGACAAATGTACCGAGTACTTTCATGAGGTTGATGAATGAAGTCTTGAAGAAATTCTTGGGTAATTTTGTGATTGTATACTTGGATGATATTCTGATCTTCAGTAAGACAAAGGGGGAACATTGTGGCACATTATACAAGTTTTGTAGAGGTTGACAGAAGAGAAATTGTTGATAAGCATCAAGAAGTGTAGTTTCATGAAGGAAGAACTAGTGTATTTGGGATTTGTGATTTCTACAGAAGGATTGAAGATGGACCCTAAGAAAGTGAGAGCAATTATTGAATGGCCTACACTGGAGAGCATTGGAGAAGTTAGATCATTTCATGGGTTGGCTAGTTTCTATCTGAAATTCATCAGAAATTTTAGTTTAGTTTGCAACCCTATGACAGAGACAATGAGAGGTGACATAAAATATTTTAAGTGGACATCAGGAGCAGATAAAAGTTTTGAGCTATTGAAATAGAAAGTGACAGAGCAACTTATGTTGGCATTACTGGATTTCAATAAGGTATTTCAAGTTGATTGTGATGCAAGTGGAAATGCAATTGGAGCAGTTTTAAGTCAAGAAGGTAGACCAGTAGCATATTTCAGTGAAAAGTTGAATGATGCAAGGAGAAGATATTTAATTTATGATCAAGAGTTCTATACCATAATTCAAGCCTTTAAGAAGTGGAGACATTATTTGTTGCCTAAGGAATTTGTGTTGTATACAGATCATCAAGCTTTGCAATATTTGAATACTCAAGGTAAGTTGAATCAGAGACATATGAGATGGGTAGAGTTCATGCAGAGTTATACTTTTGTGTTGAAGCATAGGAGTGGAAAATCAAACAAAGTTGCTGATGCATTGAGTAGAAGAAGAAACTTGTTGACAAAAATGAGAGTTGAAGTGTTGGGTTTTGATGAACTGAAGAACATGTATGAGGGAGACACTGATTTTGCAGAACCTTATAAAGCATGTAAGGAACTTGTTGTGAAAGATAGGAGTAAGTGGTTGGATTATTTCATTTAGGAAGATATGTTGTTCAAAGGAAATCAGTTGTGCATACCTAGAAGTTCAATGAGAGATAATTTAATAAAGGATAAGCATTGTGGTAGATTGGCAGGACATTTTGGCATTGATAAGACAATGGCTTTGGTGAGTGAAAACTACTTTTGGCCTCAAATACATAAGGATGTTCAAAGATTTGTGTAGAGTTGCAGAATTTGTCAAGTTGCAAAAGGGAATAGTCAGAACACTGGATTGTATAAACCTTTGACAATACTGGAGAGACCTTGGGAAGACATAAGCATGGATTTTGTGATGGGATTTCCTACAGCACAAAGAGGACATGATTCAATATTTGTAGTGGTTGACAGATTTTCAAAGATGGCTTATTTAATACCTTGTAAGAAGACAACTGATGCAGTGCATGTAGCTAACCTATTTTTCAAGGAGATTGTGAGATTGCATGGATTACCTAGGAGTATAGTTTCAGACAGAGAAACAAAGTTTGTTAGATACTTTTGGAGGACACTATGGAAGAAGATGAAGACAGATTTGAAATTTAGTTCAAATTTTCATCCACAGACTGATGGACAAATAGAGGTAGTGAATAGGAGTTTGGGGAACTTGTTGAGATGTTTGGTTGGAGAGAAAGCCAGAAGTTGGGATTTAATTCTTTCACAAGCAGAGTTTGCATATAATAATTCAGAAAATAGGAGTACCGGAAGAATACCTTTTGAGATTGTTACCAAAGTGAATCCTAGAGGAGTAGCATAATTAAGAGATATCAACATGGAAGAAAAGAGGAGTACAAAAGCAGAAGAATTTGTAGATCATATGAAGACAGTGCATAATCAGGTGAAGAAACATTTGGAGGATATGAACAATAAGTGTAAGGAAAAGGCAGATGAGAAGAGAAGACATAAGGAATTTGAAGTAGGAGATGAAGTGATGGTGTATTTGTGAAAAGAAAGATTTCCAGTTGGGACATATAACAAGTTGAAGATGAAGAAGTTTGGACCTTGTAAGATACTCAGAAAATTTGATTTAGGAAATGCCTATGAAGTGGAGTTACCGAAGACATTGGGTATATCACCTATTTTCAACATTGTAGACCTATATCAACATCATGAGACAGAGTTCAATGACAAAATGGAAGAAGACTTGAAGAAGCAGTTACCACAACTAGCACTGGAGTAGACTGAAGACATTTTGGACAACAGAGTTGGACGCAGCACTAAAGGAAGATAATACAAAGAAATATCTTGTGAAGTGGAAAGGCAGACTAGAAGAAGATTCATCATGGATTTCTTAGGCTGAGGTGGACCATCTTGGTTCTCCCCTAGCCCCAACAAAGTGAGGGACTCACTTTTTCAATAACCTCGGATGTCTGATGCAGGAGCATCCCTGGTTCAAGAGCAATCTTGCATCAACCAAAAACAATTGTATTTCAGTTTGTTTGCAGTTTAGTTTGTTCTTTTCATTTCCAGTTCAATTTAGGCAGTTTAGTCATAAGAAGTTCTGTATTTTGGCCGGTTACATTTCAGACCTTACAGAGCTGGACTTAGCATCTAAATTCATTCATCTACATCATATCCAAAATTTACAGATCCACACATCTTTATTGGAAAGATATCGCTATCTGAAGATTGATTGTTTTCATAATAGAGCATCCTGATAATCATAGACAACCAGTTAAAGGAGAAACCTGTGGAAGCATTTCCCGATCTTTGAAGCCTAATGACACATCATTCAATGATCTTTGGTTTGTGGCCGACCTTCCTCGAAGATCCGCACATCATTTCATTCATTTGCAGAGGTGTTCTATGCATTTAGGTCTGACCTATCCATGTTCACACATTACAACTCTTCCTTGTTGTTCGTGACCTTCTTTGGCCGACGCAGAGGAATCTATGGTTCTGGAGATGATATATATTGATGTAATAGATCCTTAGGAAAGAAGTCTAGATAGTTCTCATGATTTAGAAGATTTATAGTATAGATTTTTGTATGATAGAGCTTCAAAGCCTTATCTTGTGCATGTATGTAATCAATCCTATGAGCCCTAATTGTAAGCTCACATATTTCCAGCCGATCTCTATTTAAATTCTATGATATACAGAATGACTGAATATGGATTTGCTTCAGTTCTTTGAGTCATTTCCTGTGTTTACTCTTGCTACATGGTCTGGATAGTTCATTCGGTGAACCCTCCTACCATGACTACACCAAGATTGTTCTAGGCTCAATCGCCTCCATTAAACACTGATCCTTAGTGACCATGAAATAGATGGTTTCTTTGAATTTCTCAACAATTGCCTTAGGGATTCTTTCCCTAGACTGCATCAAGCTTTGAAATTTTTTGAAATAGCCCCACAGGGCAGATTTCTGAGCATCAATACTTCCTATACTATTCAAATGATTTCTAATTTGAACTACTATAGGTTTATCATTTGTCCAAAGAAGATTCTTCATACCTAGTAATTCTTGCATGTAGTAGAAGAATAAACAAAGAATCAATGTACCATATTTGAATAGATATTTCTGTTCTTTGGTCTTTCTTAAATTTTCCATCAGTTGCTGTCGAAGTAGTTCACAAAGATCATACTCAAAGGCTGTATAAATTGCTATACAAGATACTAAAATTTCACTGTTTGAGAAGTAAACATTATAACCAATAACCATGGATGTAAATCTTATAGCATAGTCTTCAATATCATTGATTGTTAACACTCTTTTGTCAAACTTGGCTTCAATGGCCCCCATTTCTTTATCATTCTTTACAACTTTCAGAGCTGGTACCAATCCAGCTGAGCAAAGTCTAGTTATTGATATGATTACATCCTTAGTGATCTTAAAGGGTCTCTCGAGCCACATGAATTCATCATCAACCCTACTTAATACATACCAGACCCATTCATCCTCCGCGAAAGTTGGAAAGTTGATGTATTGAATAAATTTCTTTGTCTCCAATGCCTTGTATTCATTTTTTAGATCATAACCTCCATCGCATAGGTGATCTACAAATAAGTCTGAGTTTGCTCCTCCCATGTTCTTCTAGGGCAGCATGATTCCATGAATGTATGCCCTAACATCCTCAACATACAGAATTCCATGAGGAATATTTGAAAACGTACCCATCAAATCCACTTCTATTGCTTTGAATGGGTGTTTCTTAAATTTAGGTCGAGGTCATACAGTGATATCAACAACTTGCGGAGTTGCCATTGCAAAAATTTAATAGATTCACAAATGAGGTTTCAAGGAAAATACCTTGTGTTAGGGTTTCCTTCAAATTTCTTCAACTGCTTCAAATCTTGGTTGTCGTTGCTCAAGCTCAGCTTCAATCTCTCTGAACACTTGATAGCTTTAGATGCAAAGTGATTTTGAATTCAAACTAGCTCTCTTTTATCCTTTACATGACTTAACCTAATCATGATTAATGCTTGTTCCAAAAAGTTGTTAAACTATTTTCTGTAGAATATTGTCGTTTAGGATTGCTTCGCAATGTGCCATACTGACTTGTTTTCTTCTAGTTTTTCTTTTAAGAGCTTTGTCATATCAGATTCCATCATACATCTTTGTGCCTGATTCTAGCACCCATTTTCTGGTCGGGGGTTTTTTCTTTTCCCCTCTCATTCCTCTGTTTTGTCTTACCCCCTTTCTCAAGATAGTTTCCTATGCTTGATGCAACTCCTTTGTCATCTATATTGAAAATCAAAATGAATTTCCTATCCCTTGAAGTAATTTATGTGTGTAATATTATTTCCATGCTCTTGTGCAAAGTGAAGATATAAAAGCCTATGGATCTAGCCAATTACTTTAGCATATACATCATTCTTTGGCATATCAAACATAGCATATCTGCTTGCAATAGTATTTAAAATAAATAGTAAAGAGATCTAGAATAAATACTGTAAATGACTACCCTCCTAGGTTTTGTAGAGCCTAAAGTGTAGAGGAAAAGTGTAACTTAGATTTTCCTATTCGTTGGCCAATCCCTTAAGGCAAATCAATCATTAGAATTGGCTATTCTTTAGATTGCCCTTTTGAGATCAGGTTGGAAATTTAAAACAACCAACACTTTCTTTCAAATCTCATGCAATAATTTTCATCAAGAGATAATGAATACAACATTCACAACACCTTAGACATCAATTACAACTCTTTTCACAGGAAATCACAACTTCTTCTTGACAACTTTCATCTGTCCATGAACTTTAGAAGATAAGGCACAACTATGTACAAATGATATTGATCAAACAAAATGCTCATGACTTCACCTCATAACTTCTCTATTCATCACTCCTCTATTTTCTCTTCTGATCATCCCTCTTTACTCTACTCCTTTGACAACACACATCACTACACTTTCCATTTCACAACATCTCTGATCAACATCACTACAACTCTATTGACATCAAAGACAACATATGCAACAACTTGCAGAGGAAGTTTATTACAAGAGTATCACCAGTAAACTATTCTAGAAGAATTTCAGTAGCATTTTGACAACATAACAATATCTACAAACTCAACATTACAAACTTCTCCTCAAGCCTTCAACTTATAGGAGTTTGAATAGAAGAAGCCACCAAAATAGAAACTCAAAAAACATGAGTTACAACATTAGTCACAAAGAATCAAATCCACTGTAATATAGTAAGTTACTCAAAACATAACTGACTCTCCAAAGATGGCACTCCATTTTTGGCTCCTAAAATTATGCTTCCACAATCTCCTAAAATCATGCTTATCATAATTTCCAAAATAACTCCCTCTTACTAGCTCTTTCCATTCTAGCAACTCTTACACACATTCTAATTTTTCATAGTTTCACTTAACAACTTTCATGACACTAAGTGGTAAAAACAAATTGCTATAATACAAATAAAGAAATATTTCAAATATTAGAAATTGCAAGGTGTATGACACACCTAGCTGCCCAACACTTATGTGCCTATATTTCTCTTACATCAATTGATGACCAATATCAATATCATTCTTAAACCTACATATTGGGCGCGTGCATTTATCAATGGAGGACTGAAAAATAGTTTCTTTCCCCCTTTACAAAAATATTTTTTCACGCAATGGTACAAAAAAATTGAAAACATCTGCAGAATTAATAGAAAAAGGCAATATTTATGTGTGGGAGAGATCTTTATTGTTGGCCATAGGATTGTCTTGCGGAGTGTGCATGTGTCGTTGTCTCTGTTACAACTAAAAATTAGCCTAAAATTTTTAGTAAAAAATCCATTTTTTCCACCATAATCCAATCACCTAAACATGTCATTTTAGAATTTTCTCATCCAAAACACTCCATTTATCCATCCTACAAGCCATTACCCTAATATGTTCACATTTTGTCACCCCTACCCTAAATAAAAACATCATATTGAAGAGATTCTACTATATCGGTAAGAGCCATCCTAAGGTCCCTTCGAAGAAGCAATATGAATGATTTCGATGATAAAATACCACATTGAGGAAACTCATTTTAGAGTCCCTTAGATATTCAATTAAAGTCGTGTCGAAGACACCGCCACATGTCAAGAAGAAAATGCTTAGGGTCTCTTCGATAACCCGAGAAATAAACCATCGAGGGACATAAACATTTTATAACTATGATGTAACTCATCAATATATCTTGTTGAATGTCAGGAACACTGAGAGGGGGGGTTGAATTAGTGTTCTAAAAATATTTTCATGCCATTTAACTTTCAACCATTTTCCAAAATTAATTAAATAGAAGCATAACATGCATATGAACAACAACCATAAAAACATGACACATAGACACCAAGATTTTTACGTGGAAAACCCAAAATGGGAAAAACTATGGAGAGGATTAGCTCTCAAATATATATTGCAATCTTTACAAATAATGATGTTCAAGCTTGGTCACTCCACGGGCCTAGAATATGCAGGCTCACTGCCATGAAGTACAACTAAGTTTAGCAAGCTCACTACCTCAACCTTAAACCTAGCAAGATTACAATAAGGGTTGTTAAACCCTGAGGGCTGTTAAACCCTAATGGAGTCTCGCTACTAGGCTCAATTCCTTGATGAAGAAAGGTCACTTTCAAAAGTAAATTGCACATGAAAATTGAATACTGCAAAAAGCATTTGTAACTATGCCAGGGTGCAGTCATCTATCAACTGAATTCTGAATCCCAAGTCTTCATCGCTACTGATCTTTTAACTCGGCTCTGCTACTCACATCACATACCCACTCTCACACACCTCACAACTAAAACTCATCACCTTTATGTAGCCACATCATGATTTGATCCACAATCAAGTCGGCATCCAAGAGATAAAACGTGTACATAGAAAGATGTGGCTTGTCGGCTTAATCCAATGCACTATATATTATGCGGACCCAAAAACTTTTCCCAAACGTGTTCATACAGGTCAGATCTAATCATTCAATTGCTTAGATAGATCCTTCAAACATTATCTCTTCTCCACACAATGATTTATCATACTAGTCGACCTGTTCCTCAAAAGCATGCTTAACAGGTTCATCTGCTGACTTACAACTTTTACTGCGGATCTCAAAGCACCTCCAAAATCATATCAAGGACTCTTCATACATTCCCAAACTTACCCTTAGAACTACAAGGCATGATATCATCTTGCGGAGAAATGCAGACCATCAAAACTCAGATTCTGTCAAACACTATGCCAATACTTAGTAGCTTGCAACTATCTTTCCGATCGACTTCAGATCTCCCAACTCTAGAATTAGACACTTCAAATAAGTGTTTACAACACATCAAAACCTCATAACAAAATGCTGGCCTATGAAGGAATGGAGACCATTGCACTATACCCTGTTCATTATTCCTCCTATATCTTTGCTTACCCGGACTTACACATTTCTTCAAGGTGACTTCCGGAGGAAGTCAAGACTTAATCTTTGGTGTATGAAACCACCAAACAATTACAAACATCATACCTAAAATGCATTACCAGATCATCATCTGCGGAAGCATACCATCCAACTTACTGTCCTCTACTATGTGCATATCCAAACTTAGCCATTTCTTCCATCCGGACCTTAAATCTAATGTGATCTTCCAGAGTTGTGTCTCCCTATCATGCTGAGGAGATGTCTGAGCCTTGTTGCCATCAATGACAACATACAAGTCCATACCGGAGTAGTGCCTCTTGCCAACATATCGAAGCAACAATAAGAGATCGAGGGGACAAAACTAGACTGATACACGTGAAGAGTCCAAGAGACTACAAAGTATAGGAGTCATTATTTAAGAGTCCCTTTGATATCACTACAACACCAAAAAGTTCATCAAGGAGATAGATATACATCGGAAGGACATGTCACATATTCCCTTCGATAAACTGAAAGAAATATTTGACTTCGGAGAGACTTCGTTGTGTCAGAATGACTAGTTCATAAGTCTCTTCGATGAACCGATATGCATGAGCATGTGATACATTTTAACATCATCAAAGGAATAGTATCATGTCGGTAGGAGATTACATAAGCCCTTCTGATATACCGAGATGGTGGGTCCCAAAGGTTTTCTAGTCTATATGCCAAAGTCTACAACATAAACATTGAAGGGAGATATAGGCATCGATGGGACAAGGGCAATTGTCCCATCGATGAAACGATGGCATTTAATACAAAGGTAACAATAAAGGTTTTTGAAATGACTCCAAAATGTCAGAGTGAGGTGATTCACAGTCCCTCTGAAAAAGGAAAGATATACTAAATAAGTAAACATCAAAGGGATGGATCCATATCAGGGAAACCCAAATATTGGTCCCTTTGATAAAACATTTTACCGTAGTGCAATGAACTCGTGAACACATCAAAGAAATAAGGAGATATCAAAGAGACTGCCCACAAAGAGGGTTTCGAGAAGATGTTGTGATATCGATATGAGACCATTTGGGGTCACTCTAAAATCATGAGGGAAATAAAAGACTTAACCAATAAAAGGACATTAGGGAAAGGGGGAAATATTGGTAAGATCACAAATTGGTCATCCCAATGAAGTATTGACAAGACAATTTGGTGGCCATCAAACGACCCATTTTCAAAAAATTAATTATCCCTTCGATGACATACAACTTGCCATCAGACACCATTAATGAACTAGAGCTGAGTGCATTGAAATCAAATTCTAAGAAAATTATGAAACCATTAAGCAAATGAGGAAAACGAAGGTGGGGCATAGCTAAGGACAACAACTCCAAAACCAGAGAAGATATCATCCAAGTAAGTACTCTAAGCTCGAGTAAAAAATTGCAGAGTACATAAATTGCTTCAAATTATAAGCAAAGAAGTAGGGTTTTTTCTTTTACAAAGTTTATATCATGGAAAATGTGACTGAGAACCCTAAGGGCAAGAGACAAAAACTAGAAGAGAAGCATCTAAATCAGGATTTAATAGATCAGTGTCAGGGTTCTGGACAAAGGTCTAGAAGAAATGTATAATTAAACCCCCACATTGAGAAATTAGAGGACAGAAACAAACAAGTGGGTGACACATGGACCCCAATAAGGTGGTATGATATGTTTCTATATCATTATAGAAAAATGCATAAGCACAAACCTGTCTCCAACCCGTGGAGACTAAACTTGGGAAAATTGGTAGTGCCTAATGTGTTCATCAATGTGGAATTGCTCAAAGTATTGGCAAATAAATACAATCCCCAGACTCGTATGATTAAATTAAGAGATGGATCTGCCTTCATTCCTGTCACCCAGAATTATATATCCATGGTGTTTCAATTGGACACCAGTTTTGATATGAGGTTCAGTATTAGAGATCTCTTAAATGAATACTATAATCTGAGCATGAGTTTTAAATAGTGGAGATTGCCATTAAACACATGCCTCAAGATGAAAGGAATTAGTTCAGAGTGTTCTCAGGGGTGGAAGATCCCCCATATTCTGTGGATTTGTTTGAGGAGTACTATCAATACACCTACTATTTTATTTGCTAAGTACTTGGCTTGGATGCCCCCACATTTATGGAGGTAGCACCAATGGTCCTCGAAACCGATGTGCAGAGCCAGGATGCTTGACCTCTTGACTATGATAAATATCTTTCTAATGATCTTCACAATGACTTGGTTGTTGTAAAAAATAGAAGTGGAGGTGTTAAATTCATGCATTATTCTTTGTTCATGCATCTCATTTTATATAAGGGACAAAATATTTGCATGTGGGATGAATGTCTGAGAATAAGAGACCTAGATAAGGATGGCAACATCAAGCCTATACAGATCTGGACATCTATTTGGGATAGAGAGATCACAGTATTTGTATTCTAAAGAGTACTTTGTGAAGCCTTTGTATAATCTATTGAATCATCCATGTGATTACAAATTGTCATCAGAAGTGCAAAAGTTCTTGAAACCTAAGGACAAGGGTGAAAGTGGAAAGATCAATCACAACTAGGGTGATTGGTATGCTTATAATGACTGCACAAAAATTAGGATCTATCGATATGAGGTTAAAAAAAGCAAAAAGATGAAAGGATATCATCCTACACTCTTTATGGACAATGATTTGATAAGAAATATTGATGAGAATTATGCAACTGAAAGGAGAAATATGTACCATAGAATAATGCTAGCAGAGGCTTGGAGGATAGCCAATAATCCCACATATAAAGGAACTTTTCTTGAGATTGATAATCCTATTGAGAGGATACATACATTAGTTGCACATGAAGCAAAATTGACTGGGGATGTTCCCCCTTGGGTTTTTGAAAAGAGAAATAGGAACATCAGAGAAATACAAGCTGAGTACAAAACTCCACTGTGCCATATTTCCCCTCAACCTACACTAGACATTAGTTTCTCTGTGGACACCAGTACTACAGATCAAGAAGAAGTTGAGAGTGGGGATGAAGGCGTACAGGCATTCCAACATGTGATTGAAAAATATGAACCCACTGTTGAAAGAGAAGTTGTTATAATGGAAGCCCTAGATAAACTCTTAGATGATATAAGACATAGTGCAAGAAAAAATGTTGTCTCTGATAATGATTTTATCAAAACCCCTGAGTTTAAGGCATTCTTGTATGAATACAAGGGCAATCAGACTAGGGAAAAGATAAAGAATGTCACCCCTGAATCAAAAGCTGAGGCCTTGAAGGAACTACAGGCAGAGATTGACAAAGAAATGGAGACTATAACCCCGGAGAAAGGAAGAGCATTATTAGAAGAGGCAGGAGTCATGCTAGTCTCTGGGTGGGATATGACCTCTGCTATTGTATTTGACAATTTTCAAAGAAATCAAGACAAAAAGGTGTAGTTAAGTATTGAAGGGGTAGATAGAATACGCTCTAGATCAGGCTATGATCCAGACAATGCCACTTTACTAATGTGACCTTTGTACCCACCAAATAAAAAGCCTCTAGTTATTAATGACCGAAATAAGGCATTTGGCCATCTTTTGGTGGAAAGAATTGAGGACACTGATCCCATGGAAACTGTTGACCTGAACATAAATGTTGCAAGATTCACAAAGGCCCAAATTGAGAGGTTGATGAAGACTAACAAAATGTATATGGCATAGAATGAAAGATTGAGACAATAAATTGCTAGCTACAAAGATAGACTACTGCCCTCCTTAAGCAGCTATTCACTGTGGTTGGAAGAAGATAATAAGGTGGTAGAGGCCAGAGCTGAGACTGCTTATTGGAAGATTAAAGCTGAATTTTTTTAGAAACATGATGATCAATTAGAAACATAAATAAAATCTGTCAAATATAAAATGGCCTCAAAATTAATAGAGAAGAGATTTGAAAAGATGCTTGGATATGTTGATAAGGTACATGGACAATGCACAATAGAACACATATTGCCTACCAAGAGCATAAAAGACTACATCTGACGATGTTAGAAAAGGAGGAGTTGATAGCCAAGAGAGATGTTGATACACATGTGCTTAAGAATTATAATGAGCTAATCGACATGCATGAAAAGTTTAACACTGTCTTAACACAGGATCTTGGTGATTTTGATCAACCTTTGGATATGGCTTTTCCCAGTTTCTTCGATGATAAAGGCAATCTAAAAGAATAGAGCACTTGGAAAAATGGATTAACTCAGTTGTTACCAGTGGCTCTCGATAATGTTAATGATGAAGCCAAGGTGATGGATAACGCACATATGCAGTTGGAACAAATTTTCACTTTGGAATTCATTATGAAGGAAATAATCAATACTGCAGATATATATGCTACTTAGGAATATAACGAACATCTTTCTAAAATCAACTTGTTCTTCTCTCGAGCAACATAAGGGGTCAAAAGCGTTACATTAGATCTGTCTACATCCTTAGCTGATTAAAAAATGGAAGACAATAGTTAAGAAAGAAGCTAAAGAAGCTAGAAAATATGGAGAATTCTTTGACCCTCATGATAAACTTGAAGTGAAATTTTGCCAAATGCCAATTCAAGAATTTTTGCGATATTAGATTCAAAGATTAAACATAGAGGAGAAATAATTAATAGTGCATTTGAAATGATAGTGGGCAAAGCATGTTCATCAGATACTACATCATTGGAGAGGAGAACCTTACCAGGCTAGCGGTCACAGGTCCTCTATGATGATTAACTGACTCAGATCATGATTAATGTGGACGCCTAGATTACTTTCTTTGGTTATTTCTTAATTATGTTTTAGAACAATCATTAGTTATCTGAAGAAATGTAAGTTATGAAAAGTCACCTTGTTTTGGCCTGAAGCTTGTTTACTTCCCATATATAAGGGAAACCAAGGCCAAGTCTAAAAGAGATCAATACATACAATATATTATTACATTTTTAGTTATACTCATTGAACGAAATGCAGAAAAACCTTTATGAATTTTGAAAGAATATAATGGGAAAGAAAGTTTAATCAGTGGCTCAATCTCTAGTGTTCAACTACTTTATTGATATTAATTCTTATGAGTTATTTGGTTGTCTCCATATTAGTCTTTTCTTGTTATTCAAATTGAGCGTATCAATTTGTCAAGACACATTTGCTACCTCTATGTGATTTTCTTGATTGGTTTATGAGAGAAGAGGATTAAACTCCTAAGTGATTTTTGTTTATTGGTTTCTGCCCAAAATTAAAATCCTTTAAACAATTTATCTTAATTGGTTTCCTTCAAGCTAGAATTAAAACCATTTCAGACAATCATAGTAACTCAGAAAGATATCAATGGGATTTATAAGAAGAGCCTAATAACCAACAATTTTGCATGTTTATACAAAGTATAAACATCCAAAAGTGCCAAGTAGTTAGAGTTAAGCCAAGTAGATTGTCATAATTTCACACAACCTTTAGAGTTCACAATCTGCTTCATTATTAAGGTGCACCTGCCTAGGTCTAGCAGAACCTAAAGAGAAGGGAGTCCCTAAACCACAGTGGTTAACTCTATTTCGTTGGCCAAAAACCTTGTTAGTCTAACCATAGGATTTGGCATACCCTTAGGATTAGCAAGCTACAATTTTTGGAACCAATAGAATTGGCGACTCTACTGGGGATGAACTTAAGAAGACTTGGTAGAAGACCATCATAATAGAGTCAAGAAATTAAAGAATCATAACTTTGCTGGTGGAGAAAAACCCAAAAGATAAAATCATTTCTCTCTAAGAGAGGTGGTGACTCTAAACAAAATCCTAGATACATTATGCATTAAAGTATCATAGTCTCTTATAACATGGATGGAAGGAGATCCAAGACAAATGGTAAGAAGTTAAATGATAAGCAATCCTCCCCACCTTCAAAGACCAATGCTAAGAAGAATGGAGGAACATCAAATCAGCCAGAATGCACCCAAAATAATAGCCAAAGTACTCAAGAAAATACATTAGAACAGCCTCTCACAACACATAACAGTTTTAGTCCTTTGCATGAATCAAAATTTCATGAAGGATTTCAATCAAGAAGCTATCCTACCTAGTCTAAACAAAATAGCTTAAGTGACATTCTGTATCAATATTAACCCGACCCTCAAAAGTAGATTGAATTTGAGGCACGACTTGAATGAGAAAGGATACAAGCCCAAGCAAACTATGATTATAGAATGGTACTTCAACAGGGTGGAGAAGTTCAATATGGGTCTATGGATCAAATGGCATCCATAGAGACTTATGATAGTCCACCAAAAGACACATGGAATGTTGATGAGGTACAACAAGATCTACAAAAATTACAAGAAGAGCTTAGGTTAGCCAAACTAAAGGAAGAGGAAGAATGAGTAAAACAAGAGTTACAACAGATAAAATCTTGATGTGCAGTAAGTAGCTCAAAATATATACTGCCCCACAAGCAAAGCAGGCATACTCATACAAGTAATCCACAAGGGTCACACCAGAATGTAAGTGGTCTAAATGTTTCAAAAGCACATCACAATCCAAGTAACACAAATTATGTACAACAAAATATTCCACCATGAATCCCAAGATCACAAAATGTTCATACAACTTCCCAACCCATGGCTAACACCTACCCACCTCTTGGTCAACAGTATGCCCCACCTTGCCAGCATTATATACCTCAAAATATGTAAAGTAATGTAAACCCTTACCATAATGTACAACAACATGTGCCTCACCACCAACACCAACAATATCAGCCTAATCAAAATCTACAAGGAACTTTGAATATAAACAGATACAGGCAACTGGATTTATCTAGATATCAGATCTGTCTAGATCCAATTGATAATGATTTGAGAAATGCACTCCCAAAATTTTCTAGGAACAATGTTATTTCAACAGAAGAACATATAAGAAATTTTTAGACAATTATGGATAACTATGATGTGCAGTATGAAGATGTCCTCATGAAGTTATTTATGTTATCCTTGATTGAAGATGCTAAAGATTGGTATAAGAATTTGCCTGATGCTTCAATCTATTCTCTGGAAGACTTTAAAGATCAATTTAAAGAACAATATGGAAATCACTGTGACCCAAATTTTGATGTGCATGAACTGACAGACATACAAAAGTACCACAATGAATCAGTGGTGGATTTCAACCAGAGATTTTCAAAATTATACCATAAAATTTTAGCTAAATTGAAACCCCCATATGGTATGGCCCTAGCTTTATACCTAAAAGCCTTTGATCCTAAAACTGGGTATGAACTCTGAAATAAAGCTCTCATTACCCTTGCAGAAGCTTAGAAGGTTGCTTTGAACATTGAGAGTAATAGAAGAGCTACTGGGAAACTTAGCAAAAGGGAAAATATCCAAGTTCCATAGAATTCTAATAATCATCAAACCAAGCAAGCAAACTATTATAGGAATGAGAGGCCTAGGTTACATTATATTCCCTACAACACTAACTGGAAGGATGGGAGACCTATGGATAACAATAAAAAATAGAATTATAGTAAGGACACCCCTGATCCCCTAAAGAAACATGGGACACACGTGGTAGAAAATAATCCATGGTGTTTAGCATGCAACTTACCACATTCACCTGAATACTGCGTAATGGCACAATCCTTACAAGAGAATGAAATATCTTATGATCAGGAGAGGGATGATCATACTATAAACATGTTAGGAATGAGACCTCACTATATTGATGAAGAATACTCATCCTCTGAATAAGATGGGTTTGAATATGATGTGAGTAACTAGAGATACAATGTTAACATGGGTCAACATGAAATATTTTCCAATCAAGAAGAAGATAATGAAAAAACTACTTATATATATCTAATGTAATGCCATAGTTCCAGTTAAGGAAACCAATTGAAGAATAAAAAAGGGCTCTTACAATAGCTATTGTGATGCGGGCTAAAAGCAATTATAACTTGAGGAACATAACTATAAATATAGATCAAGGAACACTCATAAGCTTATTCTTAAAAGAGAAAAAGCATAAGAAGGATGCCTTGGGTAGCCAGAAGAAAGAAGAAAGCGAAAAAATTTAGAGAGATATACCCAAAGAAACAACGATTGAGCAGAATAAGACAAAGGACAATGGTAAGCTGCAAATTGAGGAAAAGGGCTCCACTAAGATAAAAAAAATAGAGCAATTAGTCACCACTTCCTTGTTTGACATAACACAAGCATTGTCTTAGATAAAGATGTAAGTACCATTGTTGGAGATGATGAAAGTAGATGAATATAGGGACAATGCTCTCAAATTGATCTCAAATATACCAAACAAGCAACAAAATCAAAACAAAAACAAAGAAAGATAAGAAACCAAAGTAAATAATATTGGACAAGAAATCATGAAAACACTTGAAATTTATCTTGGTGATACCTTAACAAAGAATCCTTCTCAGGTGGACGCATTTTATATTACATTGTTTATTAACAACAAACTGGTAAGAAATTGCATGATCGACTCAGGAGCAACAATAAACATCATGCCAATAGCTTATGAAAGAATTAGGCTTGTGGGTGGATACAATGTATGGTAAGTGATATGCAATGGACAACAGGTCTATCCCAGTTGTCGGAGTCATGAGGGATGTAGAATTGAAATTAGCCTCATGTCCTGAAGCCACTTACAAAACTAACATCATTGTAGTAGATACTCCACCATATTATGGTATGTTGATATCCAGATAGTGGACTGCTGCAGTAGGAGGAAATGTCCAATTAGACTTATTGTATGCAACAATACCAATAAATGGAAAAGAAGTCAAGTTGTGTAGAGAACCAAGATATGAAAATATTATAGAGCGTCTTGATCCAAACCAAATGAATTTTTTTGTGATGTGGATCTTGGAAGCTTCAAAGTTGAAAAAGCACAACCTGAATTGCAAAGTATAGAACCAATCAATAGAGAAGCTAAGCTTGATGAACATGGTGTATGGAAAATGTATTTTGATCGTGCATGTTGTAAAGGGGGGAATGGGACAAGAGTGATATTCATCTCACCGACTAGAAAAACATTCAAGTACTCATTTTTATTAACTTTGAATGTACTAATAATATAGCCGAATATGAGGCATTGCTATTAGGTTTGAACATTGCTATAAGGTACGAAATCAAATTGCTAGCAGTGTATGGAGACTTCAAACTAATTGTCTCACAAGTCAAGGCAAAATATTCATCAAAAAATAAGAGGTTAAAACAATATAGAAATGTTGTTTGGGACACCATTGAACTTTTTGATGCATTCTCTATAGACTAGGTAGAAATATCTAAAAACATAATGGTAGATTTCTTGGCAAATATAGCTCTAAAGAGAGATGATATTACACTAGCAGGAATAACAGAGGCGGAGTTCAAGACTAGACCTGCAATCCCTGATAATATCTATAATTGGTAAGTGTTCAATGATGACGAGGATTTGATTAAGTTTCTTCATTGTGTAGATCAATATGAATCTCAAGAAATAGATTTCAATGCATTTGTGGAAGAAATAGATGGTAAGGAAACTCTTTTTAGGCAAGAGGTGGTGTAGATCAAAACAAACAAAATACCAAAAGGCCTTGTAGCCCTAGAGAGAGTATTTGATGGGCATGACAGATTTAATCTGAAACCTATACCAGTAAATCTCAAAGATGTTGAGGAAATCAATCTTGGGACAGAGATGGCTTCTAAAAAGGTGTACATTGGAAAAAGATCAACCCTAAAGTAAGAGAAATGTTTATAGCCTTGCTTACAAGATATAAACATGTGTTTGCAATATAACAAGAATAACAGAGGTGGAGTTCAAGACTTGACCTGTAATCCCTGATAATATCTATAATTGGCAAGTGTTCAATGATGATGAGGATTTGATTAAGTTTCTTCATTGTGTAGATCAATATGAATCTCAAGAAATAGATTTCAATGCATTTGTGGAAGAAATAGACGGTAAGGAAACTCTTTTTGGGCAAGAGGTGGTGTAGATCAAAACAAACAAAATACCAAAAGGCCTTGTAGCCCTAGAGAGATTATTTGATGGGCATGATAGATTTAATTTGAAACCTATACCAGTCAATCTCAAAAATGTTGAGGAAATCAATCTTGGGACAGAGATGGCTCCTAAAACGGTGTACATTGGAAAAGGATCAGCCCTAAAGTAAGAGAAATGTTTATAGCCTTGCTTAGAAGATATAAACATGTGTTTGATTGGTCCTATGGTGATCTAAAAGCTTACAAAGATGACCTATTCCAACATGAAATACCATTGAAACCTAATGCTAAACCATTTAGACAGAAACAAAGATCCATAAATCCCACATTAGCACCTAAGATGGAAGAGGAGCTCATAAAACTCAGAGATGGTGGTATTATCAAGCTAATCAGACACTCTTCTTGGGTCTCAAATTTGGTGCTAGTAAGAAAGAAAAATGGAGACATAAGGTTATGTGTGGATTTCAAAAAATTGAATATCTTGTCACTCAAAGATAATTATCCACTTCCAAACATGGAAGCAATGCTACAAAGAGTGACATGATGTGAATTGTTGTCTATGATGGATGACTTCTCAGAGTATAACCAAGTAAAGGCCAAGGAATCAGAACAATATAAAGCTACTTTCACCACACCTTGGGGTACATATGTTTACGTGAGAATGCCTTTTGGCCTCACAAATGCTAGAGCAACATTTCAAAGGGCTATGGATGTAGCCTTTGCTGACCTAATCAATACTATTATGGTGGCCTATCAAGATGATCTGACAACATATTCCAAAAGGGTCAAAGATCACTGTGCACACCTAGAAAAGATCTTTATTAGGGCATTAGAATATGGCATCTCCTTAAACCCAAAGAAATGTCATTTTGCTGTGATAGAAGACAAATTACTAGGACATATAGTCTCAAAGGATGGAGTGAGGATTGATCCTGAACAAGTTGAAGCTATTGATAAAATTCCCATTTCAAAAACCTTAAAAGTCATCCAGTCCTTCTTTGGACAAATTAACTTTGTCAGGAGATTCATTTCAAACTTTGCAGAGAATGTCAAGCCAATCTCAAAGATGTTAAAGAAAGGCTCAAAAGTTGATTGGATAGAAGAGGCTATTGATGCATTTGTGTCAATTATGAGAGCAATTAAGGAAGCACCCATATTGAAAATCTCTAGACTTTGACAAACCATTTCAAATATTCTCTTTTGCATCATTTCACACAGTGGCGGCTGTAATGTTACAAAAGAATAATGAAGGATATGAACAACCTATCTCATTCTTTAGTAAATCACTTCAAGGGGTAGAATTAAAATATGACATCACTGAAAAGCAAGCCTATGCCCTGGTAAAAGTGGTCAAGGCATTCAGGCCTTACTTGGTGGGGGCAAAAGTGATTGCTTATGTGCCCAATGTTGTAGCTAAGGATGTGTTTGTTCAAATTGAGGTCACAGGACGAAGATACAAGTGGATAAATCGTATCCAAGAGTTTAATACTAACATTCAAATTACCAACTAGTGAGGGGACAAGGGTTAGCCAAGTTAATGGATGAGTCTAACTTGGAGGCTTCACAAATATGCAATGTAGAAAAAGAAGATGACATGATTGAAAGCATTGAACACACACCCCAGTACACCAATGTGATATATTATCTCAAACACATGAAGTGTCCTGAAGGGTTAAATGACAATCAAAGAAGAACCTTAAAACTGCATGCTTCAAAATATGCGTTCATGGATGGAGATTTATATTGGAAAAACGGGGACAGTTTTTTATTATTGTGCTTAGATGAAACACAAGCAGAGCGGATGTTGCAAGAAATGCACAAAGGCATGTGTGGAGGACACTTCTCAGCAAAAACCACTACCCATAAAATACTGAGAGTAGGTTATTATTGGCCTAAAGTCTTCAACGATGCCCACAGATATGTAAGAAAGTGTGAAGCATGTCAGAAGTTTTCTGGCAAATTGAATTATTAGGGAGCCCTACCCTTGAGCTCAATGCAAGTTGAAGCACCTTTTCACCAATGGGGAATTGACTTTATAGGGGAAATTATAGAAAGATCTAGTGGTGGACATAGATGGATCTTGTTGGCCATTGATTATTTTACAAAATGGATAGAAGCAATTCCAACAAGGCAAGCCACTAGCAGAGTAGTGATTAATTTCCTACTAGAGAATATTATTACTAGATTTGGGGTCCCTGTAATGCTCATCATAGATAACGGCATGTGCTTTAGATCAGAAGAATTTAAGACATTCTATGATTCCTATGGCATAACAGTTTCATATGCTTCACCATACCATCCTCAAGCAAATGGACAGGTAGAATCAAGTAACAAAAGTATTATAAAAATAATCAAAAGGATGTTGGTAAATAACAAGAAGGCGTGGGATTCCAAACTGAAATTGGCAGATAGAATTACTTTAAAGAAGGCCACTAGAAAGTCTCCATTTGAACTAGTATATGGAGCCCAAGCCAGGCTCCCAATACATAACCTCTTACCAATCTACAAGTTCATCCTTCAAGAGGATATAGACATCCTTGAGCCTATGGAAGAAAGGATAGAACAATTGGCTGAATTGGATGAAATTAGGACCCAAGCTTAGGAGCAAAATGAGAAAATGTAGTTACAAATGAAGTATCTATTTGACAAAAAGGCAAAGGACAAGAAATTTAAAATGGATGACATGGTCCTTATGTGGAATGACAGAGGCTAGGATAAAGGGAAGCATGGGAAATTTGAAGCATTGTGGTAGGCACCATTTATCATCACTGGTAAATGTGGTGAAGATTCATATTATTTGCAAAATCTGATTGGTGAAGAACAGGAATTGCTAGTGCATGGACAATTCCTGAAATACTTCTTTTCTTGAAACTATAACTTTCCATGCACAGTAGATTAGGATTTTTTCTTTTCCTTTTTCCACCAACCCCACCATTGGTCTGCATCCTAGAGAATACTTCTGGATTCTTGCAATGACCTCACAGTCATTCATCCCCAATCAGAGCCACTGTTAGAATTAAAAATTAGCCTAAAATTTTTAGTAAAAAATCCATTTTTCCACCATAATCCAATCACCTAAACATGTCATTTTATAATTTTCTCATCCCAAACACTCCATTTATCTAACCTATAATCTATTACCTTAATAAGTTCACATTTTGTCACCCTTACCCTAAATAAAAAGATCATATCGAAGAGATTCTACTATATCGGTAACAACCATCCTAAGGTCCCTTCAGAGAAGCAATATGAATGATGTCGATGAGAAAATACCACATCGAGGAAACTCATTTTAGAGTCCCTTCGATATCCAATTAAACTTTTAAAGTTGTGTCAAAGACACCATAGATGTCGAGAAGAAAATGCTTAGGGTCTCTTCGATAACCTGAGAAACAAACCATCGAGGGACATAAACATTTTATAACTATGATGTGACTCATCAATATATCAGAGCAACAATAAGAGATCAAGGGGACAAAACTAGACTTATACACTTGAAGAGTCGAAGAGACTACAAAGTATTAGAGTGATGATTTAAGAGTCCCTTCAATATCACTGCAACACCAAAAAGTTCATCGAGGAGATAGATATACATCAGAAGGACATGTCACATATTCCCTTTGGTAAATTGAAAGAATTTGACTTCAGAGAGACTTCATTGTGTCTAAATGACTAGTTCATGAGTCTCTTCAATGAACCGATATGCATGAGCATGTGATATATTTTAACATCATCGAAGGAAAAGTATCTTGTCGGTAGGAGATTATATAAGTCCCTCCGATATACCAAGATGGTGGGTCCCAAAGATTTTCCGTTCTATATGCCAAAGTCTACAAAATAAACATCGAAGGGAGATATAGCCATCTATGGGACAAGGGAATTTGTCCCATCGATGAAACAATGGAATTTAATACAAAGGTAACAATAAAGGTTTTCAAAATGACTCTAGAATGTCAGAGTGAGGTGATTCACAGTCCCTCCGAAAAGGGAAAGATATACTAAATAAGTAAATGTTGAAGGGATGGATCCATATTGGGTAAACCCAAATATTGGCCCCTTCGATAAAATTTGTTACCGTAGTGCAATGAACTTGTGAACACATAGAAGAAATAAGAAGATATTGAAGAGATTGCCCACAAAGAGGGTTTCGAGAGGATATGATATCGATATGAGACCATTTGGGGTCACTTTGAAATCATGAGGGAAATAAAAGAATTAACCAGTAAAATAACATCAGGGAAAGGGGAAAATATTAGTAAGATCACAAATTGGTCATCCCGATGAAGTATTGACAAGACAATTTGGCAGCGATCAAATGACCCATATTAAAAAAATTAATTATCCCTTAGATGACATAAAACTTGCCATGAGATGCCATTAATGAACCAGAGCCAAGTGCATTGAAATCAAATTCTAAGAAAATTATGAAACCATTAAGCAACCGAGGAAAAGGAAGACGGGGCATAGCTAAGGACAACAACTCCAGAACCAGAGAAGATATCATCCAAGTAAGTACTCTAAGCTCAAGTAAAAAATTGCAGAGTACATAAACTGGTTCAAATTATAAGCATAGAAGTAAGGTTTTTTCTTTTACAAAGTTTTATATCATGGAAAATGTGACTGAGAACCCTAAGGGCAAGAGACAAAAACTAGAAGAGAGGCCTCTAAATCAGGATTTCATAGATTAGTGCCCAAGTTCTGGACAAAGGTCTAGAAGAAATGCACAATTAAACCCCCACACTAAGAAATTGGAGGACAGAAACAAACAAGTGGGTGACACATGGAGCCCAATAAGGGGGTATGATTTGTTTCTATATCATTATAGAAAAATGCATAGGCACAAACCTGTCTCCAACCCGTGGAGACTAAACTTGGGAAAATTGGTAGTGCCTAATGTTTTCATCAATGTGGAATTGCTCAAAGCATTGGCAGATAAATACAATCCCCAGACTCATATGATTGAATTAAGAGATGGATATTGTAACATCCAAAACCGAATTAACGAGAAAAACTAGGTTTTCACAAAGGTAATTTTTTTTTTTTTACAAGGTAATCAAATACAAAATAAACTTAACTATAATCCAAAACAACATTTTTCAGTTTATCATAAACATGATCTCATTTTCATAAAACTGAAGAAATGATATACATTAAACACTTTGTTTTCTAACAATTGAAATTTTCTTGAAGCAAACAAATATTGGAAACATACCATTAACATGCATCTCGATTGTCGACCCATCACATTCAAGACTCAGCATTCCTCAGTATTTGGAAGAGAAAGTATCTTCAAGGAGCTTAACCTCCAACCACAGACCGTCGGTCTCCCGCACTCCTTCCTAACCGGAAGTGGCCCTACCCTACTCAAGAGGATAGACTTAGGATAACCATCGGTGTTTGCCATCTGAGCTCTGGTGTTGTAACTTACATGTCTTGTTATCGTGCAGATCCCTAGATACCCTCTAGTCATGCATGACACTCCACAAGAAACGCCATCCAGTTACAATGAACATTCGATGCACTTGAGGATAGTACACCACCTTGGCCAAAGGATTTGTTTTTAAATAGTGTTCTCAGAACGCATGAACTCAGTTTACCCACCCTACTCGACTTGAACTGATCAAAAATCCTATAGTTTCCTATTTGTATAATTTGAACTAATTGACGACCTTGATGACCTCAAGGATTTAGGATTTCCTCCTGTAATGGCGCATGGCGCAACATTTACTCTACTCCTGGGTTCATAGTTTCATAATCCCATATTCATGTAAAACATTGTTAAATAACACCCACTCCTAATTGGTTTCATACTAGTTTACTCGGTTCCCATGTTTGCACAAGATATTCCAGTATTTTAAACATTTTTCCTGTTATCCCGGAATTCAAGGATTCTAGACTCTTAAGGTCTACAAAACGATACTAGAATCATCACATGCAATGTAATCTAGACTCACATGCAGGTTTTCCACTCTAATTGTTCATTTAAGAACCATGATGGTTTTCGATCATTACTAATACTTTAACTTCCTATTCCTCTTTCTGTGTCATTTAGTTTCACATGATTCATAAAGATGAGAGTCGTAAATAAAATATAAATAGTTTTGGAATCTTTCTTATGTCAATAGAGATAACCAACGCATGGTCGACCTCTAACTAAAGATGTAGGACGGATAAGACATCAGCTGTTTACAACTGCATTTTCTGGCTATCAAACATACTAAATTTTACGTCAAAACATGCTTAAAAACTGTGGTTTTGACTCCTACACAGCATGCACGCGGAGCAATGTGTTTACTCACTATGGAGCTATCGTTCAAAGGCTCCAAGGGCAGTTTTATGCTCATAAATCAGTCTTAAAGGAAACTCTTCTTTCTTACGTCATTGACAATCGTTCAAAGAAGGTAAATTACATCTTGCATCATGATGAGTTTGTTCCTAAATGTATATACGTTAGAGAACTGCGTTCTTTTATTATACAGTGTCATTCATGACAAGAAATGCTACAGTTTCTGAGTTCACGAATTCTAGAAGACATCAATACTTCTATTTCTGAGTTTTTAAATCTCAAACACAGTAATGATACCATTTTAATGATCAACTTCACATAGAACTCATGGTGGAGGACAATGTCATCATATTCGATTCATTGAACGTATTTCTCCATGCACAGATGAGACACATTTACAGATCTATGCTGCGAAAAAGAAAGGTATGGGAAATAAACCTGTCGGAAGGACTGAAGTTTGCTGTGGCAAGATCCACGTACTCCTCAAGCAAAACGTGCCTCCTCCTGGTCTCCTAAACACAATCTTCTGTCCCTATCTCTGCTTGACCACCACTCTGAGCGAAGACCCCAGCTTCTACAGTTATCACTCTCACACTGCCATTTTCCTTCTCTTTTCATGATGCAGGAGTCTGTTTTCCCCCCCACATTTCTCTCTCTCTATTCTCCTTTCTAACTCCGCAGTTCTTCCTTCTATCTGCACACTACGATAGACTCCTCCTATCTATCCTTCACCCTGCCGCCTTAACTCTAACCTCCCAGCTTCTAAACTCTCCCCATCTCTCCCTTACTTCGCAGCTTTCTCAACTGTCTGTCGATCTCCTCTTACTTCGCAGTTTTTTTCTTTTTGCCGTTCTAACTTCCCTTCAAAACAGCAACCGCCAACAGAACCACTCTCTCTTCTGCCAGTTATCTCTCATTCAAAACAAAACAAACCTTCCTACAACTCCTATCTTCACTCCTTGATCTCCGACCACTACCAAGAAGTTTCCCCTCCGTCGATATAGTAAAACTGACGTTTAAACCTCGCTTACCAAATCTAACTCACCTTACAACGGTTCCTGATCTCCCTCTCTCAGATGAGGGATCATCAGCATTAATTGCCAGTTAAACTTATTATTCACGGCATAATTCGCCACAACACAGCGAAGGAAGAGGACTAACTTTTAACTGAGGTTTCAAAATCTAACCAACACATGCCTATCCACAAGGTCGGTATTAATTGCAACTATCCGACTCCACACTTGTAGCGGTCCCAACCAAAAGGAGGTTCTAACTGACAACGCCACATAGCAATTTCGTCATTCTTCCACAAGAAGACCTCTAACCTTGAAGAGCAACTGAAAGATGAATGGAGGAATTAAACACAAAAAGGTTGCGGATAATAAATGCCTAAAGCATCTCTATGGCCGAACAAGTAAAGGAGATAAAGATCATTTTAGAAAAGAGACTCAAGGTTAGACCAAAAAATAACTCGCGGTCAAAGCCAAAAGAAAGGACTCATGCTAAACGATGATCATAACCAATTATTTCACGCTATGGCTTCAAATCGACATTCGTCGATCTACAAGAAAAGAATAAATTCACAACACAGGTTCGACGCATTTTACGACAATCGCGACGGATTGGTCATAACGCAAACAAGTTTCCTACATCATCGGACGCACAAAATGACTTCTCGCATCCTTCGACTACGAGATGTGATTTGCAGTTCGCCACAAGAGGGTTTATTTAATTACTTATAAACGAGATAATAAACGTCTATATAAGTCGACTTGCTATGGAGGACTTATGACGACATCGACGATTCCAAGATTCTCTATGATGACTTTCGACTATGATGTTACACTTTATCCTCTAACGTCGACATCTAAAAAAAAACTAACCCATCCAACAAACAAGACTAAATTGATGGTTCCAAGGTTTATCTACCTGTTTGGCGTTCTCATTAACAAGCACCCATGGTTAATTTCCAGAGTCTATACTCTCTCTCGAAGATACTTTCTCTTCTCGTCGAACACGGTCCACTTGTTCCTGCAACGACAGTCTCACATACAATTTTTGTGGTCAAAACACCTATGTTCCAAATCAAAGCATAATATATCCAAAACATCATTGCATTTATCAAAAAAGCATTTAGTCTACAATATCACATTGATCATAATCAATAGACTTCCATAATTTCATAGAACAAACTTTGTAAAATAAATCATCAGTTTCCATGTCGTCCACAACATAATATATCACTGAAATTTGCAAGAAAGTGAATAGCATACTTGTTTCCAAAAAGAGGGATGTAACAGATATGCCTTCATTCCTATCACCGAGAATTATATATCCATGGTGTTTCAATTGGACACCAGTTTTGATATGAGGTTCAGGATTAGAGATCTCTTAAATGAATACTATAATCTGAGCACGAGTTATAAATGGTGGAGATTGCCATTACACAAGCCTGGAGATGAAGGGAATCAACTCAAAGTGTTCTCAAGGGTGGAAGATCCCCCATATTTTGTGGATTTGTTTAAGGAGTACTATCAATACACCTACTATTATGTTTTCCAAGTAATTGGCTTGGATGCCCCCACATTTATGGAGGTAGCACCAATGGTCCTCACAACTAATGTGCAGAGCCAAGATGCCCGACCTCTTGACTATGCTGAATATCTTGCTAATGATCTTTAGAATGACTTGGTTGCTATAAAAAATAGAAGTGGAGGTGTTAAATTCATGCATTATTCTTTGTTCATGCATCTCATTTCATATGAGGGACATAATATTTGCATGTGGGATGAATGTATGAGAATAAGAGACCTAGATAACGATGGGAACATAAGGCTTATACAGATGTGGATAGCTATTTGAGATAGTAGATGTGAGAGATCACAGTATTTGTATTTTGAAGAGTACTTTGTGAAGCCTTTGTATAATCTATTGAATCATCCATGTGATTACAACCTGTCACCAAAAGTACAAAAGTTATTGAGACCTAAGGACAAGGGTGAAAGTGGAAAGATCAATCACAACTAGGGTGATTGGTATGCTTATAGTGACTGCACAAAAATTAGTATCTATGGATATGAGGGAGCACCATTTTTACTGCCAAAGACCTGTCCAGATAGAATTGCTTATTTGGAAATTGTGAGGCAATTAGCCTATTCTGATTTTATTCATCTCAAAAGTTATAATAAGTAGTCATTGATGCCTGAAACATTATGTTTTTGAGATTTCACTGTTATTTCTAAAAAAGGTTATGAGTCAATTGATAAAAAGTTAGAGCATTATAGAATGCCTAAATGAAATGCAAGGGAAAATTTTGACCCAGAAGATTTCATAAATGAGGTTAAAACAAGCAAAAAGATGAAAGGATATCATCCTATACTCTTTGTGGACGATGATTTGATAAGAAATATTGATGAGAATTGTGAAGCTGAAAGGAGGAATATGTACCATAGAATAATGCTAGCAGAGGCTTGGAGGACAGCCAATAATCCCACATATAAAGGAACTTTTCTTGAGATTGACGATCCTATTGAGAGGATAGATACATTAGTTGCACATGAAGAATTGACTAGGGATGTTCCCCCTTGGGTTTTTGAAAAGAGAAATAGGAACATCAGAGAAACACAAGCTGAGTACGAAACTCCACTGTGCCATATTTCCCCTCAACCTACACCATACATTAGTTTCTCTATGGACACCAGTACTGCAAAGCAAGAAGAAGTTGAGAGTGGGGATGAAGTTGTACAGGCATTCCAGCCTTTGATTAAAAAATATGAACCCCTTGTTGAAAGAGAAATTGTTATAATGGAAGCCCTGGATGAACTCTTAGATGATATAAGACACAGTGCAAGCAAAAATTTTGTCTCTGATAATGATTTTGTCAAAACCCCCAAGTTTAAGGCATTCTTGTATGAATATAAGGGCAAGCAGACTAGGGAAAAGATAAAGAATGTTACCCCTGAATCAGAAGTTGAGGCATTGAAGGAATTGCAGGCAAAGATTGACAAAGAAATGGAGACTATAACCCTGGAGAAAGGAAGAGCATTATTAGAAGAGGTAGGAGTCATGCTAGTCTCCGGGTGTGATATGACCTTTGCTATTGTATTTGACAATTCTCAAAGAAATCAAGACAAAATGGTCCAGTTAAGTATTGAAGGGGTGGATAGAATATGCTCTGGATCATGCTATGATCTAAACAATGCCACTTTATTGATGTGGGCTTTGTACCCACCAAATAAAAAGCCTCTAGTTATTGATGACCCAAATAGGGCATTTGGCCATCTTTTGGTGCAAAGAATTGAGGACACTGATCCAATGGAAACTGTTGACCTGAACATAAATGTTGCAAGATTCACAAAGGCCCAAATTGAGAGGCTAATGAAGACTAACAAAATGTATATGAGAAAGAATGAAAGATTGAGACAAGAAATTGCTAGCTACAAAGATAGACTGTCGTCTTCCTCAAGTAGCTATTCACTGTGGTTGGAAGCAAATAAGAAGGTGGTAGAGGCCAGAGTTGAGACTGCTTATTGGAAGATTAAAGCTAAAAAAATTTAGAAACATGGTGATCAGTTAGAAATAGAAATAAAATCTGTCAAATATAAAATGGCCTCATAATTAATAGAGAAGAGATTTGAGAAGAGATTGGATATGTTGATAAGGTATGGACAGTGTATAATAGAACACATATTGCCTACCAAGAGCGTAAAAGACTACATCTCAGGATGTTGAAAAGAAGGAGGAGTTGATAGCCAAGAGAGATGTCTATACACAGGTGTTTAAGAATTATGAGGAGCTGATCGACATGCATGAAAAGTTTAACACTGTGTTAACATAGGATCTTGGTGATTTTGATCAACCTTTGGATATGGCTTTTTCCAATTTCTTCAATGATGAAGGCAATCTAAATGAACAGAGCACTTGGAAAAATGGATTGACTCAGTTGTTACCAGTGGCTCTCGATAAGGCTAATGATGAAGCCAGGGTGATGGATAACACACATATGTAGTTGGAAACAATTTTCACTTTGGAATTCATTATGAAGGAAATAATCAATACTGTAGATACATATGCTACTCAGGAATATATCGAACATCTTTCTAAAATCAACTTGTTCATATCCCGAGCAGCATAAGGGTTCAAAAGCCTTACATTAGATTTGTCTACATCCTCAGTTTATTAAAAAATGGAAGACAATGGTTAAGAAAGAAGCTAGAAAATATGAAGAATTGTTTGACCCTCGAGATAAACTTGAAGTGAAATTTTGCCAAATGCCAATTCAAGAATTTTTGCGATATTAGATTCAAAGGTTAAACATAGAGGAGAATCAATTAATAGTGCATCTGAAATGATAGTGAGTAAAGCATATTCATCAAATACTACATCATTGGAGAGGAGAACTTTTCCAGGCCAGCAGTCACGGATCCTCTATGATGATTAATGGATTCAAATCATGATTACTGTGGACACCCAGATTACTTTCTTTGTTTATTTCTTAATTATGTTTCAGAACAATCATTAGTTATCTGAAGAGATGTAAGTTATGAAAAGTCACCTTGTTTTGGCATGAAGCTTGTTTGCTTCCCGTATATAAGGGAAACCAAGGCCAAGTTTAAAAGAGATCAATACATACAATATATTATTACATTTTTAGTTATACTCATAGAGAGAATGTAGAAAAACCTTTATGAATTTTAAAAGAATATAATGGGAAGGGAAGTTTATTTAGCGGCTCAATCTCTGGTGTTCAACTACTTTGTTGATATTAATTCTTATGAGTTATTTGGCTGCCTCCATATTGGTCTTTTCTTGTTATTCAAATTGAACGTATCAATTTGTCAAGACACATTTGCTGCCTCTGTGTGATTTTCTTGATTGGTTTCTGAGAGAAGAGGATTAAACTCCTTCTAAGTGATTTTTGTTTATTGGTTTCTGCCCAGAATTAAAATCCTTTAAACAAATCATCTTAAATGGTTTCCTTCAAGCTAGAATTAAAACCCTTTTAGACAATCACAGTAACTCAGAAAGATATCAATGGGATTTATAAGAAGAGCCTGATAACCAACAATGTTGCACGTTTATACAAAGTATAAACATCCAAAAGTGTCAAGTAGTTAGAGTTAAGCCAAGTAGATAAATCTGCATATCACATAAATCTTGACCCCATTAGCCCAATAGGAATAGGCATTGATCACACTCAATCTAAAGTCATAATTTTTTTAGAATTAGCTATTACTCTTGTATTTATTTCACACTCACATGCCATTAAGAAATAGATTGACATAAGTTCACACAACCTTTAGAGTTCACAATCTGCTTCATTATTAAGGTGCACCTCCCTAGGTCTAGTAGAACCTAAAGAGAAGGGAGTCCCTAAACCACAGTGGTTAACTGCGTTTCATTTGCTAAAAACCTTGTTAGTCTGATCATAAGATCTTGCATACCCTTAGGATTAGCAAGCTATAATTTTGGGAACCAACAGTCTCCATATGCACCATTTGTGAAAGCTCCATCTCTAGGATTGATGTTCATGGGACGTGTTCTGCTAGACTATTAATTGATTTGTGTTAGGGTATGGAGGAGGGTTAAAATAAGAGCATGGTACCCTTAGCAGCTTCCCCCTTTCTTTTCATTTTATGCCCTTGGTTTGACTTGTTTTAGTAAAATGATTTGTAAGGGCAAAGGAGAAGCATTTGAATGCACACACAAGCGTGGTTGTTATATGGCGTTATGGCAGGGGAGAGCACCCCATAGTGGTACACTTCAATTTTTGGGGTTGATATGGTTTTGTGCGTGTCAGTTGGCACTTAATAAATTTTACAACCACATGTAGGAATATAGACAGTTTGAATATTTTATTTTTAGCTAAATAAATCACATTTAACATAATAAATAATGTAATTATTACAAAAATACCAATGATAAAATAAGATGAAATTCCACATATATCCTTTAACAGAGATAACAAGGAATAATCCTTAAGTTATAAATTTCACACCAATGTCTCATTATGGCAATAAAATAATGTCAACATATTAACTCGTAACAATTAAATCATAAATTGATATTTCACCAATGATCTCAATAATATCATAAATGATAATAAAAAGATCAAGCATTAACAAATGTTGGAAGCATGATTACACTACAACATCTTTCGTACATCATGGAAGCCTAGAATATGAGTTCCTTTTCATAGCTTTCAATGCTTAAGATCAGATACACATAATTAAATGTTTACAACTTTTAATAAGTACAATAAGAGGACCAAGTCCTTCATACATGATACCATATCATGTTTAATAACATATAGAATGTCATATTAAAAATATGTCCAAGTGGAATCTCTCATCCATAGGCCTCTTCCTCATAACTTGAGAAGAGAGAGCATCATTGGGATGACTTCCACCTTGACACGAAGCCATAGGCTTCCTCGTGCTACCCACATGAGGAGCCTAACCCATCACAAAGAGCCTAGCCCTCTGTGGCCAACATGCACGATGAAGTCCTAGTGTTTAAATGCATTCTACTTAATGCCTAAACTGGAAAATATATAGAAATGCATTACCCAAAACAATCCATTTTCGTAACTATTAGATTTACAGCTTGGCCAAGCATTACAAGCCACATCATCACCTAACATGCATGCAAAGTCTCACACATCTTTGGTTCAATAGAAATAACATATTACTCTAGTCATATAGCCACAATTAAAGAGCCCATTTAGTCCTTCATTGAATAAATCCCAAGCATCAAATTTCCACAAACATGTCAATAATTCAATTTTAAAGCAAAATTGGGTTTTCTCTTTATTTTAAAAAAAAAAAACATCTATAGGTGCTTCCTTACAATTTGGATAAAGTTAAACCTCTCTAATTCAATCCATTTCTTACAACTTCTTCCAATCCTGTATAATGTTCTCTTAGGTAAATTATTTAGCATATAAATAGAAAACAATGGTATTTCCAGGCAAAGCAATTATCTAAATAGTGGTGTTTTAGGCAAATTACATATCCGTTTCAGATAAAAAAGGAATGCATTTTATCTTAACACCAAAATTTGCATTCACTATTTATTTTAATTATAAAAATAGAAATCATGAATATGTTTTTGTTTTTTTAAAAGGAGAGTGGGAAGGAGAAGGGTGACATGTAGAGGGCTCGCCCCTCTTTTCTGGGCACTAACCTTCTCATGGTTGCCCTCTTAGCCATTCTTAAGAGCTTTAAGCATTTTTTTAAGAGGATTTCCCCCCTTGCAAGGTGTCTCACTATTTGAGACTATTTTCAACCATTTAATATTTAAAACTTTGGTTATGTGTAGCCCTTCCAATCGCCCAACATGGACTCTAATTCACCAAAATTAACAAGGATTTCATCATTACCCATATGGTATTTTTTTTAAAATGACATAATTCTCCTTATGGTTGATCAAAGGTGCACTTGGACCACCTGTCATAGAACACGATCAACCTACATATGTTCCCATTGACTTGTTTTCATCATGCATGCATACATGTTATAGTCAAATGCGAAAATATTTAATTGATGTAACTCCACACTTAACACCCATGTAACTCCATTTTGTAATTGTGCCTCTAGACTTGCATGTATGAGATGCCTTAGAGATATGAAATAATAGTGCATTAAATGTTGAAATACACAACATTAAACAATGCCCAAGGGTTCACCACTGACCATCTTCTTCCCTAAATCTTATTACATTTTTGACTTGTTGTTCACTTATGCTCTACTTGTTTGATGGCTTTGAAGGGATTGTATGAAGAGAATGTGGGGGTTTGCATAGAGAGAATGTGGAGGTTTTCTCGATGTATGTGTTCAATGCACTAATCCATCTGGCTTCAAATGGAAGGTGAGGTCATCATACCTCACTAAGGTAATGACCTAGATCATTTTTTATTGTTGGTTTCTTCTCTATCATGTATTGTTTGGGTAAGTGTTTATGTGCTAATTAGTGTTTGTGACAACATTTCTTCAATTCACTCATTCATTTGGCTTCAAATAGAATGTGAGGTTGTCATACCTCACTAAGGCAATGACCCAACTCATTTTTTTGGTTGTATTTTGATTTCTTCTCTATCATGTATTATTTAGGCGATTGTTAATGTGTTGTTTAGTGTTTGTGATGGAAATGGTTTGTTGCACCCGACTAGGACTATTATTTTCAACATTTTATTATCCATTATTTATAAAGTCGATGGGTAATTGATAGTTTCAATGTTTGTAAAATACATTCTAAAGTTTGAATAATTGTCGTTCATCCTCAAAGTCATAAAATGACAAGTACATTATTGATTTGAAAGGTTATTTCATTAGCCTTTACCTAAATACATGTCTAACCATTGAGTTTGTAATCTTTTCTTTTGTTTTTTACTAATTTCTTATAGTATTTGTAGAATGATATGTCTTAAAGAACAAGAATTCTATGAAATTGTACATCTATTTTGTTGTCTTTATGAACAAAATTGTATGTTCTCTCTTTTGTGTTTTGTAACACATTCATTGCCTATGGAAATTTAAATCTTTTGTTCAATCATCATTATGACCTATCAAACTTAAGTTATAAATTTAAATATTCAATTGCTACATTATACCGAGCCTTTTTCTTGTAATGGGTAACCAAAATTTAGATTGTTTGTGAAAAAACTGTAAATTTGGATTAACTCTTGATTATCTTGAAAACCTAATAATGGTTGTTACATTGGGTTCAATTGTACTACCTTAATTCACATTATGCATTCAATTTTCTTTAATTCTTGCAAAATGAGTCCTTGCCATATAATTTGTATGGGTTTTCGAACCACCTTTTATTTTTTTCTAAGTTGTGATTGAAGAAGTGGCTCTAATTTCTATTGTTAGTAGGCTTTGAAACAATTTCTGGAACCCTGTTGTAAGGGGTGGGGGAAATCTAAGCTAAGATTGCAAATCTAAGCTAATAGACTACCTCTACTTCTATTTGGAGCATGAAAGGAAAACAAAATAAATAAATGCAAACTAAAACAAAGCTTATACCTTCCTTGATTTTGGTGATGGTTCTAACTAATGGTGTGTTGGTGTTGATGTGGAATGTTGAGTTGCTCAAGTGGACACCTCGATGTGACAATGTTTACCTACAATTGTTTCTCCTTCCCAAATTCTTGGGGATGGCTTGACTAAATATAGAGTTGAGGAGAGAGAAATGAAGGGCTAAGATTTATCCTAGATTGGATGATTGAGATTGATTAGCTTGTATGGGGAATGAGGAGCTTACAAGTGGGAATTTGGGAGTGGTGCAAATGGATGAGACATGGATTAAGAGAAATGAAAGGTTGAGATAACCATAATTTGAATGAAGGGTGGATATTGAAAACTCTCATACATGTGTGAGAAGACTCATGGAGATTTGTGATTATGACAAGTGGGACATCTCACACATGGGTGAGAATCACATGTCTAAAATTGACGGTTTATATTTCCTTGGGATAATGGATGATGAGGATTCAAACTTAATTTTTTGGATTAAAAGATGGATGGCTAGGATAATGTTAAACAAATTAATGACTGGGATATAAAATTGATTTGATTTCAGATTTGATGAAATGGATTAGAAATTGTTATTAAAATGAATTTAACTAGGAAGTGAATTTTTAATTAGAAGAAATGGTGATGTAGATTTAAATGGACAAGGTGAAATTATTTTAGTTAATTAAATATAGTGATTTATTTAATTAACTAATGTCAGGATATTAACCTAATTAATTAAATAAAATGATTTATTTAATTAACTAGCATTAGGATAAACTAATTAAATAAAATCTATCGAATTAGCTGATGGAAAAGGGATAACCTAATTAGTTAAATTAATTAGTGCAAGATTAGAAGGGGGACTAATGATAGGAATTGGGTTAAGAGAATTAACAATGTTTCAAAGAAATATAAAATATATGTACTTCCAGTGAGGTGAGAAGGGAGGCAAGATGCCCCAGTCGGATAAATGGAGTTAGGACATGGATATGGATGAGGGATGTCCCCTTGAGAGAAAAGGCAGGTAGAAATAGCACACATGGTCTCTCAAAAAGAGAGAATGGAAAATAGGTGATGAAGGAGGGGAAGTTGATGAAGAATAATAGAAGGGAGGATTATTGGTTTTTGGACATATGGATAATTTTGTTCGAATTTGATTGATTGATTGATGTTTTGATACCTCAATGCTTAAAGGGATTTTGGATGTAGTATGATGAATGTTTGTGATTTCAGGTATATGTGGGGAATAATTGAGGATATTCCAAATGTGTTGATCAACTCTTTTGCTATAGCACAAAATAGGATACACCAAGATATAAAGGTCAAGGTGACATGATGTTTTATGCATAAAGGGACTGACTCAAAACAAGAAAAACAAGCGAAGAATAAATGATAAACCATTATGCAAATAAGCCAAGGAAAAGCAAAAGAAACTTGAAAAAGAGATATCCCCACATATCAATAAGACACAACATAGTATGATGGACCATGGTGGCATTGATGGAGTATGTAGATGGGACAACATACATAAAGACACAAAGACATAAATACATGTAGGCATGGAGACACAATAGACACAATATAGGAAAAAGTGGAGGGCCTAAAAGGACAAAATAAGGAATAAGCAACAAACAAACACACATGAAAAAATTCAAACAAGAACAAAAGAAAAAACATAGATGTTTAAATGGTGTAAGTGTTGAAGCCAAGGGCATTTAAGGGAAGGTATGATGGAGGTTAGGGGTGAATTTGGAGGGATAAGAGAGGGTTGGGGAGGGATAGGATGGTTCCAAAGAAGGAGTAGATAGGAGGGAGTTCACATAGTGCATATTTCCCCCAATGAGTACGAAAGACATGAACATGATGTGAGGAAAGGGAAATGTCCTAGGAGGGGTTGGGAGGAGGGTTAAGTTGTACTGATGGTTGGAGGGTATGTAGGGTGTGAAAGGGGGTGGGATAGTTAACTATCTGAGGGTAGATGAAGGGCCATGCCACGAGATGGGTATATGTCTAGGCACCCTTCTTGAGCATGAGTTAGTAAGGGGATACCCCTAGTTTAGAGAAAAATGAGGCAACATGTGCTAGTGGGGGATAGGAGATGAAGTGAAGTGAAATGCCATTAGTGGATGGGAGGTGGTTGGTTGAGTGATGTTCGTTGAGAAACCCCAATGAAGGAGTGAAGGTGGAATAGTGCTAGCGAAAGTTTAGAGTGGGGATAATGAAAGGGGATGGAGGGGATGTTATGAAAGGAGTTGATTTGTCTAGCGAACCATCCCCCAAGGTGATTTGATGGGGGGACAAATGGATAAAGAATGATTACAGAAGGAGGGAACCATGTTTTGGATGGAAGGCAAATGGGTGCTCATAGATAAGGACTAATACTATGCATGATGTCTACTTGCTAGGTTTTCATCATGGTACTTGCCCAAGGCACCATAAGAAATGGTTTTCACCATTGGATGAAATTATTTCTCCTTGCTTTTTTGAGTTTTTGAAAAATTTTAATAATTATTTTATTTTTTTAATTTTGTGCTACTAGAATTCAATTACAAAAATGTTTTTTAGCTATTTGGTATGCCCTTGTCATTTTGTGCTGAGAGTATCATGTTCTAAGCAATTGATGGGTTGGGATCCTGTGATTGATGTACAACCCATAACTATTGTTGTGAGCCATAAGGGAGAGCTAAGTTAGCTTTATTCGAGTGCAGACATCTCGACAAAGTGCCATCATGACCCCTATGATGGAGAGTGATTACACGGATATGTCATACTTAGGATTGTGGTTTTATAGATGTAGGTCTTGATTGGGAAGGTTGGTGTAGGCTTATGGATTTAGAGTCATGGGATTTGAACTTATGATTTAGATATTGGGAGTGGGATAGGATAGTTTTGGATTTGATAGTGGGAATAAATTATAGGATTGAGGATTGGAGATTAGGAACAACAACCTTACTAGATTGTAAGTATTTCAAAGGTGGTAGACACCTATTGCATGCAATGTATGTCTTTTAAAATTGCATTGTATTATACTTAATTGCTTCATTTTATTCTAGAATCTGTATTACTTTTTTCCCTGTGATTTTTGATTCATGTCACCTTCTGGATTCACTTTGATCTTTTTTTGAAATTTTGTTTTGGTACTTGATTTTGATTCCTTACTTCAATTTGACGCTCTGCTTCATTGCTATCTTTTATTTTGTATGATGTATGAGCTTGTTGATCCCAATCAAGGGGCTCAGGATGAGGATGTTTGAGGTTAATAGTGAGGATGGAGGTATCAATGGATAAGTTTGTGGTCGTAAGATCATCATAAAGGCCTGGATGGACATTGTTTCAATGTCTGCATCGGATGAAGCTTCCTCAGGATCCACAAAAGTGTCATCAACCACATTTTTGGGCATTGGGGTGGTATTGGGTTGTCCTTCCCAAGGAATATATCATGTCCCATGAGTGTCAATCAGTGATGTGACCTATAAAGGATCAAGGGTGCCTTGCTCTTAGAGGCCAAGGCCTTTGCCTATGTATTTCATATTTCGACACATTTGTAGTGGTATGGGATACTTGTTCTCAAAATAGGATGCATATTCTTCATCTTTATAGAGTCATGTATTGTTGAATCCTTCAATAGTTTCATCTACCAAAGAACCATTTTGGATGAAAGTAGTAGGCTTGCATTGGAGCATTTTGGAGGGACTGCTTGATGTGGTGCAACGTTGACCATAGGATATAGCGGAAAGAGGAAGCTTGGTGACATGGAAGGCTTCATGGATTTGGTACTCACCACATCCCTTGTCAATGATCTTAAAGGATGATTTGAAAAATGCTTGTTTGAGGGTCAACTTGGTGGAAGTGAATGGGAGATCATTTGGGTTAACTTAAGATGCATATTTGGTGAAAGGGAGATTAGGGACAACCTCAAAGATTGGGCAATGGTGAGATTTTTCAAATCAACCCTCTAGCATTTTACAATATTGAAATGGGTGAGGGTTAGTAGGGATAGTTACTTCTATACCATTATATGAAAACTTGAGGCATTGGTGATAAGTGGAAGGGATATCTTGCATGGCATGGATCCATGGATGACCAAGAAGGATGTTGTATGGAAGATCAAGGTTAATGATGTGGCATAAGGTTTGTTGCAATACAGGACCTACCTCTGTAGGGAGCTGGATAGTGCCAACTAATTCTCTTTTTGCATTATCATATGCCTTGATAGTAATGATTTGTGGATGCAAGGCCTCTACCGAGTAGCCAAGTTTTTGTACCAATCTAAATGCACAAAGGTTTACTATGGACCTATTATCTATGAGTACTCATTTAACTTTATGTTTGGATATAATGGTTTCTATATGAAGGAGAAGGATATGTGAGGGATCGATTGAAGGCATGTTGCTAGGGCTAAAGGTTAGGTCTTGGAAGTGGGAGGGGTCAATGTCATTAGGGACATGTGAGTCTTGAAGAATGTGATTCAAGATATCCCTGTAAGTGGGGATGATCTAAGGAAATCAAGGATGGATATTTCAGTGGGCATCTGCTCAAGCTGGTCAAGTAGATCATATTGCTTTTGGGGATTGACCAGGTGGGGGCCTTGGAAGTGAATTTGTCGTGTCGAGTGGTAACAGTACAGTAAAAGGATTTAATTTTAATAGTGTGAACATGCTTATGGGATTGCTAATGTTTCCAATGACAAAATCACAATTGTATGGAATTTTATGATAGTTGATGGTATGGGTGTGGGAATTTTGGCCCTGATTTTGCTTATGGGTTTATTGGTGTTTATCATGTTTGGGAAAGGAATTTTGGTATATACCCATATCTTTATTAGCTGATGAGTCAGAGGGTCCTTTGATTTCAATCTCATTGTAATCAACAAGGTCTTCGATACAGTGTTTTGATTTCATGAATTTTCCTCTGGCATGACCCTTGATGTGATGATAATTTCAATATTCATTCTCACAAAACCATGACAGTTTAAGTTGGTTTTCGTCAAAGGGGTTGGGTGAGGGAAAAAGTGATCATGTTATCTTTGATGAGTATTTGGAAGACAACTTCGATAGGTTCACCGACTGGAGTGAATTGTCTATTTATCTTTTCCTTATTGGGCTTCCTCAAGGAGACCATGATGGGTGAAGGTTGTTGGAAATTTTGGACATGTTTAGATTCGGTGACCCCATCGCCAACTACCTTCTTGCCTTTACTAAAGAATTTTGGTTTTTTATTTTTGTTATGGTCTCTAGAATAGAGCTTAATTAATCATTTAGTAATAAGGGCTTTTTCAATATGAATTCCCTTTTCAATGATCTCATCGAAAGTGGTCATGCAATGTACTTGCAAATGAAATGCTAGTTCTAAATAAAGATTGGTAATGAAAATGTGAACTAGTTGTTTCTTTGAGATGGGCCAAGGGAATTGAATTCTAGACCCCTCCATCGCTAGAGGAAAGATGAGAAACTTTACCCTAATCATTGATTCATGTTGCAAACGTCCATCATTGTTAGTTCATGCTCAACATTGTAAGAGAATTTTTTTACAAATTTCTACATGAGGTCTAGAAAAGTGGTAATGGATACTTTGGGTTGGTGGAGGAACCATTCTAATGTTTGGCCTCCTAAGCTTCAAGGGAAAAGGTGAAGCATATCCTTATACATGACTTCTTGGTAGGCCATGTAAAATTCTTGGATGTGTCCCCTAGGGTCACCCTTACCTTTATATTTGTTGAATTTTGGAACTTCAAAGAGAGGGGGGAATAGGATTTGTGAGATAGAACAATCAAGGGGTTTAAGGACATAATTCCTCAAATGTATAGGACTTATGTTATGTTCCATATTGCAACCCCTTAATGACATGTTTCATGGCTTGTCATTTGAGACCAAAAGGGGTATCATGAGGTGGGGGATGAGGGATGTAGTTGTGTTGGTATTTTTGGTGTTGTGGGTGATGGAATGGTGTTGAGCATAGTTTGGGTTATTAGATGGGGTATGGTTGGGGTTTGAAGTGTGGTCATAGTTTGGGATGAACATGTTGCATAGGTATAGGTTGGGATATGGTTGTGTTTTAAGTGGTTGGCATATGTTTTTGATTTATTTTTGGTATCAATGGTGGATGTGGGTTGGGATGTTGAAGGTGGGTTGAAGGGATCAGTGTGGTAGAAAGACCTTGTTCTATCCAAGTTTGGGTCTTCTTTTGTGCTCTTTCACCTTATCACAAGGGGTGATTTAGGTTGATTTTTGGTGTTTAGGTCGATGTGATGGGTGTGGTCATGGATTTGGCAAAGAATATTTATGATTAGGGTTTGGCTTTTCTTCATGGTCACAACCATGGTTAAGAGCTTCAATTTACAATATGTTGTCAAGATTTGAGAGGTCATAGTTGGGAGGCAACTTGGCCCTTGATTTGATTTCTTGGTAGAGGATGTCATTTTTGTTTATTTTGATCAACCTATTTATAATATCACATCCTTGTTGGGAACTAAGTAATTGGTTGTAATCAAAGGTGGAAGGATGGGGGAACAAATGGATAAATAATGATTACATGATGAGGGAACCATGTTTTGCATGGAAGGAAAATGAGTGCTCATAGATTTAAGGAAGGACTAATGCTATGCATGATGTCTACTTGCTAGTTTCTCATCATGGTACTTGCCCAAGGTAGCATAAGAAATGGTTTTCACCTTTCGATGAAATTATTTCTCCTTGCTTGTTTGCAAATGATTACAAGAGGAGGGTGTTGGGTCTCAAAAATGCAGGTTGTGGGTTCTAAGGGGATGCCAAGCCGTATGGTCAAATCTACAACGTTTTTGATCCAATGACTGGAGTTTGACCTTAACGATCAACTTCTCCCTACACTTCAGGTCCTGCTACAACCTAGGCGGGTGAACCTTTGATTTTCAAAGTAGGTTGTATGATTAAATCAATGTTGGTTTGCTGCTAGTTTATCTGATTACACTGGCATACTTGTAAATCAGATGAAATACTATAAACTATTTCTAAAGAAAGCAAATGATTTAATCTAAATTCTAACAGAAATAAATAACAGATAACATGAAATGAATCTAAACTATAACAATAAAACAATGTAAAGATTTTAATTATAAGATGAATCAATAGTTAGACTGGTGCTTTGTCTGGTTGGGCAACGGAGTCAGGATATCAACAACAAATAACTTGTATCAGGTAATAACTCGATCTGATTGGCACATACAACAGTTTGCAACTTGTACAAACGTGCAAGGAAGAAATTATCAACTCATTCTTAATAATCCAAAGGACATAATTAATTAAATGCAAAATGTTAAAAAGGATTTTAATCTTTCCGGAAAGAACCAATTTAAATTTGCAAATTAACAAATTAGATCAACTCTGGAGACAAATTAATAACCCTAATCAATTAATCGTACTTAATAATCCATTCAACATTCTAAGATTACTATAATTGATGAAAAAGGATTTAATTCTATCTGAGAAACCAATCAAATCAATTATACTGGATTAGCAAATGTAATCAGACAATTTGAACACATCCTTAACACATTCAAATTGAATAATCAGAAAATGAATGACATGGAGATAATTAAATTGATTGAATTAAAAACAACAAACAGATGATACCGTCACAGTGTATTTCGAATTTGAATCCTCAACAACGTTGCCTCAGAATGTATCGTGCACCATTGTCTTTCTCAGAACGACATTGCACAGGAGGATCAAATTTGCATCAGATTGAATAAATCTAACCTAATCTAACCCTAAAATATTTCAAATGTGTTTTTGTAAAATCTAATCCTAACCTAATTTCTAACTCCCTATTCCGGGTCCTGGGATCTCTATTTATAGAGATGCAACAAGCCTCAGACCCGTTACAACATTCATGACAGTTGATAATTGGTTGAACCAACCATAAGAACCGACTTTATTGATTACATAAATTAAATAACATGATTTGAAAGATTTAAATGATCATCTTAGGCTGAAAATTAATCTTTAATCTTCCCGAGCCGCTTCATTTAATTGCCGATCGAAAACTGCTTCAACATGACCAAAATCCTGCATAGAAAACAAAATATGCATTAGATAAGCAATATATAACATATAATTTGCATTTGAAGTGAGCCTTGGACCTGTGGCGTGCGGTAATGTTTCTGTTGTATATTTTCTCACCTATATTTACATTTAGGGTTTTCATCACTATGACAATATTTGATTTTATCAATTGTTATTGTCACTTTATCATACCCAAATGATAATAATAATTTGCCTTGATATTTCCTTTTAGGGCTCCAATAGTTTCACAAATTTTATGGCATGACTTTAGGTTTAATTAATTATTTTTAATATTAATCTTTTGCCGTCATGAAATAAAATATTCCTCAATATTTTTTAACTCTCAATTATATCCTTGTGTGTTTTCACCTTCATTTGTTGGAATGTTAATTTGGGTAAAACATTTTCGTGTTCGCACCTCCTCAGTGATAAATACTTCACTTTAAATGAAAGGGTAATGTCCAATTTATAACCCTTCAAGTGGAAAATATTTCAATTTTCCCGTGAAGGTATCTTACCATATAAAATCTTCACCTTTTGGTTGATTTCGTAAAAAACATCATATCCTTATTTACAATACCTTTTCGTGAATAACAATTAATCTCATGACACTTTTCGTAAATATATTTCTTATTTTTGCAAAATTTATTTCTTCCCAAAATAATTTTTCGCGTAATGACTTCAATATATTTCCCCAGAGTGTTCCTTATTTACTTCTTGGTTAAACATTTTACCCATAATGCATTCCCTAGGTAAGACACTTACTTGCTCAATTAATTCTTCCAGGAAAGCATTTTATCTCCAAATTGAAATCTTTGGTTATATTTACTAAATCTTCACTTGGAATATTGATTGTATGCACTGAGTGAAATAATTATTCACCTTGTAATTCTTCATGAGATTTGCCTTTTTATTTACACCTTGTATTTGAAATCTTATTCTACGTTTAATGATTTTCCTTATCGGAGTAACATGCATAGTTGGAGAGATATGGAAAACCTACTTTGATAATACCTGTTACTCCAATGTGTGACTTTATGGTTCTCTTGTTCACCTGCGATGTTTGTTGGAAAGCTCTTGGTTCTCTTCCTTTATTACATCTTCTTTCATCTGGTTTAATAAGCACTTTGTTGAGAATTTCCTCTCTGAAATTTGATTTAAAGCTGCAGCTTGAACAACATCCTTGTTTAGGTGGGGAGGTCGTGCCCTCATCAATGGTGATGCCATGGTTGTTTTGGGGACTTTGGTTGATGCACTGATACTTTTTATACGTTGTTGACTTTTTCTAAGAGGCCTCTATGTATTTGTAGCTTCCAGTTTTATTTTGATAGGCACCGCAGATCAGATAAACTAGTGCCTTGATTGATGTGCCGCCCCCTTGGAGAAAAAGAGTGTGAACGAGATAAGGAACGAGACCTGGAGCGAGAGTAGGAAATAGATCGTTCATAAGATCGTGAGTGATAGCTACCATATCTACTTCTCTACCTACTCCGCATTTCATATGGTGTCTTCCTACTCTCTTCTGCAAAGACAACAGCTATTTCTCGCCCATGAAGAATTTGTCTATCCATGTAATATTTTGCATCTGCTGCATGAGCGGAATCAAAGAATTGCACAAAGCCAAACCCACGGGGCTCTCCTGTATAGTAGTCTCTGGGTAGATATATATCCTTGACAGGCCCAAACTCTCTAAATGGTTCACGGAGATCATCAGCCCTTAAATATGGATGAAGATTCCGAACCAAGAGGCTTGTAGTAGACTTTCTTGATTGTCCACCATAATGGCCTCGTGGACTTACACTAGGGCTGGAGAGTGATCCCCTTCTATAGTAACTTCCTCTTCTTGGAGGAGAGCTATAACTTGAGCGTCTATAATCTCCCTTCCTTGGGGAACGACTGTAACTTGGACTTCTACCACGCCCCCTCTGGGGTGAAGGGCTGTAACTTGAGCTTCTATAGCGCCTCCTCCTGGGTGAAGGGCTGTAACTAGGATAATGCCCTCTCCTGGGTGAGGGGCTGTAACTTGGGCTCCTGTACCTCATTATTACACTGAATAAAAATCTATCCCAAATATGTAAATCGACGCCATGGGAAGGATATTACATAAAACGCTGCCGGGGCACCAAGATGTACACAGTCAGTTCCTTTAAAAAGGAGAAAGGATTAGGGTTGATCAATTCTCTTCCAAGAGACCGGTGTATTGAGATCTAGAAAATTAGGTTGTGAAATAGATCTTTGCACCTGCTCAGTGGGCTAGATTGTCTGTACTATGGCAAATCATTTGTCACTAGAAAAAAAAAAAAAAAAGATATTGCGACCAGAGATTAGAAGCAGAAGTGGTCAGAGCCTAGACTTTTTGGGAGCTCTAGAACATTTTATAACGCTGTAATTGTCACAGCTGCTTTTTCCAAGCTAAAAAAACAGCCCCTTAAATTGAAAATCCTTTCTGTATTGTGATTCACCTGTGCGGAACGGTTTTATATGGTTTGACTCGTATCGAATATAAATATTATAAGATTTCTTAGCCGTTCCTTGAAAGATTGGCATGTAACTTATCATTTTGGGCGTATTCTCTACAGCATTTTCTGACTGTTGCACATTTTTAGATTGTTCTTCTTGGTGATGACAATTAACATCCACAGAAACAATCTCTTCTTTGGTGCTTACTGCCTATTTCAGTGTATCCGGCGAACTTTTTTCTGTCTGTGCCACATTTGCCGATATTTTGAAGGTAGGAATTTGATCAACATCCTCACTTTTTGACTGGCAGTCATTTCCTAGTGCAGTTTGCATTGCATTTGGGATAGTTTCAGCCTGCTTTTTATCTCCATGGATAGAGAGTGCCGGCCATCCATCCATATGCAGTTGTCTTGTAACTTGATCGCAGCCTTTTTTAGTTTCCAAGAAAATAAGCAGACGGCTACCATCCATGATTTCTTCTAAAAGCCTTATTAACCTTGGGTACTTCTCATGCTCAGAAACAATTTCCACGATTTGATCAATTGAATGGTTTGCTTTGAGATCTTGTGATCCTATAGTTACCTTATAAGCATTATGTAGAGATTGCCAGGCAAGTTGTTTTACTTCCTGAGGCCAAGTGGCACTCCAGTATAACGTCTGTCGATCTGGCCGAAATTGAGATACAATTTTCCTGATTTGTGGTTCAAAACCCATGTCTAGCATTCGATCAGCTTCATCTAATACAAGATATGTCACTCTTCGCAGGTTTGTATATTGTTGTTCCAGCATATCAATCAATCGACCCGGTGTTGCAATGACTATCCCAACCCCGTTTTGAAGATCTCGAATTTGTGAGCCTTTTGGAGCCCCTCCATATATGCATGTATTTTTTATTTTTGAAGATGTCCCAAACTTGGTTGCCTCATTCTGAATCTGAACAGCAAGCTCCCGAGTAGGAGCTAGGACCAATACAATAGGACTATCTCCAGGAGCTAAGATAGGTTGTGCATTAACATGAACAATGGCAGGCAGAAGATATGTCAGTGTCTTTCCAGACCCAGTCTCAGCAAGTCCAATCAAGTCCCGTCCCTTCAGAGCCATTGGCCATCCTTGAGCTTGAATAGGCACTAACTCAAAAATATTTTCGGCAACCCTAATGCATAGAAATTTTTATCTTATAGGCCCCATATTTAAAATTCGTGTTCAAATAACACAAACATGTCATTTGGCCCTAAAAAATATCTAAAAGCGTCCCCTTCGATGCAAAAATGTGATAAATAACTTATAAAATGCATTAACTTTGTGCCTCTTGCGTATCGTAATTACATAGGAGCTTACCTTACGAGAATTTGAAATAATGTGAATGAATGATTGAGTTTAAACCCTCGATATGCTTGCAGTCTTACCTCAACAACCACTGCAACTTTTGGCCTGTGTCGGGAGCGTTACGTCCATGCCTTCTTTTTAAGCCTGCTAGCCATCATTTTAATGTCTTCTTCAATAAGTATTGACTGATGTTTCCTTTCAATCACCTTTTGATGACCCAGTTTACAAAGGTAATGGCACCGAAATGTTTGCTATTGATTTTACACTACTAAATTGTGATAACATATAAATGACAATAGTAATAGCAATTAACACAATGAATGCCAAATAATTAGATGTTCTCATAAAGGTAGTTTCTATACAATTGTTCGGTACAGGGAGGCCCCAAACTCAACATACCTTCCTTGACATAGACTTGATTTTTAAATGACAATGCATATAGTTATTATATACTTCATGAGTTGTATGACACACATCGACTGAGCAAGAAAGTATACACAAAAATGATCTTTCATGTATCATCACATCGCTTGACAATATTTACCTCTACATTGGAACTGAACCAGCAATCTTACACATGCATTCTAGAAATTTTGCACTCAATTAGGTAAAATAATCTTGAAGTGCATATAAGGTAATCATTTTCTAAAAAAAAATTGACTGGAAATTTCTAGTTCCAACAGAGGGAACCATGTTTTGGATGGAAGGTGTTGGTTCCCAAATCAGCAAACAATAAATCCTAAAGATTTGCCACTTCATATGATCAGATTTACTGTGAGACTTGGCCAACAAAGACGGGAGATTGTTTGCACTTGTCTCCCTTGCACTTTAGGTTATGTCGCACCTAGGAGGAATCCCTCATTCACAACAAAAAGATTTAACCTTGACTAACTCAAGCAGGATGCTCTCATGTATGCACCAAGATTTGTAAGATAAACTCAGATTGGCAATGTTCTTGGACTATCCCACTGGTTTAAATCTGAGAACATACAACTAAAACCCTACTCCTAAAATTCCTAAAGTTTACTAATGATGTTCTGATTTTGTTTTATGCTTGGATCAAAGACCTGGGTTTTGACTTATAAACCCAATACAAACTTTGACCGGTGCTTATCTCAGGGCAATGGAGTCAAATAGACGTATGTGTAAAAGATTCTCATAAACTAAACATAATATTCAAGTTTTAAGGGGCTCAGTTAGTATCTGCCTTATAGACACCACCCAAGAAAGAGTATTCAGTTAACTCTACTTACATCCCTGATGCAATACATTCTTCCCCATACTTAACCCAAAACATTTAATCTATTCCTTGAATAGAAGTAGGAGATTGAGCATGCAATATAGTAAACCTATATTCTCAAACCTTAAATAACCCTTATTTATCCAATTCAAAAGAAGAGATGCATACAACCATAGAGATAATTAACTAGATACATGCATTTAGCATTTTTCATATACATCAACATGAAATTGAATAATATTTATGCAGAAATACCTTCAACACATAACCCATAGACTTGCAGAGCAAGAAATGAAGCAACCCAGCAAAACCTGTATTTTATTTGCTCCTCAAAACTTCCAAAATCTTCTAGCCAAAACAAAATGAAAGCCCAACAGTTTCTTTATAGGCTCAAAGCATGTTGCCCTAAATTTACTGCCATATGGAGGTAGGTAAGATATTTTTTAATACATTTTGCCTCCAAAATGACATTGGGAATAAAATAATTTAGATTAAAAGAGGAGAGGAATAAATGAATAAAATATATTTTAATATTCCCCTTTTAAAAAAATTACATTTTTCACATATCCCCAATTTGAACGACAGCAGCTAAAGTCTCCCAAATTCTCTGCAATATGTGACCTCCGAGACCTCTTCTCTAGCTTCTTCATAGCATTCAACCTCAGAAGAACAACATCCCAAATTTAATTTCTTGCCCAATCAAAATTTCTGAGTCGTTTTTGGTGAAACAATGGTGTTTTTCATCATTCTGGCAGCCAAAAATCATTGCAAACGAGCTAAAAACCCCTGCCAATGGATTAGGAATGGTCTTATAAAGATTTTTGAGCATAGGACAGCATATTTGAGCCCAAAAACGCCCTCAAAAAAGTGCCTGAAGCCAAAAAACGTGATTGCCAACACCAATCTGCAACAAATCCGCCTGGAGCAGCCAAAAATTCGTCGAAAATGACCTCAATGGCGAAGGGAAAGCACATTTGTTGTTTGCAGATAGGAGAAGGCTGAAAATGCCCTACGATGGACATTTCGCACCATCGTAGGGGTTTGGAGGAAGCAGGGAGAGTGTGGTGCATGGTGTGATGAGCACCAAAAATCATTCTTTCTCGTTTATAAACTTTATTCCAAACTTTAATATGCCTTCTTCCTTTAATATTTGACCTTTCTTCATCACGTCAAACCTTTTCAAAATGCTATTTTAATATTTTCTTTTTTAATCTTTGTATTTTGAACTTTAATAATGGCATTTTTTCATTGCGGGCAAATCGGGCATCCGATGACTGCAAAAATTTGCGTAGGGGCATCATTAATTATTTCAAGAAAACCCATCTCCTCAGAATTTATTTCGCTGACCGAATTCAGGCACCTGCTTTGTAAACTAACCCGCTAAATGCCTTTGCCGCAACTGAGATGCATTAAAATAATGCATGAAATAGTCTTTGATGTTGATGAAACTAGAACTGGAGACATTTGAGACCAAATCAAGAAATGGGTCACCCTCAGATTTGTGAAATTTGCAACTTCCCGGAATGCTAAATCTAGCCCAGTCGCAGTCATGAAACAATTAAATACCCCATCAAAACTCATCCCAGGAGCACAGAAATGAACAAATATGTTACCAAATGTGCCAAGAAACATTCCACCAACCGGATTTGCAAGATGATGCCTGAGTTGAAAGACTTTAATCGCCGAAGGTGGCCTTGGGGGTGGATTGAGCAACTTGTCGACCTAGCCTTTGTCGACACCTCAAAAGAATATTGACACATCAAATTTGTAAAATTTGAAGGTGCCACTAGTGGCTCTTGCTCGGGGGCGCATGCCTCTTGCAGGCATGGCAAGATTCCAATCATCTTCGGGACGTAGACCAAGTGCCTACTCCATTGCGCAGCTGAGTCAATGCTCTGACCTGCATTAAAAATCATACCTTCAATTGTATTTGGTGGCCTTGGGCCCCCAAAAATGGAGAACCAGTGCTCTCCTCTATCAAACACTTGATTCTGACCTGACTGCCCTAGACCACAACTTAAAACACTGACATAATCTACCCACAAACTAACTCTGTCATTGACGTGCTTAACCATATCACTGAGCCTGCCACTGTCAATATAACCTTTGTTATTCTGCACTTTAAAATTAGGCACAGAACCACACATATTGTCATACCCTTCAGCATCAGGTAATATATGTATGTCATATTCATCAAACAATGCATTATCATATGGCATATAGCACCTCTCATCATCTATGTCACTATTATGCATTATAAAATGATCTCCTAGATGAATTGAAAACTGAAAACACTCATAGTCCACCATATAGCTAGGATCATTAGGTCTCGTTTCATCATAAGTATGCATATCAAAAAGGAAACTATCATATTCATTTTTGTGCACCTCATGCAAACAACCTTTAGCTGCATCAAACAGGAAAGGTTCATACTCTGGCACCTCTCTGAACTGGATATTGTTATGCTAATAAGAGCATACATCTAAGAATTTTAAATCAACTAGTCCATAATATCCTTCAATATCTTGGAAATGACACTCATCCGTATCATGGATATTCCACAAATCAACAAATTTGTCTAAATAAACTTCAAGATATTTCCTCATGTCTATGTATACATTTTCACAAGAAGGCTTAGACAAGTTTGAATATTCTCCATCATAATGGTCACCAAATGAGTTGCTCAGAACTTGACCATCTTTGCAATAAACTTCATGATATATGTTGATCTCTCTTTCATCAGTATAAAGTTTGGAATCCTCATCAACAATAATGCTTTCATTTTCATCATACTCAACCAAGTCCTCATCATCATATGTGTCATCAACTTGGAAAAGGGCTGATCCAAGTGTCTCAGATTCATTACAGTGTGCTATTGGTTCATGGACAGTTGAACATGCATCTTTATCGCCACATACACCAATGAATCCCTTGCGTGAAAGAGTATCAACTTGCGTGTCATGAACAAAATTATAATTAATAAAAAAATAATCATGCTCAACAATACTGCTTGTTTCAATCTCTGATTGCTCTTCATCATCTTCCTGTGTCTAAATATAAAAAGGCAATGATTCAAATAGGGAACTACTCTTTTGTTTACTCATTTCTTCTTTATCGTGCGCACAATACTCACAATTTTCTCCACAAACCCATTCCAACAAATATTCATTGCTGCCCATAATCTCATCATTGTTTTTAGAACCAAATACCTCAACCCTGAATTGGGAGTCATCATTGATCCTCTCGTTGGCATCCTTTACTGGTGAACAATCCAATTGAGGATTGTCATCAGCATTATGTTCAAACACAATAGCATTCTCAACTTCTATCTTCTCATTTACATATTTGTCTTCAAATGATGCTACAATCACATGGTCATTTGCAACCACACAGTTTCTATTTATACCAATGCTTGTGGACAATGAACCATGTATGTGCTCATCCCTCATTTTCTCTACATTATCTAAAAACTTATATGCCATTTGCATACTGTTATCTTGAATTCTCTCACCAATGCACTAGATCCCTCCTCAAAGGCCTCAAAGTACATAATAATGCAGGTGGAGTATCAGGTCTGAAGTCTTCAGGGATTTGTGAAAGGGCAACTGCAAATCTATGATTGAAATCAATACTAGACTCTTCATCATGTCTCCTAATTTCTTTTAACCTTGCAACAAGATCAACAGGTTCTTTTGCAAATTCCTTTTTAAAACAGTCCACAAGTTCATCCTAGCAGGCAAAGGATTTCTCAGGAAAGTTCAAATACCAGTCTCTAACTCTTGCACCAAGGGATCTAACAAAAAACCTCATCCACATGTCCTCATCTACAAATGAATGTTTCTCCATAAAGCTATGAAAGTTTTGGATATGTGCACTCCCCTCACACACATTGTGTCCACCAAATCTGGACATCTGATTGTAAATCTGAGCTGACATGCTTTCAATTTCATAGTCAACCCATGATAGGTCTAATTGGTCATACAAAAGATCAAAAGAGTTGACAAGAGGTTTAGCAATTTGGCTGGTAGACATAGCATGGTTATTATTTAATTGAGCCTGTTGAACTTCTAAGGATATTAACCTTTTCTTTATCTCTTCATTTTTTTACATAACATTGCTTTCCCCTCTTGGCTCAGCATGGGTGTATACATAATTGGATTCATGTAATTTTCACTTTCAGATGTTTTATGCCTACCTGAGTCCTCAAGCTTCCCTTTAACCTGTGCTAAAGCTTCCAGTAACATGGCTCTTTCGTTTTGGTAGTGCACAGACATTTGTAAACTTGCACTTACATTGCATGCGTAATTGTAACCATAACTAGATGAAGCATTACTAGGATAATTTCTAGTATGGTAATACGTAGGGTTAGCAGTACAAGTAGACACAAATGAGGGAAAATCCCTAGGGTATATAAAATCATTCTAGCCAGCCATAGCTAATGAATCCTAGAATACTGGACAGATTATTGAAGTGCAACAATGTTGGCATTCAACTTGCACAATAGAACAACAAATAGAAGTAGGGAGAAAACCATGTACCTTTTCACATCCAGCTGTTGTAACTTCGAACATAATACTTTTAGATCACAATAACATTCATCAGCCCTTCATGTGTATTGAAATTTTTAGCAGAGTCGCCACGTCTTCAAAGAGGACAAAATCTTTTAAGCTAAAGATCTTCAAAGCTGCAACTTATTTTCTAAGTTATTTCCAACAGAGGACTAATATGCAAGCAGCACGAGGCTCCTTACAACCTTTCTTTCATTCTGGGTTCTTCTAAACAGTAGAGCCACACATAAATCCTTTTAAAATTGTTGCAACAAAGCCTCTTCCAGGTTTACAACTTCAATATCTGAACCAGATGCTCAGACTGATCCAATTCGTTGACTCTTTGCTCATAGCTCTATCACTGTCCCTAGTAGAGTCGCCAGTTTTGTTGGTTCCCAAATCAACAAACAATAAATCTTAAAGATTTGCCACTTCTTATGATCAGACTTACTGTAAGACTTGGCCAACAAAGATGGGAGATTGTTTGCACTTGTCTCCCCTGCACTTTAGGTTTTGCCACACTTAGGGGGGTATCCCTCATTCACAACAAAAAAAAATTTAACCTTGACTAACTCAAGCAGAATGCTCTCATGTATGCACCAAGATTTGTAAGATAAACCTAGATTGGCAACGTTCTTAGACTATCCCACTAGTTAAATCTGAGAACATGCAACTAAAACCCTACTAAAATTCCTAAAGTTTACTAATGATGTTTTGATTTTGTTTTATGCTTGGATGAAAGACCTGGATTTGACTTATAAACTCAATACAAACTTTGACCGGTGCTTATCTCAAGGAAATGGTGTCAAATAGACGTATATGTGTAAAAGATTCTCATAAACAAAACATAATATTCAAGTTTCAAGGGGCTCAATTAGTATCTACCTTACAGACACCACCCAAGAAAGAGTATTCAGTTAACTCTACTTACATACATCCCTGCTGCAATACATTCTTCCCCATACTTAACCCAGAACATTTAATCTATTCCTTGAATAGAAGTACGAGATTGAGCATGCAATATAGTAAACCTTCAACACATAACTCATAGACTTGCAAAGCAAGAAATGAAGCAACCCAGCAAAACCTGTATTTTATTTGCTCCTCAAAACTTCTAAAATCTTCCAGCCAAAACAAAATGAAAGCCCAACAGTTTCTTTATAGGCTCAAAGCATGTTGTCCTAAAATTTACTGCCATATGGAGGGAGGTAAGATATTTTTTTAATACATTTTGCCTCCAAAATGATATTGGGAATAAAATAATTTAGATTAAAAGAGGAGAGGAATAAATGAATAAAATATATTTTAATATTCCCCTTTTAGAAAATTTACATTTTTCACATATCCCTAATTTGAATGAAGCAGCTGAAGTCTCCCAAATTCTCTACAATATGTGACCTCCGAGACCTCTTCTCCAGTTTCTTCATAGCATTCAACCTCATAAGAACATTCCAAATTTAATTTCTTGCCCAATCAAATTTTCTGGGTCGTTTTTGGTGAAACAGGGGCATTTTTCATCATTCTGGCAGCCAAAAATCACTGCAAACGAGCTAAAAACCCTTACCAATGGATTAGGAATGGTCTTAGGAAGATTTCTGAGCATAGGACAGCATATTTGAGCCCAAAAACGCCCTCAAAAAAGTGCCTGAAGCCAAAAAAAGGTGATTGCCAGCACCAATCTGCAACAAATCCGCTTGGAGCTGCCAAAAATTTGTCGAAAATGACCTCAATGGCGAAGGGAAAGCACGTTTGTTGTTTGCAGATGGGAGAAGAATGTTGAAAATGCCCTGCGATGGGCATTTTGTACATGTGGTGTGATGGGGGGATGAGCACCAAAAATCATTCTTTCTCTTTTATAAACTTTATTCCAAACTTTAATATGCCTTCTTCCTTTAATATTTGACTTTTCTTCATCATGTCAAACCTTTTCAAAATGCTATTTTAATATTTTCTTTTTCAATATTTGCATTTTGAACTTTAATACTTAGGCCAAATTGAATTTTCTCCGCCGAGCAAATGGTATTTTTTCATTGCGGGCAAACCAGGAATCTAATGACCGCAAAACTTTGCACAGGGGCATCATTAATTATTTCAAGAAAATCCATCTCCTCAGAATCCGCTTCACTGACCGAATTCAGGCACCTACTTTGTAAACTGACTTGTCGGATGCTTTCGCCGCAACTGAGATGCATTAAAATAATGCATCAAATGGTCTCTGATTTTGATGAAATTTGAACTAGAGATGTTTGAGACCAAATCGAGAAATGGGTTGTCCTCAGATTTGCGAGATTTGCAACTTCTTAGAATGCCAAATCTAGCCCGGTCGTAGTCAGGAAATAATTAAATACCCCATCAAAACTCATTCCAAGAGCCCGAAACTAAACATGCAAGTTACCAAATGTGCCAAGAAACATTCCACCAACCAGATTTGCAAAATGATGCCTGAGTTGAAAGATTTTAATCACCGAAGGTGGCCTCCAGGGTGGATTGAGTAGCTTGTCGACCTAGTCTTTGTTGACACCTCGAAAGAATATTGGCACATCAAATTTGCAAAATTTGAGGGTGCCACCAGAAGGAAAATGAATGCTCATAGATAAGGAAGGACTAATTCTATGCATGATGTCTACTTGCTAGGTTTTCATCATGGTACTTGCCCAAGGCACCATAAGAAATGGTTTTCACCATTAGATGAAATTATTTTTCCTTGCTTTTTTAAGTTTTTCAATTTTTTTAAATAATTATTTTATTTTATTTTATTTTCTAATTTTGTAGTACTTTTGCAATTACAAAAATGTTTTGTAGCTATTTGGTATGCCCTTTTAATGTTGTGCCGAGAGTATCATGTTCTAAGCAATTGATGGGTTGGGATCCTGTGATTGATGTACTACCCACAAATATTGTTGTGAGCCACAAGGGAGAGCTAAGTCAGCTTTATTTGAGTGTAGACATCTCAACAAAGTGCCATCATGACCCCTATGATGGAAAGTGGTTATAGGGATATGTCAGAATTATGATTGTGGGTTTATAGATTTAGGCCTTGATTGGGAAGGTTAGTGTAGGCTTATGGATTTAGGGTCGTGGGATTTGAATTTATGATTTAGATATTGGGAGTGGGATATGATAATTTTGGATTTGATAGTGGGAATGAATTATAGGACTGAGGATTGGAGATTAGGAACAATAGACTTACTAGATTGTAAGTATTTCAAAGGTGGTAGACACCTATTGCATGCAACGTGTGTCTTTTAAAATTGCATTGTATTGTACTTAATTGGTTCATTTTATTGTGGAATCCATATTACTTTTTTTCTTTCCCTGTGATTTTTGGATTCATATCACCTTTTGGATTCACTTTGATCTTTTGTTTGATTTTGTTTTGGTACTTGATTTTGATTCCTTGCTTTAATTTGACACTCTGCTTCATTGCTATCTTTTATTTTGTATGATGTATGAGCTTGTTGGTCCCAATCAAGGGGCTCAGGATGAGGGTGTTTGAGGTTAATAGTGAGGATGGAGGTATCATTGAATAAGTTTGTGGTTGAAAGATCATCATAAAGGCTGTGGATGGACATCGTTTCAATGTCTGCATCGGATGAAGCTTCCTCAAGAACCACAAAAGTGTCATCAAACACATTTGTGTGCATTGGCGTGGTATTGGGTTGTCCTTCCCAAGGAATATATCGTATCCCACGAGTGTCGATCAGTGGTGTGACCTGTAAAAGGTCAAGGGTGCCTTGCTCATGGAGGCCAAGGCCTTTGCCCATGTATTTCATATTTCAGCACATTTGTAGTGGTATGGGATACTTATCCTCCTCAAAATAGGATGCATATTCTTCATCTTTGTAGATTCATGTATTGTCGTAGCCTTCAATAGTTTCATCTACCAAAGAACCATTTTTGATGAAAGTAGTAGGCTTGCATTGGATCATTTTGGAGGGACTGCGTGGTGTGGTGCAGAGTTGATCATAAGACACAAGGGAAAGAGGAAGCTTGGTGACATGGAAGGATTCATGGATTTGGTACTCACCACACCCCTTGTCGATGATATTAAAGGATGATTTGATAGATGCTTGTTTGGGGATCAAGCTTGTGGAAGTGGAAGCGAGATCATTTGGGTTAAGACAAGATGCAAATTTGGTGAAGGGGACATTAGGGACAACCTCAAATATTGGGAAATGGTGAGATTTGTCAAATTGATCCTCTAACATTTTACAATATTGAAATGGGTGAGGGTTAGCAGGGATAGTTACTTATATACCATTGTATGGAAACTTGACGCATTAGTGATAAGTGGAAAGGATGTCTTGCATGGCATGGATCCATGGGTGACCAAGAAGGATGTTGTATGGAAGATCAAGGTTGATGATGTGTCATACGATTTGTTCCAATACGGGCCCTACCTCTATAGGGAGCTAGATAGTGCCAACTAATTGTCTTTCTGCATTATCATATGCCTTGATAGTAATGATTTGTGGATGCAAGGCCTCTGCCGAGTAGCCAAGTTTTTGTACCAATCTAAATGTACAAAGGTTTACTCTAGATCTATTATCTATGAGTACTCATTTAACTTTATGTTTGGATATAATGGTTTCGATATGAAGGGGGAGGATATGCGAGGGATCGATTGAAGGCATGTTTGTAGGGATAAAGGTTAGGTGATGGTCAGTGGAAAGGTGGCCAATGAGGTCTTGGAAGTGGGAGTGGTCAACGCCATTAGGGACATGTGAGTCTTGAAGAATGTGATTCAAGATATCCTTGTGTGGGAATGATCTAAGGAGATCAAGGATGGATATTTCAGTGGGCATCTGCTCAAGATGATCAAGTAGATCATATTGCTTTTGGGGATTGACTGGATGGGGGCCTTCGAAAATGACTTTGTCATGTCGACTGGTAATAGTGCAGTCAAAGGATTTGATTTTATTGGTGTGAACACGCTCATGGGATTGCTCAATGTTTCCAATGACAAAATCATAATTGTATGAAGTTTTATGATAGTTGATGGTATGGGTGTGGGAATTTTGGCCCTAATTTTGCTTATGTGCTTATTGGTGTTGATCATGTTTGGGAAAGGGAATTTGCTATATACGTATATATTTGTTAGGTGATGAGTTAGAGCGTCATTTGATTTCAATCTCACTGTAATCAAGAAGGACTTGGATATAGTTTTTTGATTTCATGAATTTTCCTCTGGCATGACCCTTGATGCGATGATAATTTCAATACTCATTCTCACAAAACCATCTTAGTTTAAGTTGGTTTTCATAAAAGGTTTGGGTGAGGAGAAAAGTGATCATGTTATCTTTGATGATATTTTGGAAGACAACTTTGATACGCACACTGAGTCGAGTGAATTATCTTTTTTCCTTTTCTTTCTTGGGCTTCCGCAAGGGGACCATGATGGGTGAAGGTTGTTGCAAATTTTGCACATGTTTAGATTTGGTGACCCCATCGCCGACTACCTTCTCGCCTTTACTAAAGAATTTTGGTTTTTTATTTTTGTTATGGTCTTTGGAATAGAGCTTAATTAATCAATTAGTAATAAGGGATTTTTCAATATGAATTCCCTTTTCAATGATCTCATCGAAAGTGGTCATACAATGTATTTGCAAATTAAATGCTAGTTCTAAATTAAGATTGGTAATGAAAATGTGAACTAGTTGTTTCTTTGAGATGGGCCAAGAGAACTGACTTTCTAGACCCCTCCATTGCTAGAGGAAATATGAGAAACTTTTCCCTAATCATTGATTCACGTTGCAAAGGTCCATCATTGTCAGTTCATGTTCGACATTGTAAGAGATATTTTTATAAATTTCTACATGAGGTATAGAAAAGTGGTAATGAATCCTTTGGGTTGGTTGAGGAACCATTCTAATGTTTGGCCTCCTAAGCTTCAAGGGAAAAGGTGAAGCATATCCTCGTGCATGACTTCTTAGTAGGCCATGTAAAATTCTTTGGTGTGTCCCCTAGGGTCACCCTTATCTTTGTATTTCTTGAATTTTGAAGCTTCAAAGAGAGGGGGGAATGGGATTTGTGAGATAGAACAATCAAGGGGTTTAAGGGCACAATTCCTCAAATGTATAGACTTATGTTGTGTTCCATATTGTAACCCCTTAATGACATATTTCATGGCTTGTCATTTGAGACCGAAAGGGATATCATGAGGTGGGGGGTGAGGGATGTAGTTGTGTTGGTATTTTTGGTGTTATGGAGAATGAAATGGTGTTGAGCATAGTTTGGGTTATTAGATGGGATATGGTTGGGGTTTGAAGTGTGGCCATAGTTTGGGATGAACATGTTGCATAGGTATAGGTTTGGATATGGTTGTGTTTGAGTGATTGGCATATGTTTTTGATTTATTTTTGGTATCAATGGTGGATGTGGGTTGGGATGTCAAAGGTGGGTTGAAGGGATCGGTGTGGTAGAAACACCTTATTCTATCCAAGTTTGGGTCTTCTTTTGCGTTCTTCCCCCTTATCACAAGGGGATATTTAGGTTGATTTTTGGTGTTTAGGTTGATGTGATGGGTGTGGTCATGGATTTGGCAAAGAATGTTATGATTAGGGGTTGGATTTTCTTCATAGTGACAGCAATGGTTAAGAGCTTCAATTTGCACTATGTTGTCAAGATTTGAGAGGTCATAGTTGGGAGCCAACTTGGCCTTTGATTTCATTGCTTGGTAGAGGATGTCATTTTTGTTTATTTTGATAAACCTATTTATAATATCACATCCTTGTTTGGAACTAAGTAATTGGTTGTAATCCGAGGTGGAAGAATGGGGGAAAAATGGATAAAGAACGATTACAAGGGAGGCAACCATGTTTTGGATGGAAGGAAAATGAGTGCTCATAGATAAGGAAGGACTAATGCTATGCATGATTTCTACTTGCTAGGTTTTCATCATGGTACTTGCCCAAGGCACTATAAGAAATGGTTTTCACCATTGGATTAAATTATTTCTCCTTGCTTTTTTGCAAATGATTACAAGAGGAGGGAACCATGTTTTGGATGGAAGGCAAATGAGTGCTCATAGATAAGGAAGGACTAATGCTATGCATAATGTCTAGTTGCTAGGTTTTCATCATGGTACTTGCCCAAGGCACTATAAGAAATGGTTTTCACCATTGGATGAAATTATTTCTCCTTGCTTTTTTGAGTTTTTGAAACTTTTTAATAATTATTTTATTTTATTTTATTTTTCTAATTTTGTGCTACTTTTTTAAATACAAAAATGTTTTGTAGCTATTTGGTATTTCCTTGTCATGTTGTACCAAGAGCATCATGTTCTAAGCAATTAATGGGTTGGGATCCTATGATTGATGTACGACCCACAAATATTGTTGTGAGCCACAAGGGAGAGCTAAGTCAGATTTATTCAAGTATAGACATCTCAACAAAGTGCCATCATGACCCTTATGATGGAGAGAGGTTACGGGGATATGTCAGATTTAGGATTGTGGGTTTATAGATGTAGGTCTTGATTGGGAAGGTTGTTGTAGGCTTATGGATTTAGGGTCATGGGATAGGATAGTATTGGATTTGATAGTGGGAATGAATTAGAGGATTGAGGATTAGAGATTAGGAACAAGAATCTTACTAGATTGTAAGTATTGTAAAGGTGGTAGACACCTATTGCATGCAACGCGTGTCTTTAAAAATTGCATTGTATTGTACTTAATTGGTTCATTTTATTGTGGAATCCATATTATTTTTTTTCTTTCCTTGTGATTTTTGGATTCATGTCATCTTTTGGATTCACTTTGATCTATTGTTTGATTTTGTTTTGGTACTTGATTTTGATTCCTTGCTTCAATTTGACACTCTGCTTCATTGCTATCTTTTATTTTGTATGATGTTTGAGCTTGTTGGTCCCAATCAGGGGCTCAGGATGAGGGTGTTTGAGGTTAATAGTGAAGATGGAGGTATCATTGAATAAGTTTGTGTTTGAAAGATCATCATAAAGGCTATGGATGGACATCGTTTCAATGTCTACATCAGATGAAGCTTCCTCGGAAACCACAAAAGTGTCATCAACCACATTTGTGTGCATTGGGGCACGGTATTGGGTTGTCTTTCCCAAGGAATATATCATATCCCATGAGTGTCGATCAGTGGTGTGACCTGTAAAGGATCAAGGGTGCCTTGCTCATGGAGGCCAAGGCCTTTGCCTATGTATTTCATATTTTGACATATTTGTAGTGGTATGGGATACTTGTTCTCCTTAAAATAGGATGCATATTCTTCATCTTTGTAGAGTCATGTATTATCGAAGCCTTCAATAGTTTCATCTACCAAAGAACCATTTTGGATGAAAGTAGTAGGCTTGCATTGGATCATTTTGGAGGGATTGCTTGATATAGTGCAGAGTTGACCATAAGATACAAGGGAAAGAGGAAGCTTGGTGACATGGAAGGCTACATGGATTTGGTACTCACCACACCCCTTGTCGATGATCTTAAGGGATGATTTGACAAATGCTTGTTTGGGAGCCAAGTGAGTGGAAGTGGATGGGAGATCATGTCACATATCGTTTTATGGACTATATTATTAATTAGATTATTGGACATTTACTATGATTGTTTTTACTATGAGTGATTCCACGTGTGTGAAAGTAATTACCACAATGTTATAAATGTGTGATTTTTAAAAGTTGATTTAATAATTAAATATTATTGGTGTGAATATGGATGTACATTATGTTTTGTTTCGGCTATAATTTTGAGGAATTAACCTATTGATGTGGAGTTGAGTGTGCCTGAATGCAGGTACTCGTCGAAGATGAAGACATGGTTGAGGTAGAGATGTTCTAGGCACTCGACAAGAACTGACAGGATGGATAAACCTAATGCATGCACACACTCACATAGTTTCATGTCATACTACATCTCTGAATGGTTTTATTTATGCATTGTTATTTGGTTGGTAGTCTTGTTTGAGCATTTCATGTGGTAAATGAATGTGATTGATGTTTAATATTTAGAAAAATATGTGTTTTAGTTGCTATAGTAAGTCTATTCGAATGCATAAATTTGTCATGAAAATATTATGTTCCTTTGATTTATATTTAGTGGAGTTGTGTATATGATTTATTTAATTATAAATAATAAAAATGTTTTCCTATTTATATAATATATTATTGTTTGAAAACAATATCTTGGTTAGACTTAAAAACAATTATGTTTTATTAAAGACAAATATATTATATTAATAATATATAATATATTTATATAGAAAACTAAATATAATAATAATAATCTAATGGCATGCAAATGGGGAATGACAATAATAAAGGAGTTACTATTGCAAATTAAGGGAATTGGATGTCAAGCACGTGCAAACATAAGATAAACTGGAAGTTTATCAATAAAGGGCTAAAATCTAAAAAATACAAGGATTATTATTGGAAAAGGATTTTGGATTTAAAAAAGCGCACAGCAGAGGGATCCATCAAGAATTAGAATCAGAAAAATTACCATTGAACAACGATGAAAGGAGACTGAGGCAAGAGAAGGCAAGATTTAGCGACAGAAGAGAAAGGGGGACAGTGATCATAGTGGCAGTAAAGAGAATTTTCAATCTATAAGATCGTTTATATATTCGAGTACTCTTTCGTAAAGTTTTCTTGATTTTACAAAGAATTATTTGTGTATAAATTATTATCAGATTGTTTATCATAGACTATGTGGTATGTTTTAATCTGTTATTAGTTCTATTGTTCCGTCAGCCTAAAACTTTATCCCTGTCAACTAATTTTTCTCCATGCAACTTACCCTTATCCATCGACTAACAGTTCCTGACGCCTATTTTGATAGTCGTCACTTTGAGTCCTCTTATCTTCACCTTCTTTATCTGATAAAATACCAACCACCTCCGTACTTGGTTCGACCTAGTTGTTTATCAGCTTCTTGTGTTGTCAGCCTAATCTATTTTCCAACGGCCTGCTAAACATTTAGCCTATAAAAATCTTGGTCTTTAAATATTTCTTTTAGCCTGTACCATCCTTCTATCAACCGTTTAAACTATAGTCGACTTACTGACTTACTTATCGAATCTGCACTCTAGTGACGATCTGCGTATTATCGACCTTTGTTATTGGTATTAGCCTGAGTATCAACTAGTCACAATTTTATTTATCCATGGCGTTGTTTTACTCATTCTTGTCACAGTTATATATTTCTGCAGACTTACTGTAGCTTTTTACTTTTCCTATAACCCATTTTGTTTAAACTTGTCACTACTAAATTTTTGTTCATGTCATAGCAGACTTATCTTCTTTTCTTTAGAAAATTAATCGTTGTTCTTGTAGCATACTAGGACAGTTTCTTTAGTAGAATAAACTTTAATCATATAGTTGTTGTTTAATTTACCTTTGTCACGCAACAATTCTTTTATCCCTGTCACCATACTATTCTTCCTATCGCCAAAGACATGTTTTGTTCCTGTAGCTTGATTTAATAGTTTTTATAGCAGTTAGATTATTACTTGGAACAGAGATAGTACATTTTCTTATTATTACGAAGGTAGCGTATTTTATCCCAGGGAATCTTTCAGATGGTTCATTGGTTTTAGCTAAGAAGTTTATTCAAGAGATTTTTTGATTGCATGGAGTGCCAGAGATGATCATTTCAGATCGAGACACTCACATGACTTCTAGATTTTGGACAACTCTAAATGCATCTTTGGGCACCAAGTTGAATTTAAGTTCGACATATCATCCTCAAATGGATGGTTAGATGGAAAGAGTCAATCAAGTTGTAGATGACCTTCTCAAGATGTATTATATGGATCAACAATACAAATGGGAGGAGTATCTTCCATTGGTGGAGTTCACATACAACAATTCGTACCATGCATCATTGGGAATGGCACCATTCAAATCTCTTTATGGGCATAGGTGTCGAACACCTATCAGTTGGGAAAAGGTAGAGGACAGAATAGTGATTAGTCCTGATATGTTAAGGGAAATGGATGATCAGATGAGATTGATCAAAGATAAATTATAGCAAGCTTCAAATCATCAAAAGAGTTATGCAAATAGAAATAGGATGCCCAAATAGTTCTCAGTTTGGCAAACCGTCCAAACTTGCTCCTCAATTCATAGAACCATTCAATGTCCTAGAAGTAATCAATATTGTAGCTTATAGACTTTCTCTACTGCCTACACTCGCTAGAATTCATAATGTCTTTCATGTGTCTTTACTTAAGCCTTATCATCCTAATGCTTCGCACATTCTTGATTGGCATTCTTTATAGGTTCAAGATCTAGGAGTGGTGCTCGTGGAGCCCACTCAAATTTTGGAGAGGTGCAACATTAAATTGCGTAACAAGGATATTATGTAGTACAAGGTCTAGTGGGACCAATATTCTATGGAGAGTGCCACATGGGAGGATACGGAGGAGATTGACAGATCTTTTCCTCATTTGAGGATATAACATAGTTTTCTTATTCATGCATAGATGATGATACTTTGAGTTATTGTTATTTGTTATATGATACTTTGGATACATTGTTAGTGGTAGATTGATACATTATTATTTCAATTTTTTAATAAGACATTGGGACAATGTCTCTTCCTAGTGGGGAAGGATGTCACATCTCATTTTATGAACTATATTATTAATTAGATTATTGGACATTTACTATGATTGTTTTTACTATGAGTGATTCCACATGTGTGAAAGTAATTACCACAATGTTATAAATGTGTGATTTTGAAAAGTTGATTTAATAATAAAATATTATTGGTGCGATTATGGATGTACATTATGTTTTGCTTCGGCTATGATTTTGAGGAACTAACCTATTAATGTGGAGCTGAGTGCAATTGAATGTAGGTACTCATCGAAGACAAGAACGTGGTTGAGGTAGAGATGTTCTAGCCGCCCGACAAGAATTGATAGGATGGATAAACTTGATGCAAGCACACTCTTACGTAGTTTCATGTCATATTGCATCTCTGAATGGTTTTATTATGCATTGTTATTTGGTTAGTAGTCTTGTTTGAGCATTTCATGTGGTAAATGAATGTGATTGATGTTTAATATTTAGAAAAATATGTGTTTTAGTTGCTACAATAAGTCTATTTGAATCCATAAATTAGTCATGAAAATATTATGTTCCTTTGGTTTATATTTAGTGGAGTTGTGTATATGATATTATTTAATTATAAATAATAAAAGTATTTTCCTATTTATATAAAATGTTATTGTTTGAAACAATATCTTGGTTAGACTTAAAAACAATTATGTTTTATTAAAGACAAATATATTATATTAATAATATATATATATATATATAGAAAACTAAATATAATAATAATAATCTAATGACATGCAAATGGGGAATGACAGTAATAAAGGAGTTACTATTTCAAATCAGGGGAATTGGACGCCAAGCACATGCAAACATAAGATAAACTAGAAGTTTATCAATAAAGGGTTAAAATCTAAAAATACAAGGATTATTATTGGAAGATGATTTTAGATTTTTTTAAAAAGCGCACAACAGAGGGATCTATCAGGTATTAGAATCAGAAAGATTACCACTAAATAGTGATGAAAGGAGATTGAGGCAAGAGAAGGCAAGATTTAGCAACAGAAGAGAAAGGACAATGATCATAGTGACAGGAAAGGGAATTTTCTATGTACAGGATTGTATATATATATATATATACATGGGTACTCTTTCCTAAAGTTTTCTTGATTTTACAGAGAAATTATTGTTTATAAATTATTTGATCAGATTGTTTATGATAGACTACGTGGTATGTTTTAATTTGTTACTAGTTCTATTGTTCCATCAGCCTAAAACTTTATCCCTATTGGTCAATTTTTCTCCATGCCTGTAACTTACCTTTCTCGGTCAACTAATAGCTCCTGACGCCTATTTTGATAGTCGCCACTTTGAGCCCTCTTATCTTTGTCTGATAAAATACCAATCACCTCCATACTTGGTTCAACCTAGTTGTTTATCGACTTCTTGTGTTGTTAGCTTGACCTATTTTCCAACGACCTATTAAAAGTTTAGTCTATAAAAATCTTGGTCTTTTAAATATTTCTTTTAGCATGTACCATCCTTCTATCGACCTCTTAAATTATAATCGACTTACTTACTTATCGGATCTGCATTATAGCGATGGTCTGTGTATTATCAACCTCTGTTATTAGTATTAGCCTATGTATCAACTAGTCGCAGTTTTATTTATCCCTGGCGCTATTTTACTCATTCATGTCACAGTTATCTATTTCTGCAGACTTACTTACTGTAGCTTTTTACTATTCCTGTAACTTGTTTTGTTTAAACCTATCACTACTGAATTTATGTTCCTGTCATAGCGGACTTATCCTCTTTTCTTTAGAGAATTAATTATTGTTCTTGTAACATACTAGGACAGTTTCTTTAGTAGAATAAACTTTAATCCTGTAGCTGTTGTTTAATTTACCTCTGTCACAACAGTTCTTTTATCCTTGTTGCCATATTGTTCTTCTTGTTGCTGAAGACACGTTATGTTCCTGTATCTTGATTTAATACTTCATGTAGCAGTTAGATTATTACTTGGAATAGAGATAGTACATTTTCTGATTATTACGAAGGTAGCACATTTTATCCCAGGAAATCTTTTTTTTAGTTAAGAAGTTTGTTTAGGAGATTTTTCAATTGCATGGAGTGCTAGAGATGATCATTTTAGATTGAGACACTCGCATGACTTCCAGATTTTGGACAACTCTAAATGTAGCTTTGGGCACCAAGCTGAATTTCAATTTGACATATCATTATCAAATGGATGGTTAGATGGAAAGAGTCAATCAGGTTGTAGAAAACCTTCTTAGGATGTATTGTATGGATCAACAATACAAATGGGAGGATTATCTTCCATTGGTGGAGTTCACATACAACAATTCAAACCATGCATCATTGGGAATGACACCGTTCGAAGCTCTTTATGGGTGTAGGTGTCAAACACTTATCAGTTGGGACAAGGTAGAGGATAGAATATTGATTGGTCCTGATATGTTAAGGGAAATGGATGATCAGATGAGATTGATCAAAGAAAAATTGAAGTAAGCTTTAGATTGACAAAAGAGTTATGCAAATAGAAATAGGATGCCCAGACAAAGTCTTCCTGAGGGTCAAGCCTCAAAAGAGTTCAATTTCATTTGGCAAACCGTTCAAACTTTCTCCTCTATTTGTAGGACTATTTGATGTCCTAGAAGTGATCAAGCTTGTAGCTTATAGAATTTCTCTATTGCTTGCACTTGCCATAATCCATAATGTCTTTCATGTGTCTTTACTTAAGCCTTATCATCCTGATGCTTCGCACATTCTTGATTGGCATGCTTTACAGGTTCATGATCCAGGAGTGGTGCTGGTGGAGGCCACTTGAATTTTGGAGAGGCGCAATGTTATGTTGCGTAAAAGGGATATTATGTAGTACAAGGTCAAATGGGACCAATATTCTATGGATAGTGCCACGTGGGAGGATGTAGAGGAGATTGACAGATCTTTTCCTTATTTGAGGATACAACGTAGTTTTCTTATTCATGCATAGATGATGATACTTTGAGTTACTGTTATTTGTTTTATGATACTTTGGATACATTGTTAGTGGTAGATTGATACATTATTATTTTAGTTTGTGTAATAAGACATCAGGACGATGTCTCTTCCTAGTGGGGAAAGATGTCACATCTCGTTTTATGGACTATATTATTAATTAGATTATTAGACATTTACTATGGTTATTTTTACTATGAGTGATTCCACATGTGTGAAAGTAATTACCATAATATTATAAATGTGTGATTTTGAAAAGTCAAGTTAATAATAAAATATTATTGGTGCGATTATGGATGTACATTATGTTTTGCTTCGGCTATGATTTTGAGGAACTAACCTATTGATGTGGATTTGAGTGTGACTAAATGTAGGTACTCATTGAAGATGAGAACATGGTTGAGGTAGAGATGGTCTAGCTGTTTGGAAAGAACTAATAGGATGGATAAACCTGATGCAAGCACACGCTCACGTAGTTTCATGTCATACTGCATCTTTGAATGCTTTATTTATGCATCATTATTCTGTTGGTAGTCTTGTTTGAGCATTTCATGTGGTAAATGAATGTGATTGATGTTCAATATTTAGAAAAATATGTGTTTTAGTTGCTACAGTAAGTCTATTCGAATGCATAAATTAGTCATGAAAATATTATGTTCCTTCGATTTATATTTAGTGGAGTTGTGTATATAATATTATTTAATTATAAATAATAAAAGTGTTTTCAGATTTATATAACATTTTATTGTTTGAAAATAATATCTTGGTTAGACTTAAAAATAATTATTTTTTATTAAAGACAAATATATTATATTAATAATATATAATATATATAGAAATCTAAATATAATACTAGTAATCTAATGATATGCAAATGGGGAACACCAGTAATAAAGGAGTTACTATTGCAAATTAGGGGAATTGGACGCCAAGCACATGCAAACATATGACAAACTAGAAGTTTATCAATAAAGGGCTAAAATCCAAAAATACAGGGATTATTATTGGAAGAGGACTTCGGATTAAAAAAAAGTGCACAATAGAGCAATCTATCAGGAATTAGAATAAAAAAAATTACCATTGAACAATGATGAAAGGAGACTGAGGCAAGAGAAGGAAAGATTTAGCGACATAAGAGAAAGGAGGATAGCGATCATAGCGATAGGAAAAGGAATTTCCATCTACAAGATCATATATATATATATATATATATATATATATATATATATATCCGAGTACTCTTTCCTAAAGTTTTCTTGATTTTACAAAGAAATTGTTGTGTATAAATTATTTGATCAGATTGTTTATGATAGACTATGTGGTATGTTTTAATCTGTTATTAGTTCTATTGTCCCGTCAACCTAAAATTTTATCCCTATCATCTGATTTTTCTCCATGCCTGTAACTTACCTTTCTATGTCGACTAACAGTTCCTGACGCTTGTTTTGATAGTCGCCACTTTGAATCCTCTTAGCTTCATCCTCTTTGTCTGATAAAATACCAACCACCTCCATACTTGGTTCAACCTAGTTGTTTATCGGCTTCTTATGTTGTCGGCCTGATCTATTTTCCAACAGCCTACTAAACATTTAGCCTATAAAAATATTGGTCTTTTAAATATTTCTTTTATCCTATACCATCCTTCTATCAACCTCTTAAACTATTATTGACTTACTGACTTACTTATCGGATCTGCACTCTAGCGACGGTCTGTGTATTATCGACCTTTGTTATTGGTATTAGCCTATGTATCAACTACTCACAAATTTATATATCCCTAGTGTTGTTTTACTCATTCCTATCACAGTTATCTATTTTTGCAGACTTACTGTAGCTTTTTACTGTTCATGTAACCCTTTTTTTTTAAACCTTTGTCACTGTTGAATTTATGTTCCTGTCATAGCGAACTTATCCTCTTTTCTTTAGAGAATTAATCGATGTTCCTATAGCATACTAGGACATTTTCTTTAGTAGAATAAACTTTAATCATGTAGTTGTTTAATTTACCTCTGTCATACCAGTTCTTTTATCCCTATCTCCATACTAGTCTTCCTATTGCCAAAGACATATTCTATTCCTGTAGCTTGATTTAATACTTCCTGTAGCAGTTAGATTATTACTTAGAATAGAGATAGTACATTTTCTGATTATTACCTATGCCTTTGATTTTAAATGATGTGTTGCTAGCAATATTTTACACTCCTCCATGTTACAATTAATTGCTTTGAATTATAAATCAGCTTGCGGGTAGAAAGTAGTTAACATTAGTTTTCTTCAAAATATTGAAAGAATGAAATATGGGTTAGGGAATATAACCAATATATATATATTTGCTTTTAAAGGAATAAATGATGTTCCTATTTATTACTTGTTTGATGGTGTGTTTTGTGAATTATGCAAAAGAAAGGGATTAGAAATAGATTTTAGGTGAACATGGGTTGCTATTTGTTTTGAAAAGAAAGTAGATTATCTCTTAGGTGTGTTTGGGGTTACTTTTTGGGCTAGGATGCCGAATGTGGAATATTAGAGATGGCGTTTCCTCTTTTCGAGATTTGACCTTAAACTATTTTATATGCTTGGACAAGCTAGGGATTCATTGAAATAGATGAATATTTGTCTAGCAAAACTTTATTTATATATATCTCTTCCACATCCTATTGTGAGACATTTGCACATCATCATTTAGATTTGCATTTAGACTTCAGGTTGCATCGGGTGTTCCCTCCTGCCAGTTGTTTCCAGGTTGCTAGATGTTTCGTACAAGGTTGGGTTTCCTTCGTATTCTGAAAGAATCTGGGGAAGTGTAATTGCTTCATGGTTGGGTGAAAAAGCGCCTAAGCCATGTTCCCATCTCTCGGCTTGCGAACGACCATGAGGGTTCGTGGCAACTGGAGAGTTTGATTTGATTTATTATTCTTATATTGTACATGATTATTGTTCCTTGTAATTATCATTGGATGATTTATGGCATGCACTTAGCCAATGGATATTGTATACTCTTTTATAGTGCTAACACCTGGATTAAGCACATGATTTGTAAGATTTAATGACCTTATTGATTAATGTTTATGAGATCTATCTTTTTACTTGAATTGATGTAATTATGCAGATTATTTACTTCAATAACTTTTGTGTTGGAATGCGAGCTTTACAGATCATTTGGGTTAACATAAGATCTAGATTTGGCGAAAGGGAGATTAGGCACTACCTCAAAGATTGGGCAATGGTGAGATTTGTCAAATCAAACCTCTAGCATTTTACAATATTGAAATGGGTGAGGGTTAGTAGGGATAGTTACTTCTATACCATTGTATGGAAACTTGAGGCATTGGTAATAAGTGGAAGGGATGTCTTGCATAGCATGGATCCATGGGTGACCAAGAAGGATGTTTTATGGAAGATCAAGGTTGATGATGTGGCATAAGGTTTGTTGCAATACGGGCCCTACCTCTATAGGGAGCTGGATAGTGCCAACCAATTTTCTTTCTGCATTATCATATGCCTTGATAGTAATGATTTGTGGATGCAAGGCCTCTGCCGGGTAGCCAAGTTTTTCTACCAATCTAAATGTACAAAGGTTTACTCTAGACCTATTATCTATGAGTACTCATTTAACTTTATGTTTGGATATAATGGTTTCGATATGAAGGGGGAGGATATGCGATGGATCGATTGAAGGCATGTTGCTAGGGCTAAAGGTTAGGTGATGGTCAGTGGAAAGGTGGCCAATGAGGTCTTGGAAGTGGGAGGGGTCAATGTCATTAGGGACATGTGAGTCTTGAAGAATGTGATTCAAGATATCCTTGTGAGTGGGGATGATCTAAGGAGATCAAGGATGTATATTTCGGTGGGCATCTACTTAAGATGGTCAAGTAGATCATATTGCTTTTGGGGATTGACCGGATGGGGCCCTTGGATGGTGATTTTGTCGTGTTGACAGGTAACAGTGTAGTCAAAGGATTTGATTTTAATGGTGTGAACACGCTCATGGGATTGGTCAATTTTGCTAATGATGACATCATAATTCTATGGAGTTTTATGATAGTTGATGGTATGGGAGTGGGAATTTTAGCCCTAATTTTGCTTATGCGCTGATTAGTGTTGATCATGTTTGGGTAAGGGATTTTGGTATATACTCATATCTTTGTTATATGATGAGTCATAGGGTCCTTTTATTTCAATGTCATTGTAATCAACAAGGTCTTGTATGTAGTGTTTTGATTTCATGCATTTTCCTGTGGCATGACCCTTGATGCGATGATAATTTCAATACTCATTCTCACAAAACCATGATAGTTTAAGATGGTTTTTGTCAAAGGGTTGGGTGAGGGGAAAAATGATCATGTTATCTTTAATGAGATTTTGGAAGATAACTTTGATCTATCTCACCGAGTGGAGTGAATTGTCTTTTTTTCTTTTCTTTCTTGGGATTCCTCAAGTGGACCATGATGGGTGAAGATTGTTGCAAATTTTGGACATGTTTAGATTCGGTGACCCCATCACCGACTACCTTCTTGCCTTTACTGAAGAATTTTTCTTTTTTAATTTTTGTTATGGTCTTTGGAATAGAGCTTAATTAATCATTTAGTAATAAGGTCTTTTTCAATATGAATTCCCTTTACAACGATCTCATCAAAAGTGGTCATGCAATGTACTTGCAAATGAAATGCTAGTTATAAATTAAGATTGGTAATGAAAATGTGAACTAGTTGTTTCTTTGAGATGGGTAAAGGGAATTGACTTTATAGGCCCCTCCATCACTAGAGGAAAGATGGGAAGCTTTACCATTATCATTGATTCACGTTGCAAAGGTCCATAATTGTTAGTTCATGTTCAACATTGTAAGAGAAATCTTTTACAATTTTCTACATGAGGTCTAGAAAAGTGGTAATGGATCCTTTGGGTTGGTGGAGGAACCATTCTAATGTTTGGCCTCCTAAGCTTCAAGGGAAAAGGTGAAGCATATCCTCATGCATGACTTCTTGGTAGACCATGTAAAATTCTTTGATGTGGCCCCTTAGGTCACCCTTACCTTTGTATTTGTTGAATTTTGGAACTTCAAAGAGAGGGGGGAATGGGATGTGTGAGATAGAACAATCAAGGGGTTTAAGGGCATAATTCCTCAAATGTATAGGACTTATGTTATGTTCCATATTGCAAATCCTTAATGACATCTTTCATGGCTTGTCATTTGAGACCGAAAGGGTATCATGAGGTGGGGGATGAGGGATGTAGTTTTCCTGGTATTTTTGGTGTTGTGGGGAATGGAATGGTGTTGAGCATAGTTTGGGTTATTAGATGGGATATGGTTGGGGTTTGAAGTGTGGCCATAGTTTGGGATGAACATGTTGCATAGGTATAGGTTGGGATATGGTTGTGTTTTGAGTGATTGGTGTATGTTTTGGATTTATTTTGGGTATCAATGGTGGATGTGGGTTGGGATGTCGAAGGTGGGTTGAAGGGATTGGTGTGGTAGAAAGACCTTGTTCTATCCAAGTTTGGTTCTTCTTTTGTGTTCTTCCCCCTTATCACAAGGGGTGATTTAGGTTGATTTTTGGTGTTTAGGTCGATGTGATGGGTGTGGTCATGGATTTGGGAAAGAATGTTATGATCAAGGGTTGACTTTTCTACCATGGCTCCTGATCTAATTGCTTGGCAGAGGACATCATTTTTGTTTATTTTGATAAACCTATTTATAATATCACATCCTTGTTGGGAACTAAGTAATTGGTTGTAATCAAGAGTATACTCAGGTTGGTTAGGGTCCTCACTATCACTATAAATCTCATGAGGGTGGGATGCTCCTCCCACATAGGGGTGGTAGGCCAAAGGAAGGCCAATGGGAAAGGGACTCTCTTCATTAAATTCCATTCTTGACTTAGCTTGTTTCCTTGCGATAGGGGACATACAAGAAAGCATTAAGGAAGTGGTTTGGGGCTTGAAAAGGTTGATTTTAGTTTGATTTGGATTTTTTTATCTAGGGATGATTTTTAGATGATGGGCCTTAGTTTTGGATCAGAGTCTCCAAAAGGGAAGTCATTGTTACACATATGGTTCATAGGGTTGTCATTGATGTCAACATTGTCACTAGGTTGTCATTGATGTCAACACTATCATGGTGGTGTGTTGGTGTTCGTGCTTGGATGTCATGCCCCATCCAACAAGAGAAGAAGATATAGTTCATGGTTGGATGTCATGTCCTATCAAACAAGAGAAGATATAGTTCATGGTTGAATCCAACAAGAGAAGAGGATATAGTTCATGGTTGGATGTCATGTCCCATCTAGCAAGAAAAGAGAGAAGATATAGTTCATATTAAGATGGGAATTAGAAGCACAAAGATGATCAAATGTGTTATTTATGCTACTAATGGCTTGAAGTATGTATGATCCAAGTTCCATGATGATTGCATTACCAGAAGAGTGTTTTGTTGTTGATTGTTTGAAGACAGTCACTTCTGTGAATATATTCTATACAGGACAATGGAATGCTCTGCATTCCTCCGCATTTGCAGATATGGCCATGTGGCTTTGGAATTGTGTTCAAGATGTAGTGAAGGTGATAATTCCAAGTTTTTAGATCATTTTTCCTTTCGTTGTGAAAGTTATGCATGATAGAGTACCAGCATGTGTTCTGGCAGAGTAAGCTAGTGATGAAGGCCTGTTGGGATGCTTTGCATTCCTCCGCAAATGAATGATTGCCTTTATAGTTTTAAGAACCTATTTAAGGATTTTTATTACATGTTTCCTTGTAGTTTCATGGTTCTTGGTGGTCTACAGCTTAGTTTTTCAAATGATAGCATGTTGCAGTGTGTTCTGGATGAGATATTATTCCCAGAGTTCATGATTGAAGATGTGTGGCATAATTCTTTGATGTGTGGTGGAAAAGGTGTGTTTGGAGATGTTGTATGAGTCATGTGGACTCATCTAGAAGAGTTTTCATGAAGATATTTCTTATTTCTAGTATCGCACAAGGTTTTTAAGTCGATGTGGTCGTTATGCTTCAAGTTTTCATATGTTTTGTTTAAAGTTGTCCTATTTTCAAATGGGCGGAGTGTGCGGATGTAATTCCTTGGTGTTTAAAGATGTGAAGGATGTTTTGGACCTGGTTAAGAAGGTTTTGATGTCCGCAAGGATTGGATCTTCTACTGGTGTAACGTGTGGCTTCACTGAGGACTTATCTTCTACACATTTCATATTCTGTGTTGTCTGGCTGACTTGTAAATGTATTTTTCGTGTTGTATCTAGCCGACAAGTAATGTAATCAATGTAATATCATGTATAAATAGTGAATCAAATTGAATAAAGTTAGGTGTGATTGAAAGTTGGTTAAAAATCTCGCAAGTAGATAAAAGGCAGAATGAATGCATTGTTGGTGAGCGACTAAAGGAGAAAGAGAAAAAGTTGTTGATGCTATCCTGATTCATCTTGAAGACATATTTGTGACAATAAACAAGTAAAGAGTGTGCCTAATTGATTATATCATCAGAATAAAGTGAGAAGAGGTAGAAGTGCAATCATCAAAGGTGTGAGCTTCAATGTCAGTTTTCAGATAGCATCTAAGGACTGTCATACTGTAATCTTTTGTAAGTGTGTTCTCAATTCAGGGAGTAGACTCTTCCTTGGGATTGACCCTAAAGAAAATTCATCAGGGAGTAGAAGATTACTTAGGAGTGACCCTAAATAAAAGTCATCAAGGAGTAGAAGCTTCCTTGGGAGTGGCCCTAAATCAAAGTTACATAGGGAGTAGCAACTTCCTTGTGTTATAGCCCCTAAAATAAAGTTATTATTTGAGCTTCATATATTGTGAGTTAATCCTCACCATGGTTTTTTCCTTCTAGGGTTCTCCATGTATATCTGGTGTTATGTGTTGATGTGCTTTGTGGTAATCTTTCATATTCATGTTTATGTTGTAATGATTAAGTTTTGATCTGCTCTGAATAAGTTGAAATTCTTAAAAGTGAAAATTTCTTAGATACTGGTTCACCCCCTCTCTCAATGTCTTGGTGTGTTCAACAACCCTTTGGAAAATTATTAGGTTGGTTTGGATTAGAAGATATAAAACCCCAAGGTTTATTAAGGATTTAGATTCTGGGTGACTTAAGTTGGATGAGTTTTAGATAGTTTGATTTGGATAGTTTGGATGATTGGATGTGATTGGGATAATGGGATAATAAATCCCAAGGATGGCTAAAGGATTGGATTTTTGGAGTCTAAGGGTGTCCTAAGGTTCCAAGGATAAATGTATGATAGTTATATTTGATTGGATTTGGATGATGTTAAAGGACTTGGATTATTGGGTACTAAAACTTTGCATCCTTAAGATGACTTTGGGATCTGACATGATTTTAAGGCCTAAGGATGATTAAGGTCTTGAGGATGGATTGATGATGAATTGATTTTTTGAACTTAGGGATGATTAAGATTCCATGGATAGTTTGATTTTGGAAGCCTAAGGATGATTAAGTTCCCAAGGATGGATTGATGATGATTTGATTTTTGGAACCTAGGGATGATTAAAATTCCAAGGATAGATTGATTTTTGGGCCTAAGGATACATAAGATCCTAAGGATAGATTGATTTGTTGTTTGGTTTAAGGACCCAAAGGTAATTTTTAAAATGTTCAAGGATGGATTTTTAGATGAGTTGTTTTGGCTCAGGATGTGCTAAAGGGATGGATGACTTGGATTTGGAGGTTGATCTTGGGATGGTTAGATTAGAAGTGATGGGAATATGGTTGTCTTAAGGATGAAGGGGCTTAGATTTTGGGTCAATGGTTGGGGGTTTGAAGGATGCAATGATTTGACTTGAGTTTGAGATGAAGCTGTCTGAGCTTGGGGAAATGATTTGGTGATATGGAATGTTTGGGATTTTGAAGGTTTTATAGGCTAAGGTCCTTGGCTTTAAACATTTGCTTGTGATTTATGTTTTCTTAAAATAATGTTGTGATTTTGGGGGATTTGGTTTGGTTTGAGGTTTGCAAACAAGTATGATTCTTTCATAATTTCAAGCAAAGTAGACACATCAATAACCTAAATTAGTAAAATGGGTGTGTATATATTTGGAGGCCCACCATTAATGCCTTGTCTAGTCATGATGTGTAAGTCCTGTGATGAGAAAACCAACCATTTTTTCTCACCCAAACTCACTTAAAAGGTTTGATGGAAGAGCATACATGGCATACAACTTGGTTTTAGAGGCGAGTGGTGAGTGACTTCTCAGTGTTAACTGCTAACCAATGCACCACAAATATATATGACTGATGGTCTTAAACTAAGATTTACAAGGATTCTATGGGTGTCCTTGATATACACTAGCTATGTGAGATTGATATTTGTGAACTAGAGTCCATCTACAAGCATGTGTTCATGGGTGAACCCAATCCCACTTCACCTTCTCTCCTTATGAAAAGGGGTGTCAAGGCTATGCTAGATACAATGATGGCTCCTTGGAGGTACAACTTTTTCTCTCCCCCTTTATATAACCCACGGGAACATGTGGTTTGGGTCATCCCCTAAGGTGATAAAATCCTTAGGTAGGTCCCTAAAAGTAAAGAAGACCAAGTGCTTTTAATTTCCAAGATCACCTTACGATGCAAGGGAAAAGCATACACACTTGACTCCTTAGGATAGAAGTGAGCCAAGAGGTGTTTTTGATCTCCAAGATCACCTTTTGGTGCAAGGGGAGAGAATACACATTCACTTGGTCCACACAAGCACACCAAACAAGATTAATTAACCTTAGAAATCTAAATGTGTGATGTGAAAATCAATGTGCTTAAAGGATGTTTTTGATTCCTAAGGTCACCTTTCGGTGCAAGGGAAGAGCATGCACACATCTCAAAACACACCAAATTCACTAAATGATGTTAAACAAACACAAAACTAAGGTTTTAATAATAAGTCTTCTTCAAATAAACCTACCACATACTTGTTAGTAGTTTTCAAAAATGAGTCTTTAACATAAATAAATCACTGCAATCAAAGGGTTAGTGATATCAATTACAAGAAAATACATAAAATTATGATTAAAATTATTATAACTAGCATTTATGATGAGATGGGGAGAAATTGTCTAGCCCATAGTGAAGAGAACAGAAGAAGCTCTCCAACACTTATAAAAATACAAAAAAAGACTACCCCTAGTGAAAGTTATGCTAATTTAAGTAAAAGGGTTATTTAAGAAAAAATGATGATCGAAGAAAAATAAAAATTAAACTAGCTAAACTATTAAGTAAAAAAATTATACTAAAGAGTACTTTAATAAAATTAACCTAAATTAAAAGGAAAAAATATTATTTTAAAGAAAATTTTACCATACTAAGGATTAACTAATAAACTATATAAAATTAAAGATTAAAAACTAAACTAAATTAAAAAACTAATTAAAAAGGATTAACTAAAGATTAACAATTAAACTACTAAAATAATTAAACTAGATCAATTAATAAAACTAAAATAAAATAAATAAAAAATATTTAAAAAATAATTTGTTTTTGAATGGGGGCAAGGTGGCATATCTCAATGATGGAGAGGTGATGGTAGGTGGTGGGAGGTGCAGGGTGTGGTAAGGAGGAGGGAGGAGTGAAGACTGGGAAAGAGGGTGGAGGAAGGGGATTGAAGTGGTAGGGAGGGAAGTGTTGGCGGTGGAGGAGTTGGGCAGCAAGCGTAGGAGTCTGAGAGGTGGAGGGTGGTTGGGAGTAGTGGGAAGAGAGGGTTGAGCAAGGAACATAGGGTAAAGGAGTGACAATAGAGGGACTATAGAATGGGAGGGAGAACGGTTAGCAGAGCTGGTGAAGGTAGTGGATAGGTTGTGGATGGACGTTGTGTGGGTTTCAAGTGTGAGTGGATAACTACTGGTAGACAATTATTTAGAGGTGAATAGGTGGCAGTATGTTCTGGCCACGTAGCTCAAGGTGAGCAAAAGGCATAGAGAGGGTATTGTAGATGGAGGCCTACAATTTAAATTTTTGTGCTCTAGAGCCCTAAAATTTTAATTTTTGTTCTCTATAGTCCAATAATTACATTTTTGTTCTTAACATTAGGATGCAAGGTTGAGACACCTTTTCTAACATTCTCCCACTTGTCAAAAACTTACAAGAGTAAAGAGAGTACCAACACTATCAACTATCTACTAAGGTTTTAGAGGCCCATAGACTTGCTATGCCACATGAACTTCTCCATGCCAATTGGCTTCATCAATACATCTGCAACATTTTTTAAAGTGTCAACTTATTCCAACATCACCTATCCATCCTCTATCATGTCATGAATAAAATGTTACTAGACATCTATGTGCTTCATCCTCACACAAAAATTTGGGTTCTTTGCCAAACATGTGGCATTCTAACTATAACAAAGAACTCTTATAGCTCCTTGACTTAGCCCCATATCTAAATCCATGAATATCCACTAAGTTCTAGTCACCTATAGAATCACCATGATAATAAATAGAGTACTCTAATGTACCCTACAAATATCTAAAGACCCTATTACCTACATCCCAATGATTTCATCTAGGATTAGTCATAAAATGGCTCAGGACTCCCACTACAAGTAAGCAATGTCTAGTCTAGTACAAACTATAGCATACATAAAACTTCAAACTACATTGATATAAGAAACATGATCCATATCCTCTATCTCTATAGGTGTTGTAAGACACTCAACTAAAAGCTTAGTTCCCACAGGAATAGGAACACTCAATAGTTTTTCATATGCCATGCTAAAACACTACAATACAGAGTTTGCATACTTACTCTAGCCTTACCAAAGATTTTTTGTTCACTCAATCTCTTCTAATCTCCATGCCCAATATATACTTGGAAATCCCCAAGTCCTTCAAACTATGCTAAAAGCTAAGACTTCAAATCACAAATTACATTCTTATTGTTACCAAAAAATGTATCATCTACATACAGTGTGATAACACTTGGAATCAATCACCATCATGTTTATAGTGAACATAATAATTTGATTTAGATCTCAAAAAATCCAATCCTAACACAAAGGAATCAAACTTTTGATACTACATCCTAGGAGACTATTTGAGACTATACAAAGATTTTTTCAATCTACAAACTAAAGTTTCTTTACCTCTTTTCATGTAGTGCTTAGGTTGTGTCATGTAGATCTCTTCCTCTAAGTCACCATGCAAGAATTTTATCTTCACATCCATCTATTCTATATCTAAGTTAAAAGTTGTTTCTATAGATAATAAGAACGCGATAGATGTCAACTTAGTAGCTAGGGAAAATCTCACCAAAGTTTATCCCCTCAACCTAGGAATATCCTTTTACAACCAACCATGCCTTATACTTTTCAATGCCACAATCTGAACCAATCTTTTTTTTTAATACCCATTTACATCCAATGATCCTCCTCCTCCATTATCACTCAAACAAAGTGCAACTAGGTCACACAATCATTTTGAATGTATTCAAATGCATGACCATAGAACCACCATTATCCATTCTCAATGTGTACAACTTCTTTCTCAAGAAAAGTTTGTTAACCAAGGATTTAGTTTAGTACAAGTCTCCCAAATTCTTCCAAAGATCTTGTGTGGTGACTTATTCATGTACATTCAACAAAATAGAATCTACCAAGCAAAGCCTAATGAGGCCATTTACATTTCTATCTAATAGATCTTAGTTAGCTTGTGACATTGGAGTAGGTTTGGATCTGGATACAATAGCACATAGATCTTTATCCACAAGAGTATCCTCCATCTTGAGCTTCCATAGCTCAAAGTTAGTGTTGATGAATCTATCCATCTCTATCCTTGATGTGCTTGTCATTTTCTTGCAATAAGATCTCCTTCTGCACAATCTCGCACTCAAATCAAGATTAGAAAAAAAATTCTTGTCCCTAATACTTAGGACCCAAGGTGATCAATATCTAATACCAAATGAAAGGAAGAAAAGGTATGGAATATCCTTCCTACACTAATCTATAAGAGGAGGTACTTGTAAAAAATTTAAAATTGATCATACATTTTGTTGGGTGAATATTTTGTCTTCAACTAACTGAAGGCAAAATGGTTATATCGACCACAGTGTAATGAGATAAATCTCTCCTCTCAGCAAGGGGAGGTTCCCTATCAACTATCACAAACTTATTTAAACTAAATACTAACTTAGGGGTGAGACCATATCATTCATTTCTTTTTTTTTCAGAAATGATGTTTACAAAATGAAAGAGCACTTTCTTGATACAAATTGAATAACCAAGAAACCCACGAGAGCACAAAGTCTTATCGTTGCTTCTTTTACTGATTTATAACTCAGAACCAAGTAGAATAAGGTGCAGCCCAAAGTCTTCACCGAATACTACGACAAAATATATGATCACAAAAGATAATAGCAGCTTAAAGTCTTTCGAATATCTTTTACTTCGAAACACAAAATCACAAACTATAGATAATTGTTGTAGCACAAAGTCTCCACAATCAACTTTAGAACATCTCCCAGATTATTCACATTCACACTACAATTTGATCAAACAGAAAAGATAGTATTAGGAAAAGGACATAAGAACAATTTTCAATACGTCACAAGTTATTCCAACACAAAGATTGAATGATCACTTGCTTTCTTATTCACTTGATAAAATTTGATTTACAATTTGAACACAAAGTCTCAAAATGCTCTTCAATTTGGCAGAGTTTCGCTTCAATAACTAAAAGATGATTATTTACAATGGGGATCCTCTTTATTTATAAGAGGAACCGAGAGCAAAAATAGGAAAAGAAAAACTAACTATGACTTTCTCAACAAAGGAGTCCTTTTTGATTTGGGACTTCCTATGTTTTTACGTGTAATTACATATGGAAAAAGTACATGTAAAAATGTCCAAAAGTATTTCAAAAGTACATCTGAAAAGTGGAAAATAAACTAAGTCATGGAAAAGCTACTTCAACTTGCATTGCCTTCTTTCTTCATGTGGCAATCATACATGGTGAATGCGGCTTGCATCCCAAGACTATCTAGATTCACCGTGTTCTTGAAAATCATTCTAGCTCTAACTATTGCATCTCTAACCATGGTGACTGATTTTATGTGACTAGTTAACTTGGTCTTCAGATTATCCAAGGTTAACTGATTGTCAAGAATGTTATCCACGGAGGCCACTGAAAATGTTTTGTCCTTGAACTCTTTCTGGAACATATTTTCAAATTCCTGAATCATTTCTTCTGCAGAAAGAAATCAGTTATCCTGTGACACAAGATTACACGTCAGCTCCTCCAATTTATGCAAAAGACTAACATCACTTTGATCACTTAGTTTCCTTGCAGTTTCCAGGTCATTGATCAAATCTTTCAGCACTCAGCTCCTGTATGTCAATGCCTCTTTGGTTTCTGTATATGAATCCCTATTTGGAATGACGCCAATTGATATCAAAGAACTTATTTTTAGCTTTCTCATCTCCACCCACTTATCATGATTCTGTTCTAGGCGCTCGATATCTTGAGAAATAATATCAATCAGGAAATTAAGTTCTACTCTTATTTTTTCCATTTTATCTGTCTTCTTAGATAGCTCTATAAGCAGATAGATTCCTTGTGTGTGCATCCTTTCCAGATATTCTTCAAGTACTCTTCCCTTAAGATGAGTCTTTTCTGCTTTCTGGATAATAGGGTCTTCTACAAAAACGGCCTCGGGAGTTACTGATTCTGAATTCAAAGTGATTTTTCTCACCACTGCAGTCAATTGTTCAACCATTGCTTTGTAATGATCCTTCATTTCATTCTCTTTGTCAAACTTCTGAATCAGAATGTCCATTGCTGACTACATGTCAATCTTTGCACTTTCATGAGTTATTTTGCCTTATTCAACCCTAGAGATAGAATAATTGTTCATACTAAATTTTTCCATGGTTGCATCTTGCAGAGGTCTTGCAATCTCTAGAAATTTGTGTCCCTTGTCTCCAAGCATTCTCGAAAGAACCTTTGGCTTCTTTAGGGTCTTGGCTTTCGCAGGCACCAGCTTACTAAAATCAAAGTCATCTAGAGAGATGGCTTGTTTCTTCCTTTTTGGTGTATATGCTGACAACCATGGTGGAAGCACAGAAGTACTCACATTAGGATCTGTTCCCATTGCTGGTGTTATTGGAACTGCACTTGCACTGGAAGTAGAAATACTAGGTGGAGTATTAGTAAAAACTGCACCTATTACATTCACATTAGGAACCTGTTTAGAATTCATTACAAAATGATCAAATATAGAAGTATCCCCAATATCAAAAGACGAGGAGGACAAGCTAGGAATAGACTCTGAGGAATGAAGAACATCTTCAAAAGTATTTTGAGGGTTGTCAAAAATGGTTTTTGAAGGTGATGGAGATTCAGAAGAGGGGATATCAATGGGTGAAATAGACAGAGGAACTGAAATAGGTGTGTCGGGCAAAGGAGAAGAGACTCCCGTTTCTTGTTGTACATTCTCCTATGGAGACAAAACTTCCTCTCCTTGTTGATCTGTAGGTCTATCTTCAACCTCCATTTCCTCAGTGGCTGGTTCTTCAGTATTCTGTTTCTCAATTTCCATATCTTCTATCTCAGACTCTTTCTCCACAACCTTTGACTTCTTCGTCACAAATTTGATCCTGGGCTTATGTGGCTTGGAAGAAGAGGGAACATCACTTTTGTTCTTCGTCCTATTCTCCACCTTTTTAATTGTTTGCTCTTGGATCTCAGTCTCTAATCCTATAAGGAATTCTTTCAAAGCAATTCCTTTAACCTCTAGCCAATTGTTGGTGTTCGCCAATATAGGCTCAAACCTTTTCCTCAGTGAGGTCAATTCTTTCTGAGACCATTGGATAGGAGGAAGAGGAGTACCAACAACCTGTTCAGTGTTATATCTGTCATCGATCAACTCTCCATCATCCACTAGGTCTTCAGGAATATTAGCCAATCCTAGATATTCAATCTGCTCCAGAGATAACCGGCTCTAATTTAACTTTTTGACATCTTCTTCTGTTCTCAAATCCACCCAGACATCCTCAACCATAGGTTCATGAAACTGGGTTTTTCTCTTGATTTTGTCTTTCACACCCCTGTAATCAAACTTTGGCCTTCATTTGAATTGTTTCATGGTTACAAGTTGCATTTCAATTTCCATGGCTCTAGCCTTTGCAGTAGTTAATACTGAAAATCTACCAATTTCAACTAGAAACCTAAAACCGAGTTTCTTGAGCTCCATTTGTTTATTATGTACGACAATCATTTGTCTACATAATTCCATTAAAACAAGTTTTTCTGAGGGAAACCTTGGCAACATATAAGGATGACCTTGGAAAAAGCCAACCCTTAGATATGAGAAAGAAGGAAATTGTAAGAACATGCATCCAAAATCATTTACCGCTAACCAAGCTTCATCTGAAACTCTTCTTTGTTCTAACTAAGGGTCAAAAAGACACAAGAACACTGCGAAGAAAGCATCATTTACCTGTTGGCAAGAGACACTATATGGATTCATGGTTGTTGTCATTGATGGCAACAAAGGTCATCCCACATATCCGCAAGTCATGATATGTCCCTACCGGAAGTCAGATTAAAGATTGTTGTGGTCCGGTGAACAAGAACAAAGCATGTGGCAAGGTCCGACAGATTGGTCCGGATCTCTCAGAGGAAGTGTCTTAGTGCAGTGCGGATCTGGGGAAGTCAAGAGGACTATCTTGAGTGGTATATTCCAAGGATTTAGCCTCCGGAGATGGACAAGGAAAAAGATATGAATAGTTGAGTACCGGATTCCTGAGAGACAGTGAAAACAGAGGAAGAACTGACTGACAGAGTATCAGACTACTTTCCGGATGTGTTACAGATGATGATAAGGGTTGCGGAGGCATGAATCATGTTTGGCCGACATAATTGATGATATCTACAAGTATATGCTTGATCCGCATTGCTTGGTGAGCAAGGATTCAGCCGACAGAGCTAAGTTTGTAAGAAACTAGACTGTTCCGGATGCCGACTAGAAAGGTGATGAAATTACTTGTGCGGATATATATAGAGGATGGATTTAGTTGTGAAGGGTGTGAAATGTGTGAAGGGATATGCGAACAAGTCCAGAGCAGAGCAGAAGTAGCAAGAAAGATCCGGTATGTGAAAGGATAGTAGACTAAAGAACAGAGGAAAGATGAAGTGCAGCAGATCAGTGTACTGAACCTAACCGGAACTGAACTCCAGCATATGCAGATGCTTCCAATCAGTTCAAGACTGTGATTCTTATCACTTTGTAAGACAGTGTGTCTTCTTGTAGGCAGTGAGCCTCTTGTGAGCAGTGTGCTCGGGCAGTGAGCCCTAATTGGCAAGTGCCATTTTGTAACTTTCTATTCTTCTAACCGAGAATAATTTTTGGGTTAATCACCCCGTGGTTTTCTCCCTTAACAGGGTTTCCACGTCAAAAATACTGTGCCATGTGTTTCTTATTTCATGGTTATGTTTTTATGTTTGATTCAATGCTGCATTAATCATAAGGAAGTTCAGATAGAGAAATAATTAGGATAACTGATTCACCCCCCCCCCTCTCAATTATCAACAATTGGTATCAGAACTAAGTTCCTCCTAATAGAGCCTAACAGCTTGAGGAAGATCTGGGATTTCAAATGGATGCATATGGTTTAAGGGAGCAACTCAAGACTGCCCTTGAGGATCTTGAACAGTCAAATTCTGAAGTCAGTGAATTAAAAGAAAGACTCAAACAGGCTGATGAATTCATGAGGGAATTAAAAGACAAATTAAGTCTCTCTATGAAAAAGAGAAAGGAGCTGCTCTAACAGTTGGCAAGACAAAGTGAAGAAAGCAATACAAATGAAGAATTGACTGAGCAAACCAAGTTATGTGAAAAGTTATCAAAAGAAGTCATTATGTTAAGACATGAAATGGAATCAGGAACTATAAAGTTCACTCAAGAGATTGAAGAAAAAAGAAAGGCTGAAGACAATCTAAGACAATCTCTTAAGGAAAAATCAGAAGAATGCCACCAGATGGACAGGATTATCAGACATCTTGAATCTGATCTTGAAGATGCCAAAGATAATGAAGAAAAACTTGAGGATCAAATTACCTCTCTCAAAAGAGACCTTCAAACAGCAAATGAATATAAAGAGAAATTCAAGATAAGTTCTGCTCAACTTGAAGTTCTTCTTGGAAGTCAAAAGAGGACTGATGACAAGTATGGTTTGGGATATGAGAAAGGAGAAAGCTCCGGATCCGGTCAGAGGAATCTTGGATCAGAAAATCCAAGGAGCAGGCCTAGAAGACCTCCGGTAAGACAGCCAAATGCTCAAAAATATCCATCCTTCAATGGATACTGCCACAGCTGCAACCATTTTGGTCATAAAGCTAATCAGTGCAGAATGAGAATGAATCAGATTAATTCATCCTTCTCCGGACAGTGCTTCAACTGCAAAAGGTATGGACACAAATCCCATGAATGCAGAATTATGCAAGTAAACAAATCATTCAAAGGTAGATGCTTTACATGCAATAGAGTAGGACATATGGCTAATCAATGCAGATCAAGGGGATATCAGTCAAATATGCAAAGAAATGTTATTTGTCAAATCTGCAATAGGTCCGGTCATAATGCTAAACTCTGCAGAAACAAGAATCAGGACAAAAGAGGTCCGGTGTATAATCAGAATCAAGACAAGGGTAAACAAAAGATGAATGCGGATGAGGTTAGGAATCAGATGAGCAAGATTTGGGTGAAGAAAAGTTCAGAGAATGTAGAGGTTGGATCCGCACCAGACTCTGGTGCTGATATTTCTTCCGGAAATTAAAAGGTGAGCTCAGGCTCAGGGGGAGACTCAAAGAAAATCTTGTTCCCCCAGCCAAACAAGTGGTGCCGGTTGTGGCACAAGATGCGGATCAAAGGGTTTGTAGATATGAGTCTTGAGATACTTCAGTCAAGTTTTCAGAGGTCCGCATGGAGTTATGAAGAAGCTGTGATCGATCAAATAAGACCTGTTCAGGGAGATGCTTCGGTATGATAAAGGATTACAAAAAGGTCCGGAAAGATCCGGAAATGCACTATCTTGTTTTGCGGATTGGACAGAGTGTTTGGAATGTTCTTGCAATATGTTACCTCGATTTATTCATGATTTAAAGATCCGGATGATATTCAGTGATCAGGACTAATCCGGGATACTCCAAGCTGTCCAGACATGGCAAACCGGAATAATGCAGGTGAAGCATTTATTGCAGATAGATATTAGGGTTTGCGGAGCAATATAAGGGATTTCTCAAAAGTCATTTGCTCATTCTGCACTCGAGAAGAAGCGAAAAGTGGAGCTCTGCAACAAGGTTCATCAAGCACACCAAGGATCTCCTGCCGAAGCTATTGCATAAAGAAATCAATCCAACCACTCCGTGCAAACCGAAGGCACATAAGGTATTCTCCGTTTTTCATTACCTCACTGCAAATCTTTGAAGAATGGCTACTCCAAACATAGTTAAGATCTCTGATAGACCTCGCCCCTCATTCAAGAAACATCCCTACAAATCATTGGAGGTAGATCCACTAGGAGCCTTCTCTAGTGTTCCCCACGGAGTTTTACATACCGAAGACATTAGGGTTTACATACATGCAAGCATTGAAGAATTTGGGGAATTCAAATTAAGAGACCTCTATCACAAGCAACTGATAGACAATGCTTTTGAGCTTAAACCAGAGTATAAGGGTATCCAGAAGAAACAATTTGAGCAATTTATTCATTTCCCTAGCTTTGAAGAAGATGAATGGGTCCGGTATGTACTGAGCAGGATGCATGACAACTTTCTATGGTTAGATAGACCCTGCAAGATCACAAAAGAGGCAATTAGAGCAGTAACTGGTCTATACTCTTCCGGAGGGGTACCTATCCTCAAATCTGTCAAGAACAACGTTGTAACTGAGGCCACCAGATCAAAATATGATAAGAGGGCAATGACCATTGAAGATATTTCGGATCCGGATATCAAATATGCATCGATGATAATAGGATACAAGATCTATCACTCCAGCAGGGAGAATTCTGTATCCGGAACTGCAATATACACAGCCTATGAAATGCTAAGAAAGAATGTAGAATATGATCTTTGTGAACTACTGCTAAGCCAATTAATGGAAAATGTACAGAAAATCAAGAAAGACAAGAAGAACTCCTTTAAGTATGGTACTCTCATTGTATGTCTATTCTTCTACTTCATGAATGAGCTGCCCGGAACAAGTGGATGGGTATGGCAGAATGACAAACCTGTTGCAGTCCAGATAAGAGACTATTTGCATGGACTTGGGGATGCAAAAGCAAGAAATACAGCTCTATGGGGATACTTCAAAAACTTTCAGAGCATGATGCAAGCAAGAGAGAGAATTCCCCAGTCTCTCATTGAGAAATACAAGGACTCAGTGTGCTTTATGGTTGACACTGATCAGTGCCTAATGGAGGCAGTGGAGCCAAGGACTGTCTGGATCATGCCCATGGGGTATGAAGTTGATGAACAGATAGTGGAGCTGCATGTTCAACACATGCTAAGTCAGCCCAAAGATCCCAAGGCAGAAAGGTTTGGAACCTTTGAGGAGCTAAGTGTGAAATTACATGTAGAACTCAGGGAACCTGAGATTAAGAGAAAAGTGAGAAAAGAAGTAGAGCACATTGCTCAAGGCCTAGGCATCTCAAAAGAGGCACTTGATGCCAGCCGGGAAAAGAGGAGAAAGGCTGAGGAAGAAGAGAAAAGCAAAGAAAGTGCTCCGGTTGAAACTCCCACCCGGACCAGATCATCAAAGAGATCTGCACCTCCCTCAACCAAAAGCTCAAAACCGGAAGTCCAGGCATCCGGTAAAAGATCCAAGACAAAAGCATCAAGGGCTTATGAAAGCCAAAAGGATGAAGAGGAAACAGAGTCAGATGAGGGTGTAAAGGAAATAAAGAAACAGAAGAAGAAAGGATCCGGTAAGCCCTCCACAGGCCAAGACAAGGATGAAATGGCAGAAGGATCTGTTGAAAAGCCTACTCTGTCTCTAGAGAGCATAATCAAGTCGGTCACGGTGGATGGAAACCTTCAACCAATGACTGAATCATATGATGACTTCAGTGAGGCTGACCAAAAGACTCTGCAGGAAGCCACCATCAAATATCTGAACATATATAATAAGGCTTTCATTGAGATCATATCTCTTATTCCTAAAAGCCTGGAAAAGGAATTGGAAGTAAGAAAGAACAATGCTCATGCAAAAGATCTTGAGATCCGGGAGCAGATAGCTATTCAGCTATATCCTCAAATTGATCCCAAGACAATGAACATGATCTTCAAGGACTGCAAAGATGAGTTCAGAAGTAAAGCCAAGATGAATCAGCTCATGCTTGGTGAGACTGACAAAGTGGCACAAGAGACAGAAGAGATCCTCCGGAAGGCCTTCAAAAGGTTCAATCTTCCTGTTGTAGAGGATTTAGGTACAGAAACAGCTGAGGACTTGGGACCCTCTGCTCCAGAAGAAGTGGCCCATGAACAAGCTAGCATCTCTCCTCTGGTATCTCCTACAGTCTCCGGATCCAAAGAAGAAGAGCAATTACAGGAGAAGGAAGCAGTGGTGAAAGACAAAGAGGTTGACAGTTCTAAGACTGCAGAAGAAAAGAAACATCTGTCTCCAGCAAGAGACACTGCACAAACTGTTCAACAATTTTTGAGCAAAGAAACTCTAGAGATTGATGAACCGGAGCTTCTAAAAGGTCCATTTGATTTTGACTCTCTCTCTCCGGTACAAACAATGAAAATAGCTTCATTTGCAAATGCCAAGGCAAATGAAAACCTCCTGAAGTCTCATATGGAAGACTGTGAGTTGATAGAGGCTGCTTCCGGAGTACTTGTAAAGATCATGCCATCAATCCAAATAGATCCGACAGCCTCCTCTTCCGGTAATCTAAAAACCTTAGTCAGCAGTGTTGATACACATTTTGATTCTCTAGAGAAATCAGCTGAAGAAAAGGTCCGGAAGGAATTTTTGGATAAGAGATTTTCTGAAATATTAGAACTAATCTCTAAAGATAGGAAGATTGTAAGCATTGGAATAAAGAGCTTAGAGAATGCTCTTAAGGATGGCGGTGACATCTACAAATTTTGTATATCTTGGTCAAAGGCAACAGCAGCAATTGACAAGAAAATAAAAGAGGAACAGGACAAGCTTCAAAGCTTATCTCAAAGTTTTGATCCTCTCTCTTCCTCTATAATAAATCAAGAATGTCAGACTATTGCAGTCTTGAATGAAATAAAGAATCTTGAGAGGGAGAGGAAGAACATCACCAACCGGATGGGAGAACTTAGAAGGATTATAATCCCTAAGTTGGAAACTATGCATGAGGCCATCAGTGATGCCCAGACCACCGCCCAAACAAAAGATCCAACAGATCTCAGGCGGGCAGAAGCCTTTGCATTTTTGTTGAGTGGTCACATTTCAATTTTGGACAGAATGAAGCTAAGTTGGGCTACTGAAATGATTCAACTGCAGACATCCTTTGCAGACATTCTGCAGTATATGTGAGTATGTAAATATGCGGCTATATATAGAAAATTTTTGAAAATTTTGGTGTGCGGATCCTACCCTTTGCCATTGATGTCAAAGGGGGAGTGAGGAGCAGTGAAAAATGAGGAATCCAACTCAGGGGGAGTTCCGGAAATTGTATATAAAGACAGAGCATCAGCAAAAGGGGGAGCATAGTGTAAACACTTAGTCATTTTTCACTAAGTGTTGCCATCAATGCCAAAGGGGGAGATTGTTGGCAAGAGACACTATATGGATTCATGGTTGTTGTCATTGATGGCAACAAAGGTCATCCCACATATCCGCAAGTCATGATATGTCCCTACCGGAAGTCAGATTAAAGATTGTTGTGGTCCGGTGAACAAGAACAGAGCATGTGGCAAGGTCCGACAGATTGGTCCGGATCTCTCAGAGGAAGTGTCTTAGTGCAGTGCGGATCTGGGGAAGTCAAGAGGACTATCTTGAGTGGTATATTCCAAGGATTTAGCCTCCGGAGATGGACAAGGAAAAAGATATGAATAGTTGAGTACCGGATTCCTGAGAGACAGTGAAAACAGAGGAAGAACTGACTGACAGAGTATCAGACTACTTTCCGGATGTGTTACAGATGATGATAAGGGTTGCGGAGGCATGAATCATGTTTGGCCGACATAATTGATGATATCTACAAGTATATGCTTGATCCGCATTGCTTGGTGAGCAAGGATTCAGCTGACAGAGCTAAGTTTGTAAGAAACTAGACTGTTCCGGATGCCGACTAGAAAGGTGATGAAATTACTTGTGCGGATATATATAGAGGATGGATTTAGTTGTGAAGGGTGTGAAATGTGTGAAGGGATATGCGAACAAGTCCAGAGCAGAGCAGAAGTAGCAAGAAAGATCCGGTATGTGAAAGGATAGCAGACTAAAGAACAGAGGAAAGATGAAGTGCAGCAGATCAGTGTACTGAACCTAACCGGAACTGAACTCCAGCATATGCAGATGCTTCCAATCAGTTCAAGACTGTGATTCTTATCACTTTGTAAGACAGTGTGTCTTCTTGTAGGCAGTGAGCCTCTTGTGAGCAGTGTGCTCGGGCAGTGAGCCCTAATTGGCAAGTGCCATTTTGTAACTTTCTATTCTTCTAACAGAGAATAATTTTTGGGTTAATCACCCCGTGGTTTTCTCCCTTAACAGGGTTTCCACGTCAAAAATACTGTGTCATGTGTTTCTTATTTCATGGTTATGTTTTTATGTTTGATTCAATGCTGCATTAATCATAAGGAAGTTCAGATAGAGAAATAATTAGGATAACTGATTCACCCCCCCCTCTCAGTTATCAACATTACCCTCCTGAAGTGGTGAATAGAACCCTTCAATGTCAATTGAGAATAATACTAATATACAGAATTACTCTCCTATCTCCTTCTGATGTTAGACCTGGAAAGATTCTCATGGAGGCTGCTATATACACTAGGTAAGAAGTCATGTAGAATTTGAAGGTAGTGGATACCTTTGTCAATTGCTCGTGCAAAGCATTACTGATTTGCTCACCTCAAAAGATTGCTTGTTTACCTTGGAGTATTACCTTGATGAAAGGGTACATCCACTCATGAAAAAGTGAGGAAGAGGCCAATCCCCTTATCCTGCTGATAAGAGTTATGAGATCACCAACATCTTCTACAAAATCACTTCTAGGAAAACTCCTTGGCCACCTGGACAAGTTTGACCGTGGAGTCTTGAGCCATTTAGTATTGATTATCTTCTTAGCCTTCTCAGGATTTTTGTCATACTCTTTCTGTGCTTGAGCAAAATCTAGTTTTATAACTTATGTAACAGCAGGGCACATGAAAACTTTATCAATGAATTCAGGATCTAATCTAATTATCACATTGCCATTTGTATCTATCATTGCCCTAGTATCCCTGTTGTAAAACTAAGCACACTGAAGAACAAACTCTGTGTTATGGGCTACCACCGGGAAAGATGACACCAAATGAATGTTACTGTCAATAATCTTCTTCATTGCAGAACTAAGATTATTGGACGTAGTTTTTTCCACAAATTCAGCCATGTCCACATGGCCAATCTCTGTATCCTGAATGTCATCGACATTAGAAGTAACCGAGGTGATTGGAAAAACACCTTGATACTTATACTTCATCGCTTTCGACTTCTTCAGAGACAACTCAGTCATCTGAAAAAGCTATCACTAGAAGGATGTTGATGAAGAGAGAAAATCTGTAGAAGAAACTGCAACAAAAATCCATGATCTTGTAATTAGGGGAAATACTGGTAATCTAGGAAAGTTGCATGTTGACAATCACGACTATGGAGATACGCTTGAAAGGGCTAGAGTGCGAGCAGGTCAAAAAATGGAGGAAAACGAGCTTGGAAAAGTAAAATTGAAATATCCCAGAGTTAGGAAAATTTGAGAGAATGATGCACGGGCGGCAAAATTTGCCGCCCTTGCATGTAAGGGATAGTTCACAAGTGTCAGGGCGGCCATTTTTACCGACCCTGCAGGTAAACTAAAAATGCATGTGTATCAGCGGCAAAAATTACCGCTTTTGCACGTTAGGAGAAAATTGCAAGTGTATCGGCGGTTAAATTCACTGACATCACATGTTGATATTTCAAGGTTTTCTTCATGTAAGGGCAGTGAATTTCTCCGCCCATACACTTTCTTTTGCATACAACTTCAAATGCTTAAGCGGCGATTTCCACCGACTTAGCATTTGTTCACAAATTTATGGAAATACTTCAATCGGCAAATATAGCTGACATCACAGGTGTAAGATGGGTTTGGTGTTTATTCAGAAAAAACCACCAATGATGCATATCACCTTATTAAAGCTTTCGTGTAAGGGCAGTGAATTTCTCCGCCCTTGCACGAGGGCAATCAAAACACAACAGATTTGGCAATTTTTACCAGTTCAAAACCTAAAAACTTAAATCTAAAAGAAAACTAAGTCATGATTACTAGAAAAAAGTCAGGAAGGTTTAGTCTGGCTAGAACGAAAAAAACTAGGGTTATCACAACATAGACGTGAATCAATCAACAAAAGAAACGTAAACAGAGATGTATTAAATGACAAGTTTAAATGATTGAAACAAATTTATTCTAAATGATTAGCAAACCCTAGATATAAACAAACAAAAAAATCAAAACGTACCCCTACCTGATAAAAATGACACCACTCCTGGTTTTTCACGATGAAACCTCCAGATCGCAAAAATCATGAACTCAAAAAGACGTCACCACAGGTTGCAATGAGGTCAACTTAGGCAGGATAAAACAAAAGAAACATAATGAAAGCAGTTTAAAAGACACTTAAAAAACTTAAAACAAAAGAAAAAGTCACCATTAATGTCACACGAGTTAACTCGTGGTGACATTAATGGCATGTATTGGCAGCTCCTTTTACCGATTCGACACAAATGAAGATAAAGATGCGTGAGCAGTAAAATTTGCTGACGTTGCATCTTTCTTGTTCATACAAGCATGTAGAAGCGGCACTTTTTACCGATTTGACACATGAAAAACAAAACAAGGAATGCATGGGCAACGAAATTTGCCACCCTTGCACTTGGAAACAAAATATAGATGTATGAGCAGCAAATTTTGCTAACTTCACACATCAACCTAAAAATTTTCTAACACCTTTAAAGGTCAAAATTGATATTTTGATAAACTTGCACACTAGTCAAACTTCGTGAATTTTGATAAATCGACTAAGGGGAATGTCACAAGCTATTTTAACGATGTCAGATGACTTCGCACGAGGCCAAGAGAACCTATCTCAATTTGCAAACTTAGAGTGTAGATTACGAAACGGACAAGTTTCGTAGGGGTTGTCTACAAAAATGAGCGAAGCTGATTTTGAGAACAACACATTTACAAGGAAATAAACACAAAAGTAGTATACCATAACACAGTGATTTACATGCAGAAAACCCTTTTTGGAGAAAACCCCACACTCCAAAAAAAATCAATGGTTATAATACACTTCCAAAGTCTAAGCCTTTACAGGAGTATCAACATCAAGAGATCTAAAGTAATTTTGGTAGCATAACAACACCTAGAAAACTCACTATTAAACCTTCATCTCAAGAACCCAATAAATAGTAAATGAAATACATGAAACCATCAAATGGTAATTAGGAAACCATGGGCTAAAACCACCCAAAATTTGGCACCTAACTCCCTAGTCAAAATCTAACACCCAAATCCCAAGATGAGTCCATAGGCTAAACTAGCATATTCCTTCCACCTATCATAAGTTCGTCATAATCCACTCACCAACTTGGGCACACAATTTTGGCTCCATTATCTCCAATCAAAGATGTCTTATGATGTGTCATAAGATGCATCATAAATTGGTAAACAAGTGTAACTCTCTCTTACAACTCTTTTATGTGTCATAGATGCTCTTACATTTCTGATGTGGGAGGCCCAACCTTTGGAGGCCATAACTTTTGATCCTGGAAGTTGATTGATCCCATTTTTTTAAATTGAAGATCTTAGAGAGATTCATGTTTTTGTAACTAGCTTGATTTGCTTTAGGCCCATTTTAACATTTTTATAGGGCCAAAATAAAACTCTAGAGCCCTAAAAATTACATTTATGTGTCCTATTAGCCCAAATTTACATTTTTTGTTATTAATGTTAGGATGCAAAGTTGAGATAACTTTCCTAACTCTCAAGGGGTTTTGAGGATAATTGGAAGAGACTTGATCCAATTAAACTTATCAGAAAAAACTAGATAATAAGATTCTTCATGAAGAGCTTCAAGATTAGCTAGCTCGATGTTCAGTCACCATGAAGTGGGACACAAGGTTCTATTCATTTATTTTCGTAGGTAACACATCATCACGGAGGTCTCATTGGTCAAAGAGATGGTGATGGGACCCAAGAGCCCATGACCCTTATGCATATATGTATTGAGTATGTGATCATGTCTATGAGTCATATGATTAAGGGACAATGTTGATAATTGAACAATCCTAAGAACTCTAAAGGTAGCATTACAACACATCAAAAAATGTTGTGATGGCCATCGGATGATAAATGATTTGACAATCCTCTAAAGTCTGAGATGGTTGAGAAGCTTTCTCACCACAATTAATAGGAGCATGACGTATAGCTACCAATGGGTAGGAGAAATAACTACTTTATATTGGTCCAATTGATAGGCTAGGGCCAATGATAATCAAGCACTTCACCTCATAGGAGAAAGCAAGTGGCACCTTGTTGATTGATAAGGTGCAAAGGCAAGAGGATCTAAAGGTTTGTGAATGATAAACAAAGGCTTGAGATATAAACATGAAGGATCACAAACTTTAAATTCAATGAGGCTACCGTGGGAATTTGACCAAACAAAACCATCACCGTAAATACACCCAAGAGACATAGGGGAAACAAAGGAGAGTTCATGATCCAATAGAGAATTTCTTAGGTCAAATATCAGTAGGGCCATGAACGTTCATACAAGGTCACAAAAATATAGGCATAGGTCCAAATTTGATGGAACTAAAGATTAAGGAAAACTCAAAGTGAGGCTTCTTTAATTTCTAGGGTAAATTATGGTGTGTTGTGCAAGTGACACCAAAATGTAGAGGGTTAGGAGTATGCTTAGTGGAGTTAATTTGGATCATAAATTATGAGTAGAAGTAGTTACGACAACTTGTTATTTGATTAACAAATCTCCTACATTAGCTCTTATTGACAAAACTCTAAAGGAGGTTTGGATGGGAAAGAAGTCCACGCTTCAGCATATTAGAGCTTTTGGTTGCAAGACATTTATGCATGTGCCTAAGGAGAAGAGGTCAAAGTTGGACTTCAAGGCAGTAAATTATATCATCGTCAGTTATAATGATGGGATAAAGGAATATAAGCTTTGGAATCATGTGACAAGGAATATAATACAATTAGAATGTGATCTTTAAGGAGATCAAGTTTTTCCTAGAGTTAAGCAACCAGGTAAGTGCAAGAAGTTGGGTCCACTTTTTGGCCAAAAAGTGGAAGTTTTTTTCTTGAAAATCAAAGTTTGTCAAAGTTGGAGTAAAAATTTGAAGCACTTACACATAGAATATTAATATGATGTAAAAATATGAAATGTATGATTTTATTTTTAGTTTTCAAATATGTAACTTATTCTAATACCCAGATGATAAAAGTTGGTTTTGTATAGGATGTACAAAAAGTTACTTTTTAAAAGTCGTATGCCAAAACATGCACATGTACGACCAACATAATTTAACCTAAATGGAAGTATTTTCTAATTCCTTTTATGGAAGCATGCATATAATGTTGAAGTTTGATCAGGATATTTTTGTAATTTTTTGATAAAATAATTATTTTTTAATTATTTTTTTACTAGCCATAATTTGTGTTTTTTAAAACCCCTCATGTACGACCAACATGGTTTGAGCTAAACTAAACGTAACATGAAATTTATTTTTTTCATTGTGTACATAATGATGTCTAGATTGATTGGACATTTTTTTTTCAAAATAAATTCAAAATCAAAAGTTATTAAAAAATAACAATATATGTTATTTTAGGTTTATGATGATTTTTGTTTAAAAAATAATTAATAAATAGAAAATTATGTTCAAAAGGTCAAAAAAATTACATATTTGAAAACTAAACATTGTCATCTGTAATGGGTTTTAATTTCATCTAAAAATTCTTTAAAAAAAGTTGTTAGCCATATTACCAAAGTCTAGTACTTCAAAAAAATTTGAAGGTTTTTGTTTAAAAAATAATTAATAAATAGAAAAATATGTTCAAGACTAAAAAATTACATGTTTTAAAACTAGACATTGTCATCTGAAAGGGGTTTTAATTTCATCCAAAAGTTCTTAAAAAAATTGTCAACCATATTGTCAAAATCCATCCCTTCTGAAAATATTCTGCCCCAAGTCTTCCACTAAAAGTGGACCCAACTTCTTACACTTACACGGCCAAATGATGATACAAAGCCAATTGAGTAACTATAGCCAAAGATTGAAGAGGTTGAACCAGAGGTTCAAGTTGGACCAAATGAGGAGGATGATTAAGAGAGGTCTTAGAGCTTAGAGGAGGAAAAGCCTCCATCTCAACTTATGAGGTCCACTCGATAGAGGAGGAAGAACCTTCACCTTAGCTTGTGAGAAAGTCCACTCAACAAAGAAGGCAACTAGAGAGGTATAGCCCATTTAATTTTAAATGTATATTTCATTTGTTTACTAACATTAATGATCCTAGAATTGTGAAGGAAGCAATGGAAATTAATGACAATGATATCTATGATCTATACTGTCTAAATGGCAATGTTTAGAAACACATTTGGGGAGTTTACTAGGCAAGGATTGATTCTGCTTTGGTCAAACCCCTAGGATGACAATTTAATAGCTTTTTTAAAAGATTGATGATAGTGGGGAGTCATTCAAAGCATGCCCTAGATGTTGATGCTAGCAAAAGTAATGCAATATTGATGCTCAAATTATGTGAATGAATGTTCCAAATGTGCACTAGACATATAGGGGCTAAGTGCCATATGATTTTAAAAAGGGGTTAGGGCTAGTCTTTAAATACGACTCCAAAGGTGGCAAGTGAAATGTTTTGTGTTTCAAGTCCACACGTAAAAGTCAATATGGAAAGGGATAGGTCAACCCCAAGTTTAAATTTGAATTCAAAAGTTAGGGTTCATTTCCACAAATTACACAACTAACCTAGGTCATTTGTACAAATTGTAGATTTAAACTTAAGTAAGAAATAGATAAATTGAAAATCTCAAGACTAATCCATAAGAATGAGTGCAAATGAGATCAAATAAAATTTAAAGTATATATTGTTTTTCATCAAAAAATCACATTACTTATACACTTAATATTATATAAAAGATAACCAAATTAAAATGAACCCAAAACTTAAAAAGGTGCAAGGTATGTGAATTTCATCATTAAATGGCATTGAGTAACTAAAAAGATAGTTTTTTATTTCTTCTAAATAATAATGATATAATAAGTTAATTATTAAAAAAATTATATTTAAAATGCACCTTGAAGAATGTGTAAGCTATGTAACGCACAAATTTTATGAGTTCTAATAGAAATGTATTCGTGTGTATATATATTTTTAAATGCACAAACATGAAAGAATGATTACCTAGGGAAGAGAGACGCACAAGATTTTAAAAATAACTTTAAATTAAACTTGAGAAGCAAGGTTGGAATATAAAAAGTATCCTTAGAAAACAAAAGCTTTAAAAATATTGAAGTTGATTTGAAGCAAAAGTTAGTGGAATCCTTTCCCCCTTTGATTGCTTCAAACTTGTACTAACTTTTTGGTTTGACAACCTTGTAATATTGTGTCAAACATTTTCGAGAGAGTTGACATCGTACTAAATAAATAATAACGGTTTTGGTGGTACATTTAGCATATATTCTGCCTAGAGCTTAACTTGGCGTATGGTTTTTCATTGGGTGGAGTTAGATACGGAATGAGTAAAGTAAAGAAGTGTTCTCATCATTTATACTTGTAAACATTACCTACACGTTGAGGGCACTTTAATTTATAGAACTCTTGGAGAGCCTCAAATAAATGTTGTAATTGTGAACATGGCGTACCTCTCCACCTTTTGATTTTTTCAAGGTTTATTTTATTGAGTTATTTTTTATACAATGATTAGTGTATAAGCAGCATAATTTTTGTATAAGAGGTAGTATATAATTTGATGCTATCTGTACTCATTTCTACATATCAATTATGATCCTTAATTATTTATCTTTCATTTAGGTTTAGATCTACAATCAAGGAATTGAACTAGTTTAGTTTTATGATTTGTCAAAATGACCCCAAATGTTTCAAAATTCAGTCCAAGTTTAGGCTTAAACCGAACCCTTCTTAATAACTATTGTCTGTCAACTGAAGCATGACATATTTCATTTCCACCCTTTGGGAGTTGTATTAAGGGATAACCTAATTCATTTGAAAGACCATCTAGAAGCTCTTATCATAATCTACATTATCATAGAGAGCATAATCAGAGCGTCAATATTGCATCATATGCTTCCATTAGCTTCTATGCATTTGTGTATGATTGTTTGTTGGTTTCAATCATTTCTAAAAGTCATTAAATTGATATCCTAGGGGTTTGACCAAAGAAGAATAAATCCTTACTTGGAAAACTTCTCAATGATGCCCTTAGACACCACCCCTTTGTAGATACAGGTTGAAGACATCAAGGAGAACCATAACTAGATATCAAAATTGGTGAAATTCAAATATGCAAACCAAATTTAGATCCATAGTTCCACAAATCATTTCCATAATCATAAAAAATGAACTAGACAAAAGATAATATTTTCCAAATTCGAAAGTGTTTTTTCTTGCAAGTTTTGATTTTTTTGCACATTTATGAATCATTTGCAAACATCTTGCATTGCATCTTCCACCATCTAGGTTCTATTGGTATATTATTAAGCTTCAACTAGGATAGTCTATGCCCTAAGTGTAAAATTGCACCTATTTACTAAGTTTACTTAGGGTAGTAGATATTTTTTCCCTCGCTTGGGTAGCTAAGAATGACATGTGTCATCCTTGATTTGAGGTCATCAAGTGCCATCACTGCCTCATCAATTCTCAATTGATGGCAAGTTGGCGTCACATATATCTAATCAAGGACCACCTCTATCTCACTTAACTAATTTAACTAATCTCCTAATTGGGAATTAACTCGTGACCTCTTGGACATCCATTACCCTAATTCACTCATCCAAGAGGTATATAGTATTATTGCTCAATTAATTAATTATGAATATAATGGCATTATTCTATCTCTATTTTGTGGCTAATTTATAGACATTGTGTCATAGTTTAATTTTGTTTCTCACAAAATTTAACAAGGTATCAAATCCATGATGTCTTAGGATTAATCCATATTTTTTAATTTTTAAAGCACTTGGATCTAATTTTCTGGCATATCTAGTGAATGGTGGAGTCATTATGAGCTCACCATTGTTTCTAAAATAGTCAAATTAGCTAGGATCAATCATTTATTCATCCGAATCTAGCAAGTGGAAGCTTGCTAACAAGATTTATATTGATTTGTGCAAGGAATATTTGTAGAAAGACTCATAATACAAAATGGATAGTGCCATTGTGTCTAGAGGGCATCAATCTATAGGGATCAACTATAAACTTACCTAGGTTGGGCTTTGTCTCCAACATTATTGTATTTTTCCTTTCAAGTCATACGACTTTGTTTTCAAAAAAATTAAAAGGTTTATTTTGGCACAACACTCAAGCATCATCATCATGTCACCCAGGCTCTACCACCAATTACCAGAGTGCTACCACCACTAGCCATTCATGACTAGGCATCACTGGCCACCTCCCAGCTAGGTTTTCATCATTCGCCATCCTTTGAGGTCTCTACTATCCAACATAGTCATGTTAGCAACAATACTTGCATACCTACACAATTAGTCAATGAATACAATATGTCCCTCTTAGCTCCACTATAATCACTACCAAGAATCTCCTTAGATACCTCATACTACTAGACAAAGTTTGTGTCATACTCTAGTGTCATGCATGTGCATGAACCAGCCATATAGCACATAGTATGCCATGTGGACCATATGACAGGGCTCATTAGCACTATGCAAACTACTTCACATACAATGTCACCCTAGTTTGCAATGTCACCATCCACATGGCAATATAGACTACCACCTCACCACCCTCTGCCACATCAACACATGGACCGTATAGTGCCATGACAACCAAGTTTCATATAGATTGACCTAGTTAGCATGGCAACATGTTGATGTCATCAAGCCTTTTGGGGGGATCCTATCCCTCTCCATTTGATTTTTACCTTTTGATTCTCAACTTCAAGAGGTCATAACTTGTTCATCCAATGTCCATTTTAGGTTAAATTTTATTTACCCTTGCTATTTTTCACCAGCTATGCATTAGTAACCTTATTTTCTATGATAAATGCCCATATTTTTAGAAATTGACATTTTTCATAAGTTTTGTTATCTAATCTTTATTTTGGCAATTTTGAGAGGATTTCATAACTTTCACATACAGACTCCTTTTTTAGTGTCATTTTTTTAGTATGGGACTTTTTATGTGCTTTGAGTTGGTGCTACCTATATGTTCCCATTCTATAAGAAGATTGTGCTTTCAACATTGTACCTACTTTAAGAGCTATAAAATCTAGTGAAATTATAAATAGGTACTACAAATGTACTAATTATAAAGTCTTACTCTTGTAATTATCTTTAGGGTTAAGCAAATCTTTAATGGGGATCTTATAATCAATGAAATGACATCAAGTTTCATTTTAGGGGGTTTCAATCATGTTTTGTAGTATTTATGTTCGCTATTTCTTTGATGTGTTGGATCAAGAGAACTATTTGTTCTAAGAGGATGGATTGAGAATCACTGCCTCAAGCAAGATCTATTACCCATCACCTTGGACCTATTCCAGAGCTAAGTGATCTTGAACTGAAACATGCATGGTTGAACAATCATGATATGGTTTACAAACTAATATAAATTTTCATTTCCAAGGATATTCTACATGACATAGAGCACACAAAGTGCCCTTTAACTATTTGGACCATAATCAAGCAGTCATTTGGAGATATTGAGCCTCTATATGATAGTGATGTTTCCTTGGAGAACCATTCACATGTGGATGATACTAAAACACCTATTAATCCTCCTCCTAATGCCCCAACCCCAAATGTTTATACTCACACAACCAATGTGAATAGATCATGGGATGAGTAGTGTAGTCATCCGAACTATTAAAATTATAGAGGCATGCAATAAGATTCCACCATCTCCTATTGCTTCTACAAAGTTAATGTTTCTTCTCTGAATGCATCTAATGATTCTTTTTAGTAGGATCATTCATGTTTGCTAGATACATCACATTGGTATGCTTACATGATAGATCTCTCATGTATGTTTTATCACCATCTTCTCTGGCACCTATTCTATCTTATCCTCCACTCACCTTTTAAATGTCAGTTTATCTAGTTGTACCTAAGACTTTTGGTCAAAGATGAAATTGCTCAACACAAAAAGGGGGATAAATGAATAGTTTCCAAAGTTCATAATCCTATTTTATCTTCCCTCATATTCCTTAATTGATTAGGAAGACCTACATGTACCTATGGGCCTCTCTCTCTCTCTCTCTCTCTCTCTCTCTCTCTCTCTCTCTCTCTCTCTCTCTCTCTCTCTGAACATGTGTACCTAACATGAGCTCATTGTCGAGACCTATTTTTGCTTCCTCCTAAGTTACACTTAAGGGGGATGTTGGTGTAATATTATACTTCACCTAGGATAGTCTATGTTCTAAGTTTTATATTGTACCTATTTATTAAGTTTACTTAGGATAATAGGATATTTTATTTTCCCTCGCCTTGGTATCTAGTAATGGCATGAGTCACCCTTAATTTGAGGTCATCAACTGCCACCACTGCCTCATTAATTCTTGATTTATGGAAAGTATGTATCACCTCTATCTCACTTGACTAAGTTAAATCATCTCCTGATTAGGAGTTAACTCATGACCTCTTAGACATGTGTCATCATGAGTCACTTATCCAAGAGACCTATATATGCACTATTGTTTTTATCGTTGCTCAATTAATCAATTATGAATACAATAGTATTATTCTATCATTGTTTTGTGGCTAATTCATAGACATTAGGTCCTAGTTTAATTTTATTTATCACAAAATCTAACATATTTAGCTAAGTGACTTAAATTTTTATTTTATGTATCACCTCTATCTCACTTGACTAAGTTAAATCATCTCCTGATTAGGAGTTAACTCATGACCTCTTAGACATGTGTCATCATGAGTCACTTATCCAAGAGACCTATATATGTACTATTGTTTTTATTGTTGCTCAATTAATCAATTATGAATACAATAGTATTATTCTATCTTTGTTTTGTGGCTAATTCATAGACATTAGGTCCTAGTTTAATTTTATTTATCACAAAATCTAACATATTTAGCTAAGTGACTTTAATTTTTATTTTATTTTTGTGTTTGTTTCAATTCATTAATTCTACATGGTTCCAATCCAATCTCTTTATCTTAGGGTATGTATTAATTATTGCATTAATTATTTATTTACCCTAGAACATATGTAACAAGGAATATTATTTTCCTTTTGATTTTTTGTGAACTTGTCCCCTCTTACATGCCCTCAGGGTTTTTCTTGTAGGGTTTGTCTTGTGATTTTTTATTTCTATTTTTGATCTAAGACTTGTTAATTTTCTAAGATTATATTAGCCGCTTGTACCCTTGGTTTATTATTCTTTATCATATAGGATTAGGTGTGTTATGTTTACACCAAAGTCTCTTATTATTCTATGGATACTAATCATATTAAACAACCTAATTTTGATTGTGAGTCATATTTGAATAAGCAAGAGCTTGCTAATTCTAATTCTCCTATGTAATTGGCTAAAAATCCTCATAATTATTGGTGCACCATTTGATCATGAGATTCTTCAAGATACTGGCACTTGAATTATTATTTTTGGTTCTTTGCATAGTGCATCTTTCCCCCTACCACCTAAGCCTCCCCCACTATTGTCACTCCCCCACCTCTAAGATTCCTCATGTTACTTCTCCTTCCTACATTCCTAGTGCCATCCTCTCCTCTCATCCTACTAATGTTCTACCTACTTAACCCATTAACTCCATTCCTTCCTCCCATCATATTAGTGCTCTACCTTCCTCTATGCCTTATAGTGTTTCTTCCCCTCCTTCTAGTGTCATATTCTTACCCTTATTCCTACCACTACTATTTCTACTTCCACCATTTATGCACTTATACAAAAGCTAGATAGGGTTGAGCATAAAGTGGATGCCATGCCTAGTGGACGAGATATAGCTAATTATACTCTAGTGCATCACACTCCTCTTGCATTTGAGATTGTGACATATCCATTACCAATCAATTTTTGGGCACCACATTTTGAGTTGTATAATGGAAAAGGTGGTCCCAGTATTCATTTACAAGGTTTTCACACTTCATGTTTAGACTATGAATATGATGATAAGGTAATAGATAAGTTGTTGCCATGCACTTTGAGGGAATATGAGATTTTTTTTTTTAATTTTGACTCCTGGATCTATTCATTCTTTTGATTAGTTAGCCACAAATTTTCTTAGTGACTTTCATGTGAATATGGGTTTGTAGACCATAATTTTTTATTTATTTGAGTGTGCACAATGATCTAATAAATAAATCAACATGATTATGTGATTATATTTCAATCATTATGTGCTAAGATGAACATCACCTTCTTGACAATAAGTTAGGAAGTATTTAAATGTTAATGAATCATTATAACCAATTAAGGATAATGTGTACTTGAATAGATATGCTTGTTTTATGGACTTATGCACCCATGTTAAGAATGTGGAATTGAAATTACTTGCTTTTAATACTTTAAAATATGGGTCCTCTTGAATGTGCCTTCTATGCCTTCCTATTCTTCCAAATTTCAAAAGAAAAATACTTTTCAAAAGGGTAGTGATAAGAAAGAGAGTAAACCTAATACCCATCACATGGTTAATATTTCTACTATTATTTCCTTTAAGCCTCAAACATCTAGAAACTTTACAAAGTTGAGTTAACCATTGGACAATGTGCAAGTCAAAGTTTACTTAATGCTAATTTGATTAGTCTTCCTCCTATTTTTCCATTGGATCCATCTAGAGGGTTACCTAAGGGGTATAATATGCATGCATTTTGTCAATTTCATACAATTAATGGACATCATAAATAGATTTTCATAGCATTAAAACATAAGGTAGAGAACTTGATTGGTAATAATATGATACATGTTCAAGGTGTTAATGATGGGGACAATCATTCTATTACTCCTCCTAGTCAAAATTTGTAAATTTATACAAATCATTTTCCTTCACACAATTAATCTAACAATTTGGATTTTTATCAAGTGCATGAGCATCTAGCTAGTGATATGGCACATATGCATATGGGTAGAGATGTAATGGATCAACATGATGCTATTTGTCTTTCACATGCACATACGTTTATGGTATGGTTCATGATAGAGCTCTTTTCCATTTAAGATGAGGTAATTCCTCACAATAACTATTATGGATCATTGTATGTTCATGGTACCATCTATTGTTGTCCATGTGATGGTATCCTTATTGACCTAGCTAATTGGATTAAAGCATTTATATGAAAGAGTTCTTGTATAGCCATCATTTGAAGCAGGACAATTATACACATTTAGATGTTTTGTTGAAGACACCTAATGGTATACTCATTGCTACTATAGGCTACATTATTTTTCCATTATAAGTGGGTCTTAATGAGGTGAATGTGTTGTTTCAATATATTCCTTCTTCTAATTGATTCTCTATGTAACTTATTAGGCCTTGGCTTGAATAATCAAAACCAATCCCTTTTATGGTACATCAATGTTTGAAATATGTTTATGGGGCTAAATTATCAAATTTAAGAAAGTTCCTTACAAACTTTTTTTTGAATTGAGTCATTTTACTATGGATTAGTATATGAAGACCTCTAAGGAACCTCCTTATGAGCACTGTTAGTTGGTTCCACATGATTGGTTTCAAGAAGCCAATATGTTGTGCATGTTCAACTAGCAACATGGAAAGTCTTACCAGGTAGCAATGATGTTTAACAAAGAGGGTGATCCCTAATAAGATAGTCTCTGGGATGAGAGGGTCAACTCCCTATCTATCTAAAGGCTAAGCCAAAAGTTATTTGTGCTATGGGGGGCAAGGGATATAAATTCTGAAAGAAAATAAAGACCAAGGCTCATAATGAATAGATCAATAATCTTACCTACCAAAGCAAAGCTTAGCAACTCATTTTGCAATAGTCAATAGAGATAAACATACATGCAACTAGTAATAATGAACAAAGACAAATCAATGGCCACTTGAGACAATCACTTGCTTCTTATTAAGTTCATGGATTATTACACAACTAAATATGCATGCATTCTGGAAACATATAACATAGAGGCTCCCCTATATAGAAAAAATAGAAAGCAGACTTCACTTAGACATCAAGCTCAAAAGATCAGCTAACAAAGTGTTGATAGATGATTTGGGCATGCAGGCCAATATTTATAACTATCCTACCCAACCCACAATAGTCTTCCCCAATTTATATTTAAAATTTGAATTCAAGTAGAGAGAATATATCTCTCTAAGTTCGGTGCCTTAAGTTCCCTTGTCAGTGGTTGGAGTAGACTGCACAACCTCTCGATAGCTTGTTCTATGAATCCCTAGCACAATATTTGTTAGATTTAGGTCAGACAACTGAGAGAGGGGTGAATCAGTTGTCCACAACTTTAACCTTTTCTTCTTTTAATCTTCTTCTTTCACAACTTACAAATAGATTAATGATGTAAACATTAAAGCATGAATTAACAACACATGAGCAGAAACAAAATGAACACACATAACACTAGAATTTTTATGTGGAAACCCGGTTAAGGGAAAACCACGGTGGGGATTAACCCACAAGATTCGTACCTTGTTAAAAGTACTTAAAAGAAATGGGAATGCACTTGCCTTCAGGCACACTGCCCAGAGCTCACTGCTCAAATAGGCTCACTACCTACAAGATTTTATGTTTAACATAGAAAGAATGAACTAAGAAATAACATCTTCTTCATGCCTAGTTCAATCCCATTGAAGGCTCACAAAACCTCTACTCTACCCTAAACACTTCTTTGTTAACTCTTCATCCCTTATTTCTCTTGTTCTTCTGCTTCTCTTCTCTGCTCTGCCTCTGTACCTTTCTTAGGATTTTATCATTTTCACACAAGGACAACTTTCCACAACTCATCCACAAGTATTTATATGCTTCATCAACCTTGGAATGAACATCAAGGTCAGCTTGACTCAATGCGAATCACTGCACTATCGGCGAAACATAGCTGGGACTTGAATCTTCTTCTATCAACACGCTACGCTTTAGAGAATTACTCTTAGATCATCTGCAACATGCTTGAAACATCCAGTCGGCCAAGACTGGGAAGAACATCAACACCAAGGAGGAAATCTTCAACAATGAGCTCAATCTTCAATGCGGACCTCCAACACAACAGGTACACAATCCAGAGACCTCCACAAGCACATTGAATTCAACAATAACATCCGCACTACTCCAAATCATCAAAATCACTTGCATCTTCATCCGATACCTCAAGAACACTGTCTGCCATGATTGTCACACTAGAAAGATTGCTTGCGGACCTCCAAACCACAAACCACTTGAGTTGAGGATACGCACTGACTTCCCAAACATGTCTCTAGATCCACAAATCATAAGTTTTCATTTCAGAGCAATCCAGACTAATTTCCTGTCACTCTGTCTCTTCTGAATACTGCAAAACTTGGTTCTACGCAGATGGCCATAGCTTCTTCAAATCTTTATGCGGACCTCTCAAATCTTAACTGGAGCTACCTTAGACAATCCTCTACATAGCCATATGGTCCACGTACTTTGATCTTCATTCCTCTGGAAATGCGAAGCAATCTACTTCACTAATCTGCATTGTTTCCCTTGTTTCTGACAAAGAGATATGTTGACATCAATGACAACACATCATAGGCACATATTTACAACATTATTGCACTTCAGAAGCACTGATAGCTAAAACTGGTTGTCTGGGCACTATTCAGTTAATGGTCATGAATGCCCAGCCTTTTTGTCTTACAAAATTTAAATTCTTGTATAGGATCGATCCCACCATGGCCACTCTAGTAGTCCTTGGGAAGATGTAGGGAAGCTGCATGAATTAAAACTATGAAATTGGGATGCTAGTTGAAGTGATCATGTGTTGCAATGTCATATCACATGTGAGTTGTTGGATGAATTAACTATTGGTAAATCAAATGGTCCATGGGATTCTTGAGGAACATTTCCTTTTGTGTTTATGAGAATCCCCAAGAGTATGCCATGTGTCCTCAGTTAGGCTATGACTTAACTTATACACTATGCCTTTTACTTAATAATATTGCCTGCACACCACATGTCGCAACACCAGGACTTCCTAGTGAAACTTGTTTTGATTCTTTCTAAAATTCCCACAAGCCATTAGATTTTATCTAACTTGGAAAATCAAATAGCACACATTCATCGAGACAAAAACTAGATCAAAGTGGGAGGGCTTGCAGATACTATGAGGCATTCTTATTCTTCAGGTGATGAGATGGGATCAATCTGCCACATGTAGTGAAAGATTCACTATAATTTTGGTGACTCTTAGGGATTATTTTTCTTATGGAAGGAAAGGAACTCAGAATGTGTATCCATTAGGCATAGAGTCAGCCAAAGGGACAAATTTTTAAAACTTAAGAAGACACCTATCCCATCATAGATTGCTAAAGGAAGCCATGATCTTCCTCCATTCTTCATCCTTGGATGGGATGATCTTCATCAGTAGTTGGTGTTTTCACTTTAGTTATAACACATGCTCATACATGACCTATTGAACTTATGAAATGGTCTCTTACATGAGGGTACCCAATTCAATAGTTGGCTTGATGATAGCCAATATTTCTTCAATTGTGGATGTGGGGGACAATTTTTCAAGCTTGGATTCATCTTGGTTGTTCCTTAGTACTTTCTAGAATGTTCCTGGGGGAGTACCTTATTGTTTGAATCCATGGGAGAGGGGAGGTCATGTTTGATGAGGAGATGCATTTGGGCCTAGATATCTATGACCAATTTACCACAACTACTAGTTGTGCCTTACACTCTTAAAATATTCTTTCCTTATCAAGGACATCATTTATTTGATGAGTAGTCAAGGACCTACTCTTTTTTCCAGTAGTAAGCAACCTTCTGGTATCAGCATTGGATAATTGTGTGATTGTGGCACATGGCTCATCTAGGACTTGTACAAGAATGGGCTCCAAGGCATCAATCTCCTTTGTGAATTAACCGCAAGGTGGTTTAAGTCTTGGCATTTCTTCATTAACCAAGAGGGAGAGGGTGGGCATGATGAACTACTCCACAAAGGCATAGTAATCATTGCTTTAGTGGAGTGGGTCCAAATAGTGACTAGATCACAACCCTTCATTTTGTGGTGACTCTAGTGTTAACATCGAGCTATCATTGGTAGCACTGATGGAGGATCATGTGAAATAGCATGGATGGGTACCCAAAAGTCTAGGTGACTTCCAAGTTTTATAATTGTGTAGAGATTTGGTTCTCTAGATGCTAGGAAAAATCTAGCCAAGGGGTCTCTGTGATAGAGGTTCGAGATAGTCTATGGGTGATAACTAGTTGCTCAAGATAGACATCCTTGTTTCCATGCATGATGAGTAGGTACATGACGCAAACATCTTGGGTGTTTATTTTGAATGGGCTAAGTGCAAGTAATAATTTGATGGGTGTCATAATAGTTGGGCTTGTGTTGGTAATTAGATTAGGAAATAGGCTATTTGCAAAGATAAGCTAGTTAGGGATGTTGTCCCAAAGGGTGGTGAGGGAATTAGCATTGGAATTGAATGATCCCAAGGGAAATGCCAACATTTTTTTATCATTTCAATAGAAATGACACATTTGAACTTGTTGGAATGACCTTTACCCTTGATCGTGTTGTTGGAAACATCAAATAACTTGGAGCATTGTATGATGATTTCTCGACATGGGTGGATAGTATGAACTAGGAATTTAGCAAGATGGAAGGTCCATATATGGTTTGCATAGTTGTTTGTAGCATACTCAAGGTTCTTATCAAATGTGGTGTTATTGAAAAGAAAAGTGCCATGTCTGAGTGAGGTGGGGTGGGTGGAAAGATGAGGCTCACAAATGAAATTAGTGTCATTTTAGATGGAGTTAGAAGTGGTGGGTTGTGAATATGGGACAAGGGTATTAGGTTTGGCAATGGGCTCCTTGGGATACATGTTAGTAAATGAAACATAGAGCAGATCCAGTTCAAGAAGGAACTTACCCATTTTTTATGGAAAAACCAGGATAACAACTTTCTCTTCTACTTTTCTACCTTCTTGAACATCTTGTCAACCTTTGTTTCTTCCTTCACTGTATGCTTGAATAGGGCTCTATAAGAAGATTGTTAGATTGAATTGCTATTTCAAGTTTTTGTAAGTTTCTTTGATCTGTGATACTATAAATTATTCACTTACAGTCAAATACATAGTTGAAAAATAATCTAATTGTTCATATCACTTATGTTTATAGATTTTTAAATTTGAATCCTTTATCATTGTGACATGACTTATCATTTATTACACTACAAAAGTAGTTGGATCGCGCCCATTTTCAAATTTTAAAAAGACTACTTCGCTATTAGCTAGAGATGATGATGTGGCAGCTAGTTGGCATAGGAAAGAAGTCAATGGATGCCTACCTATAAGGTGTCAACACATTCCATGTTGATGTGACCCTTTATAATGTAGGCACAAGTTGTGCTTTTAGAATGGATGGTTGAGATTTGATGGGACAACAAAAACTAATAGCCTGTAAGCCATTTGGCCTTTTTTGTGTGGATGCAATATTGGAAACCCGTAGGAGCCATTAGATTTGCATGACATGGAGAGATCAATGAATTATGATAGTTCATTGGCATTTATCATAGCATAAGGTGGTTACTTTTTGGATGGATGGCTACAATTAGAACATCTAGGAAAATGGACAGCTAACAACACTTTACTCTAAAATTTCAAAAGGCATTTTCTTGAGTTAGCTACTATCATTGGATGGAAGTTGACATGGAAAGATCAATGGCCCAGACTCTTTTCTTGGCAAGAGGCTAAGTTTTACATTCAATTTTTCTAGGAAGAAAGTTTTTTTTTTTGCCTAAGGGTTAGCATGAAGATTTGTAGAGAGGTGAAATGATGCAAGACATTTTCCTCATGGTTAGCTTAGAATTGGATAGTGTGTATGACAAAGGGAGGTGTGGAAAAACAAAATATGTACAAGAATGCCATTATAGAATAGATACAATAGTAGGAAGGAGAACTATACAACATGAGACTTATAATGCAAGAACTATGGTACAACAGGGAGACCACTCACAAATATGGCTTGAGATGGATCTTGTTTACTAGGATTGGAAAAATGGTCCCACCAAGTATTGTGAGCTTGAAAGCGTTCACTTTCTTGCAGCTAGTTATGATATATGGTGCACTCCAAAGTGATTCTAGCTTGCCATGGTGACCCAACTTTGCTTTGTTCTCATCCATTTGAGCACAAAGTCACTCTCCTTGAAACTCTGAACTGTGGCATGCTTGTCAAACCATTTCTTTACTATGCCTTTAATTTCATACTAGGCAATAGTTCTTAGTTCTTCCAGTTGCATGAGCTCAACCAATCTAGTTGTTAGGGCTCCACTATTGTCAATTTCTAGCTGGTGAATAATTCTTAGTGTTGGTAGCTCTATAAAAATGGTAGTCAGGCTTCTTTCCCATAAACCAAATTGTAATGGGATATTCCTGTTGCTTTATTGGAGTTATTCTATTAGCCCAAAGATCCTACTTTATATTTGTCTACCATTGTCACTTTGATTCAAGTCCAATCCTTTTGATGATCTTCATCAAGTTCTTGTATACGGATTTAGCCAAAGTATTCCCTTATGGATAGTAGTTCAAGGAAACTTTAAGGTACATGTCATTTTGGTGAGCAAATTGGGTTATAGTAGTCCCCACGAATGCCTTCACATTATCATTGATCACAATCTCAGGAGCTCCAAACCTTAGAACTACATTGTCTAAAAAATCAATCACCGCCGCCTTTGTAGCATTTCTTAAATCTTTGGCCTCAGTCCACCTTGTGAAGTAGTCTATCATTGTGAGAATGAACTTATGGCCAACACTAGATGGTGGATTGATAATGTCGGTAAAGTCAAGGCCCCACATGGTGAATGGTCGAACCATGGATATCAAATTTAGTGGCAAAGGTGCCCTCTTCTGCTTGCCAATGCAGAATTGGTAGTTCTAGCAACTACACACTAGTTTGTGTGCATCTGCAAACTACAACCAATAGTATCCTACCCACATGATTTGGTGGCCATGGTTTGGGTAGATTAGTGACCTCCTAACTATCCATGATGAAATTCCTTGAGTAGCACCAAAACCTTATCCTATTCAACACACGTGAGTACAACTTCATCAAAGTTTCACCAAAACATAAATCTTTCAATTAATTTATATGTTCAGTGGCTTGAAGCTTGTAGGCTCTCTTGTGTATATTGTTTAGTTCCTTAGGATATTGATTTGTCTCAGGATAATGAATCCTCTTTAATCCATCTTGGCTAGTAGTGCTCTTCACTAACCATGCAACACTTATCTTCTTATTGCTCTTTTTATTGCTCCTACGAGTCCTTAGGAATCAAGATATCTTCCACCAAGTGTTGGCATAACTCTCTTCCTCTAACCAACTTCATGGGCTTGACATCAATATCATATTCTAGGATCTTGGTGATTTAGTTAGCTCTTTTTTCACTGATGTCTCCCCTAGGTATGAACTATTTGATGCTTGAATGCATGACCGTGGCCATTACCTTGTTGGAAAACAACATATGTTTAAATTTCTTCGACAAGGAGACTTGGCTAAAGAAGGCAACAAGGGGATTCTCAACATTGTCATTTCCACTCTTTTGTGTGCTAACCTTCCCTCTATATACCTATAGAGAATTCCTTAGCTTAATTTAGATTATCTAGCACCAAGGCGCTTGCAATTGGTTGCTTGAGCAACTCAAACACCTAGTACCCCTTATCTATCCACTTGAAGTGTTGATCATTTTTAAGCATCAGGGTAATGAGTCAAATAATTCATATAAAGTCAATGATGAATTTCTTCACAAAATTAATATTTCCAAGAAAAGATTACATTCCTTTCTGGTGTTGAGGAAGTGAGAGTTGTAGTATAGCCTCAATCCTTTCTAGATCTATGGTAATACCATCTTTTGAAACCATGTGCCCCAACAACTTTCCCTAAGGCACTCCAAATATACACTTTCAAGGATTCAGAGAGATCCTAAACTACTGACATCTTTCAAACATCTTCTCTGGATGGTTAAAGTGATCTTTCTTATTTTTGGATAAGATTGTTAGGTCATCTAGGTATATTAGGATGATTTCATTGATTAGGTCCTTGGAGGAAATGTCCATTTCCCTCTGAAATGTCACTCCAGTGTTTGATAGACCAAAAGGCATTTTTTGGTAGGCATATGTGCCTCATTTTATGGTGATTGTTGTTTTGTACTAATCATCTTCTTTAACCAATTTTGATTGAAGCCAGAAAATATCCAACATGGAGAATTGATCAGAACCAACCACCATTTGTAGAATTTGGTCTGTGGAATGTAGCAGGTAATGATCTTTGAGGGATGCCTTGTTCAAGTCTCAAAACTCAACACAAACTGATTTATCCATTTTTCTTCCTCGTTGGGAGAAAATTAAAGAGCCAAGTTGAATGCTTGATAGGGTAGATGATTTTTGAGCTCACCAGCTTAGAGAGCTCCTTCTTCATGAGGGGATCAATATTTAGATTCACTAGCCTCTACTTTTTTCTAACTAGCTTAATTTCATTTCAAGTTTCTATTGTATGTTGTATCACTTCCTTATTGTCGCCTCTTAGCCCTTCATAATCCCAAGCCATGACCTAGTCATAAATTTGTTGCATAGGCTAATAAGGTACTCCTTTTCTTCTTGTGTGTAGATTTTTGCCAACTCGACAACTCTACTAGGGGCAATCTCCACATCCCTATAGTCATTTTTACTAGCTATGATCTTTATCTTTTCTTTGCAAGAGTCATTAGGACTTATTATGCCTTCTAAGGCATCCATACCTGTATACAGTTTGTTTCTCTTCAACTAGATGATTTGATCTTCATAAGCCTCCTCTATCTTTGGGGTGAGCTCTTCTGCAAACTCATCATAATTTTGGAGGAAGTCTACAATCTACTGATCATTTTGGAAGAAAGACCATCTAATGAGATTGATTGTCAAGCACCATGGGTCTAATCACTAGCTTGATTTTGGCCTTAGTCTTCAACAATTCCTTGGTGGGTTCAAATTGGGAGCCAATAAGGACCATTATGTTTGGTTGTGTGATATCATTTCTATGGACCACTTGTATATTGACTTCATCAAAGAACTCCAAGAGATCCCACAGAATGCTTGTTAGCCTTTATGAGTGAATTTTTGGCTATGCATAGGGATATCATCTGCTTTATCACTAGCTTTAAGTCACCATAGATTTGTAATGCTTTGATGCCCTTCTTCTCAACAAACATCAGTCCTTGGATTAGTGCTTCATACTTTGCACTATTGTGGGTGTGGTTGAATTAAAACTAGGACTACTAATATCTTTCTCCTTAAGAGGAGATCAATTAGATACCAACACCAATACCTATCTTGTATTTGGAGCCATCAAAGTATAACTTCCACATCTCAGTTCTACATTTCCTTCTTCTTGACAACCTTTGGGATAGGCAGGTTCTCTTCGTGGATGAGGTAGGTACCAAGACTAATCTCCTTGAATGACTAATGAGCTACACCCTCTAGGTCATTTGCAGATGACCACCACACATTATATTCTTAATTTGGTGTCTCATTAGTAGTATGCATCTCATCATGGTGCTCAAGGGAAGATGACTCATCCTCAATCACAAATAACTAGTTAGGGTCATTGTGAATCACTAGTTTTCTTTCAATATGTTTCATGCAGAGTGGCTCAAATAGAATTTTCATTCTAGTCCCATACCTAGTGGTTAGAAACATATAGTTGTAGTCTAGGGAGAGGTAGCCTCATAATTTTATAGTAAAGTCTCTAGACAAACAAATGCCAAATGTGGTGGGTACCTCTATTACACATATGTCTTGGAGGACTTCCACATTAGGGCATGCATACAGGCCTAGAGGCATATTTCTAACCACTCTTAGGGAATTGACTAGGGTTCCATCTAGTTGGACAACTCCTTTATCTACCAATTGATAGGTCAAGTTGAGGACTTCTACGACCTTTCTAGGCATGACTGAGGTGCTTGAACTAGAGTCTATCATACAGTTGTGCATCAACTTGTCCTTATAAACAATGTCAAATAGCAAAGATTTGGTTTAATGTTACTTACCTCGACTCTTGGCACAATTTGGAGGATGGTAGGTGAAGGTAAGATTGCTTTTGTTGCATCCATGGGTGGCATCCTCTGTCTGTGTGACGCCTTTTGCCTTTTGAGTGCTTCTTCCAGCATTTTCATCTACTTACGAATGGATAGCACCTCCCAAAGTGGGATGCTAATGGTGGATTTCTTGATTTAATCAATGGTATTGAATGAGTTGCTATCTTGAGTCGCCTTGGTTGTAATGGGTGTCCAATGCATCCATGGTCTTTCCATAGTAAAGTGTGTAATCTTGCTTGATCTTGGTTGTTGGGTCTCTATTACTTAAATTGTCCTAAACTCATGGTTGGAAGTGCTTGTGTTGCTTACTCTTAAAATGGGTGGGAGGTTCATGATCCTTGTTCTACCAAATCTTTTGAGTAGCATCCTAATATAACAACCAATAAAAGACAACTTATTATTAACTTTTTTAAATATTCTTGCTACTATATACTAACCGACATATTTTATTGTAAACCTTCACATTTATACTCTATTTTCATAAAACAATGTTTTCTAGTTTGTTAGCACTACCGAAACAAATTGTCTTTTAATAAAAAGTCTCTCTAATAATTTAAAATACTCTTTTACCAATGAAGATGGGTCAAATCGTACAACTCACATAAACGGTCGATAAGCTCGAGCTTCAATTTTACATGTGACAAGCAAAGGAGAGATGAACCCACAAACTTCTAAATATGACCTGTTCCTTTATGAATGATTTAGGTAGTGTTGACAGTTGCCTATTCAAATTTAAAGTTGGAAGTCGATATGGTCCACGTCTTCGGAGAAGTTTTGTCCTTTTAATACACTTGTCCAAATTTCCACTTCTCTTGTGGACACTTGTATTTATGTAAACTACTTTTCTTGTCGTGAATGCATGCATTGGTGGATTGCTTTGGGTCTTTAAAATGAGAAAGACAAATTTATAAAACTTTCCATCCTTGGTATAAATAGATATATAATTGCACAAGTTATGGAATATATGGATTGCAGGACATTTTAGCGTTAGGCTAAAACATAAGTTTATATTTAGTTATAAAAATATTATATGCAATTGTCATGGTGAAACTTTCATGCACAAGTTAATTACCATTTAGTTTTGGACCGTCCTTTTTAATGGAATGATTTTTAGTGATAAAAGTGGGATATTTATGTCTTAAAGCTTAGCTTTTCCCTTGATTTCTATTCATTTCTATTTCTGTTTACTTATGCACATTTTTATATATTCAATCTTAGTTTATTTTATTTGTATCTATTTTTACACATTTATTTTATTATCAACTTAAATTTTCATGTATTTGATCTTGATCTCAAAATTTGCATTTCTTTGTTTTGAGTCAATAGTATGGTGCTTTGGTTTGATTCCAAGCTATTTGAGATTGACCTCAAAATTTACTTTTTCAAATTCAAAATTGTCAACTCCCACTAATTCCTCCTAATCATTCTGAGCCAACTTAGTGCGTATTTATACGACTATTTGTTATGTCTTGGTATTTAAAGACTTACATTTATGCAATAAACACAATTAAGGAATAATAAGGAATGTCCACATTACAAGAAGTAATCATTCTAACAATACTCGAGGATTTGAAGCACTAGAAAGAATTCACTGCATCACAATCTGCATATAGGTCATTGCATGCTTGTGTTTGTTATCTTTCAATGTTCGCCCAAGTCTATAGAGTCAATCTATCAAGGGGGAATTGACCTAGGAGAACTTGACTCTAACAATCTAGCCTAGCTTCGCCAAGATATTTATAAATACCACCATCTTTATGTGCCACGAGATATTAGAGGATCACAAAAAAACATGTTACAACTGTCTTTTATTTCCAAATTAGATCTACAACTAAGGGATTAATTTCATGCTACTCACATTTGACCTCAAGCCACTTGAGATCGACCCACAAAAAACTCTAGGTCTACTTAGACCTTAGGATAATGGGCACACCAAGGGCGTCACTTTTTTGTATTGTGATAAAATAGTTATGCACATTTTAGCATCCATACTCCATCATTGATTTGAGAGCTAAGCACACCTATCTTTTGCATTTAATTTTTGAAAAATAGCATTTTAGTTCATCTTTTCTCAACTTTGATTGATTTAGGTTAATTGTGATTTATTGTTGCATCTGTTTAATTAGCCTAGTTTAATCCATGTGAGGTTATTACTCCACCACATTATTTGGTGAACCTAACATGCCTACACCACCTAATATTTTGCCATAGAATTTATCCTTCTTTGTTATTAAGGTTTTCATATCTATATTTTTTAATTGCTTAATCATTTTTGAAGATCCTATTAGGCTCATATTTATATTTATTGGTGCTTTATTGCAATATATTTCCTTTTAGGGTTTGTGCTTTATTTTGTGCTCTTTACTTTTTCCCACCCTACATGTCCTTGGATGTCCTTTGGCATGCATAGTTTCAGAACTCTATCATTCAAACAAAAAAACCTATCTACCTCACTATATGTCTAAGATGCCATTAATGGTCTCAAATGGATGTAATTAGATAGAGAAAAATGTGTAAACACCTAGTACTTGTGGGTCCCCCAGAGACATGATTTATGTATAAAGACATATGGTTGTTAATGCAAGGGGTATGGTTTCAAGTGCATAGCTATGTGAAGATGATGCAATAGGTATGGGTGACTTGCAAATTTTTTTACCACTCTTGTATTCTCACTAGAACAACAAGACTAAATGTAATGCTAAATATACATGTTAGAAACATGTAATAAGGGTTGGTCATTGAGCCAATTTTAGATTGTAAGTGCTTCAAGAATGTTCTAGGGTATCAAATGATGAATGTCCAACTTGGTAAATGATGAAGCATGTTTATAAATCAGGAGAAGGGGTAGTCTAGTAAGCCTTTGCATGTAAATGATATGTCTCCATGACAAGTTGTAGTAGCTTAGGAGGGGCTTTGAACCTAGTTTCTATCTCTCACCACATTTGTTGGCATTATTGTAACAAGATTTGATTAATGTATGACAAGCATTCAACATCATTACAAACTCTTTTGTAATGATCTTATTTCGTTGCAAGGTGTTTTTGAGAATCAAAAACACCTCTTGGTTCACTTTTGTTACCCAAGAACCCAAGTTGTGTATGCTCTTCCCTCGCGTCAAAAGATGATCTTGAGAATCAAAATCACTTGGAATTCTTTCCCTTTAGGGGGGCTACCTAGGGATTTCATCACCCTAGAGGATGATCTCAACCACATGTTCCAGTGGGGTATATAAAAGGGGGAGAGCAAAAGTTGTACCTCAAAAAGGATCTATTGTCGTGTCTGGCAGAGCCTTGAGACCCTTGGTCCACCAAGACTCACGAGGTGAAGAGACTAGGAGAGACCCTCCTAGTTTCATGCATGTATACGGGCCCTTACTTCATGAACTTGAGCCTCAAAGTACCTAGCATATATTGCGGACACCCCTAGAATTTTTTAAAGCCTAGATTAAGACCTTTTGACCATCCTTTTTTGTAGTGCATTGAAACTGAAAAGGCCTGAGAAGTTACTCATGTCATACTTTCATAGTGGGAAGATAGAACTCACTTTGGGCAAGGCTTTAGACTCCAAGGTAAGGGGTGCATAGGTGGTAGATGACCTTGCATTCCCTAGCTATCCATCACTTGATAAATAGTATATTAGTGGGCCAATGAAGATTGACACACCCTTTTCACTAATATAGGTTGTCGATGTGTTTGGTTTGTTTGCTATTGTGAAAGTCTCATGCTTGTTTGCAAACCTTAAACCAAACCAATCTCTCAACTCACCACACTATCTTGAGACAACATACATCATAAGTCAACATTTGAAGCCAAGGACCCCCATCCATCAAACTCTTGAAATCCCAAAACCTTTCTTACCACCAAATCATTTTCCAAAATTCACAACCATCCCATCTACACCTCAACCCAAATCATTACACCTTTCCAACTCCTAATCATTGATCCCCAAACCTAAACCCCATCATCCTTAAGACAACCCTAGTTCTACCATCCCCACATCACCCCTCCACTCATAATAAAAAATCCCTTTAGAACATCCTAACCCAAAGCACATCCTCCTCCAAATCCATCCTTGGACACTTTAAAGCTCACCTTTTGATCCCTAAATTGAACAATCCAATCCAATCCAATCAATATATCCTTAGGGTATTAATCATCCTTAGACCCCGTCAATCCAATCATCATCAATCCAACTTTGGGACCTTAATCATCCTTAGGCCCCACAATCCAGTCAACCAACAATCATTTTTAGGATTCAAAGCTTGACTATTCAATAGTCCAAGTTCCCCAAACTCAATAAATTATCCTATCCGCAAACCTCATTATCCCATAATTATCCTCATGACCTTATGATACTATTAGCTTCAACCCAATCCAACTCCTTAAATCCATTCCCTTATCCACCCTTGGGATTTCTCACCTTCATTCTTGAGTCACCTCATCCAATCCTTATCCAAAAACAAGTCATTCGAAATAATCCAACATTAATCATACTTAGCATTTGCATCCCCCAATCCAAATCACCCTAATCCTCACACAACCATCCTCATAGTTTTTCAAAAGGCTTCCATTTTTGTGATCTTGATCCAAATCTTTGATTCACCATCTACCCCATCCAAACATCCAAGCCAAAACAATCACCCTTTCAACACTTGCTTGCATGCCTCCTCTCACAAGGCAACAAGCTAAGTTAAGGATGGAGTTCCATAAAGAAAGCCCCTTCCTTCCTTTGAACTACCACCCCCACATAAGCAAGCCATCTCACCCTCATGATAGCAACAGTGATAGTGAGGCCCCCAACCAACCTGAGTAGACCTTTGATTATGATCAATTCCTCAATTCCTGACAAAGATGTAGTTTTATAAAATGATTCATCAAATTAATCCCCAATGACATCCTTCATCAAGTGATCATGAAATTAGGGGCTAAGTTTCCTCCCAACTATGCCCTCTCAAACCTTGATCACATAGTGCAATTCAAAGTCCTCAACCATGGCCCTAATCACACTACAAATCCAACCCTTGACCATCACATTCATGACCCAAGCCATGACTATGCTCACCATATCAACCTCAATCCCAAGGATATACCTAACTCACCCCTCGTGATAAAGGGGCCAAACCTAAACCCCATAATCCTCAAGACAACCTTAGTTCTACCATCCCTACATCACCCCTCCACTCAAAATCAACAATCCCTTTAGGACATCCTGACCCAAATCACATCCTCCCCTAAATCCATCTTTGGACCCTTTGAAGCTCACCTTTGGATCCCTAAATTGAACAATCCAATCCAATACAATCAATCTATCCTTAGGGTCTTAATAATCCTTAGACACTCTCAATCCAATCATCATCAATCTAAATTCGAGACCTTAATCATCCTTAGGCCCCACAATCCAATCAACCAAAAATCATTTTTAGGATCCTAAGCTTGACTATTCAATAGTCCAAGTTCCCCAAACTCAATCAATTATCCTATCCACAAACCTCATTATCCCATAATTATCCTCATGACCTTATGATACTATTAGCTCCAACCCAATCCAATCCAACTCTTTGAATCCATTTCGTTAGCTACCCTTGGGATTTATCCCCTTCAATCTTGAGTCACCTCATCCAACCCTTATCCAAAAACAATTCATTTGACATAATCCAACATTAATCATCCTTAGTGTTTGCATCCCCCAATCCAAATCACCCTAATCCTCACACAACCATCCTCGTAGTTTTTCAAAAGGCTTCCCTTTTTGTGATCTTGATCCAAATCTTTGATTCACCATCTACCCCGTCCAAACATCCAAGCCAAAACACAATCACCCTTTCAACACTTGCTTGCATGCCTCCTCTCACAAGGCAACAAGCTAAGTTAAGGACATGGAGTTCCATGAAGAAAGCCTCTTCCTTCCTTTGAACTACCACTCCCACATAAGCAAGCCATCTCACCCTCGTGATAGAGACAGTGATAGTGAGGTCCCCAACCAACCTAAGTACACCCTTGATTATGGCCAATTTCTCAATTCCCAACAAGGATGTAGATTTATAAAAAGATTCATCAAATTAAACCCCAATGATGTCCTTCATCAAGCAATCAAATTAGGGGCTAAGTTTCCTCCCAACTATGCCCTCTCAAACCTTGATCACATAGTGCAATTTGAAGTCCTCAACCATGGCCCTAATCACACTATGAATCCAACCATCGACCATCACATTCATGACCCAATCCATGACCATGCTCACCATATCAACATCAATCCCAAGGATATACCTAAGTCACCCCTTGTGATAAAGGGGCCAAACACAAAAGATGAACCAAAAAGGTCTTCCCATCACACTGATCCCCTTAACATACCTTCCACTTCCCAACCTACATCCCTCATTGGCACTCATAATCAATCCAAACTCTATGCCAATTACTCCAAACATGGTCATATTCCAAATTATACCTATGCCAACATGTCCATTCCCAACTATGGTCACACTTCAAAATCCCACCATATCCCTTCTAATAACCCAAACCATCACTCACAACATCAACACTACCAACACAACTACATCCCTCCTCCCTCACCTCGTGCTACCCCTTTTGATCTTGAATGGTGGGCCATGAAAGATGCCATTAAGGGGTTGCAAGAAAGAACACAAAAAATTCCTATAAATTTGAGGAATTATGTCCTTACCCCCTTGATCCTTTTATCTCACAAATCTCATTCCCCCTAGCTTTGAAATTCCAAAATTTGAACCATACACTAGTAAGGGTGACCCTAGGGACCACCTAAAAACATTTTACATGGCTTTCCAAGAAGTTGCAGATGAGGATATGTACGTGCTTTGCCTTTTGCCTCGAAGCTTAGGAGGCCAAGCACTAGATTGGTTCTCCCACCAACCTAAAGGATTCATTACCACTTTCCTTGACCTCATGGAGAAATTTGTCAACCATTTCTCCTACAATGTTGAACATGAACTAACAATAATGGACCTTTGTAACACTAATCAATGATCTGGGGAGAGTTTCTCATCATTCCTCTAGTGATGGAGAGGGCTAGAAAGTCGATTCCCTTGGTCGATCTCAAAAAAATAATTAGTTCACATTTTCATCACCAACCTTAACCTAGAATTGGCTTTTGACATGCAAGTACATTGTGTGACCACATTCGATGAGATCATTGAAAAAGGCATTCATATTGAAAAATCCCTTGTTGCTAAAGGATTAACCAAGCTCTATTCAAAAGATCATAAACATCATGGCAAACTAAATTTTCTAGCAAAGACAAGAATGTAGTTGGTGATGGGGTCACCAACTCTAAACATGTTCAACACTTGAAACATACTTCAACCATCACAATCCTTGCAGGAAAACCCAAACAAGAGAATAAATGAAGAAAATTCACCCCACTTGGCAAACCTATTGAAGTTGTCTTCCAAAAGCTTGTCAAAGCCAACAAAATCACTTTTCCTCTCACCCAACCCTTCGATGAAAACCAACCCAAACCATCCTAGTTATGTGAGAATGAGTATTGCAATTATCATCACATCAAGGGTCATGCCATGAAAAAGTGTATGTGGTTGAAACATTATATCCAAGATCTTGTTGACCGCAATGAGATTGTAATTAAAGGACCCTTTGACTCATCACCTAACAAAGATTTGGGTATATACCAAAACCCCTTCCCTAAACATGATCAACACCAATCAACACCAAAGCAAAGTCAAGGCCAAGATTCCCACACCGATCACATCAACTATCATAAAGTCCCATATAATTATGATTATGTCATTGGAAACATTCAACAATCCCATAACTATGTTCACGCCATTAAAATAAAATCCCCTAATTGTACAGTTACCACTCGACACAACAAAATTGTCATCAAAGGCCTTCCTTTATCTACTCCTCAAAAACAATATGATCTACTTGACCATCTTGAGTGAACACCTACCCAAATATCCATCCTTGATCTCCTTCGATCATCACCTACTCATCAAGATTTGCGTGTCCCCAATGATATTGATCCAACCCATTTACAAGCCCTCATTAGTCATCTTTCCACAAGCCATAGCTTAACCTTTAGTCCTAGTGACATGCCTCCAATTGGTCCCTCACATACGCATTCCCTTCACATCGAAATCATCATATCCAAACATAAAATCAAAAGAGTGCTCATAGATAATGGGTCAAGATTGAATCTTTGCACATCCATATTGTTGCAACAACTTGGTTACATGGAAGAGGTTTTATATCCATAGACTATCACTATTAAGGCCTATAAAAATGTGGAAAGAGAATCAATTGGCACTATCCAACTCCCTATAGAGGTAGGTGTTGTATTGCAATAAACCTTGTGTCATGTCGTTGACCTAGATCTCACATACAACATCCTCCTTGGTCACCCATGGATCCATGATATGCAGGTTATCCCTTCCACTTTGTGAGATTCACTAATTGACTCAAGCCACCAGGATTGCTTGCAAATCCTAGGATTTACCTTGTACAAGAGAAAAAAGCAAAGAGGATTAATTTACACAATATTGGATGCAATAATGAAATTAGATTAAAGAATTACATGTGAGAACTTGCTTTTATATTTGCAAGTTAGAAAACCCTAATATGACTTAAGAATAACCTAAGACTAAAATTAACCCTAAGTCAACTTAATAAAGTGTAATTAAATATTTAATTACACCAATACCCCCCTTAAGTGCAACTTAGGGAGAAATGAAAAACATGCAACTAATACAAGAATGGGCCCCAGCTACAAGGCCATGTTAGGTACCCATGTACAACAAGAATCTCTTATAAAGTGGAGAAAAAAGGAGAAAACCCTAGTGGGAGAAAACTCCTCTCCAAAAGAGAGAAAATACAAAATAAGTGATGGAAGGACTCAACATCTAAGACCCCCAAGGACTAAATCCATCACGAAAATACAATCAATAGATATACAACACCCCATAAGAGAGCATGTGAGAGAAGGTTTGGTGACCCCCCCATAAGTCAGAAGGATGAAACCTCATGCGAGAAAATGCAACCTCCCAAAAATAGAGATGACAAGAGAGACTATGCAGTTGCTACTCAAAATGACTCCTATAGTGTTAGAAGATGCTTGACATAGAATAAAGATGAAGACCCATGAACATCGAACATCATTCCTCCCCTTAGGATGAAATAGAACTGTAGATGTGTGCATAATGTCTTCCCATTTCATATAGGAAAATGCAAGAAGGATAAATGTCTCTGAATTCTGCACATGATCCAAAGTCAACAATGATGCTCCTAACGACTGCTCAAATGTCTCCAATCCAGTGCAAAATTGTGATTGAATAGGAGGATGAAGAAAAATCTCTGAAGAATATAATGGTGATGCAACTCCATCAAAGCTATCATCAAATAGAAGAAAATTTTCCTCAATGTGGTCCTCCAAATCTGCAAGGTGGGACTCTATAAATAACAATGATATATTTGGTAGATGTGTCCCAATGAGCTATCTCTAGAAGACTGATAATGTCCTATTGAAAATAATCTAATGTAGCAACAGGTAATAAAGTTGTGATCTCAATAATAGGAGAAAGAGAAGCAATGAGAAGTCTATGTGTCATCTAAACTAGCAAGACCTGTCAAATATACAAGCTCCTCAATTGTATCATCATCAAAGGGTCTATGATCTACATTATCAAGGAGTATGTGGAAATTCATAGCAAGATCATCTGGGAATGCAGATATGTGTGGGTCTCCATACAACTCCCAAATGCATGTCCAAAGAGCGTGTGGGCACTCAATATGTGGGATGGAACACATAGTGTCAAAATCAACACTAGAACCAATCAATCCTACAATATGATCAATATAATTTTCCCATGCAGATTTCCTCTTAGGTGTATTTGGTTCAAGTATGAGTCCATAAAGATAAGGCAAAAGATGCAGCCACTTGAGATGTGTCAAGATGCCCTTTCACCAAGACTCATAATTATCCTTACTTAATGTTACCACAAAAGGGTGAATGGAAAAACCCATGATATATCCTCAAATAAATCAAATCAGAGATCAGCAATCTGAATATGTATTAATGCTGATAAATGAATCCCAACAAAACAAACAGAACTTCTCCAGGTGCCAAAATGTCCATAATATAAAACAAAAGCCATAAAACTAACCAACTAAATAAAGAATACATGGGGCTAAATCTAGAAAAAGTGCATGGATGGTTGTGTAGATCTCCTCAATACCTTTCCAATGCCACAAGAATCATGAAAATCAGATATTGTGGAAAAAAAGATACAAGCTCGAAGGCCAAAAAAGGTATCTGGACTTCAAACAACAATAAATTGTACCAGCAGCAAAATCTAGAAAAACTACCTACACCACCGGATGGTGCTCGAAACTAGATTTCTGATGCCTATTCGTTTTTGAAAAACCAACTCTGTTTGCTCAAGATATGGAAAAATGAAAACAACCCCCTTTAAGCACAAATTAGGGCAAAAAATGATCCCCTACAGCTAAAGTTGGCAGAATTGCTACCAGATTTGGAGAAACTGCTAAATATAGAGTTTGCTAGATAAAATGGAATCTCAATTAGAATTAGCGAACCTACAGATAAAAAAAAGCCTCTTTCGAATTTGGGAGAACCTCCAAAAAGGCTGTCAAAATGGTGGAGTTGACAAATCTATGGCACAAAGGCCGAGGCACTAATACAAGGATTGGGTGCAAAATTTTTAATTGATTTTTTTATTAATTTAAAAAAAAAATAGATGTGTGGGGGGCGAACACACGTCCCTTAAAGGGAGTTCACGACTGCTAAAAGAGGTGTTGCAGCCCCAAAAAGGGTCTGTGGGCCCCTTAAGAGACTATAGCCCCAAGGAGGGCGCGAGACCCTAGGGACCACATGCTTGAAACTTGCAGGTACAGGGGCATGTGCAATACCATGTGTAGATACCCCAGTACCTTATGAAGTTTTATTTTGTGTTTTTTTAACTCTTTTTTTTAAGTTTTACAATTAAAAAACCTGTTTAAAAAAATTTAAACAAATTTTTTGAATTTTTTTTGGAAAACAAGAATTTTTTTTGTTTTTTTAAATATTGTTACCGCGATCTCGTGCTAGGGAGTTCATACAACTTCTGTAGCCAAAAAAAGGCCCCAGATGATCCTGAGGCTGATTTCGATGATTGGAAAGTCAATCTTAAGGTTTTTGGGCCTTCTAAGTGCAATGGAAGGATAGGATTTGACCCAAAACACTCTAAAAATTAGCTTCCCTCTGGATCCCCAAAAAAAGCACTTGTTGAAACCCTTGCAGATCTGGCCTATGAAGCTCAAATTAAGCCAAATAAAAGGATAATTTGACTATTTTGATTGCTCTGAATCTAATGGAAGACTCTATTTTGCACAGAAACACACCCAGCAAATGGCTCTTGCTCAAATTTTTCTCCAGATCTAAGAAGGGGCTTGCAGATCTGGAGCTCTGATACCATGTGAGAGTCACTGATTGACTCAAGCCACCAGGATCACTTGTAAAACCTAGGATTTACCTTCTACAAGAGAAAAAAGCAAAGAGGATTAATTTGCACAATATTGGGTGCAATAATGAAATTGGATTAAAGAATTACATGTGAGAACTTGCTTTTATATTTACAAGTTAAAAAACCCTAATATGACTTAAGAATAACCTAAGACTAAAATTAGCCCTAAGTCAACTTAATAAAGTGTAATTAAATATTTAATTACACCAACACACTTATCACCGATGCCTCAAGTTCCCATACCATGGTATCGAAGTAACCATCCCTACTGACCCTAATCCCTTTGAATATTATATACTACTAGAGGGCCAGTTTCATAAATATCACCATTGTCCAATCTCTGAGGTTGTCCCTACTTTCACTTCCATAAAATCTACATCTTACGTTGACCCTAATGATCTCCTATCCACTTCCACCAACTTAACCTCCAAACAAGCTTCCAACAAGTCCTCCTTTAAGATCATTGATGAGGGGTTTGGCGAATATGAAATCCATGAGGCCTTTAACATTGTCATGATTCCCCTTTCCCCTCAGTCCTATTGTCGACCCCGCCCTACATCAAGCAATCCCTCCAAAACATTGCAATATGGGTGTACTATTTTCATTCAAAATGGTGCATCGGAAGAAGAAACTATTGAAGGCTCTAATGATGCATGGCTCTACCATGGTGAAGAATATGCATCCTATTTTGAAGAGAACACATATACCATACCACTACGTATGTGTCATAACATGTAATACAAAGGCAAAGGCCTTGGCCTCCATGAGCAAGGCATTCTTGATTCTCTCCAAGTAACATCAAATAGTGGCACTCATGGGATAGGATATTTGTCTTCGATCGAACAACCTAGTGCCACCCCACTACATGAAAATGTTGTTGATGAAACTTTTGTAGTTCTTGAGGAAGCTTCATCTAATAAGGATGTTGAAACAAAGTCCATCCATAGCCTTTATGATGATCTTTCTGCCACAAAATTATTCAATGATGCCTCAATCCTCACTATTAACCTTGAACCCCCTCATTATGATCCCCAATCCCTGATTCCCCACTTCATTCCTGCTATTAGCTCCACAACTACCCTATCACACTCCTAATTTTTCACTCATAAATCCAAATCCCATAACCCTAAACCCACAATCCTACACCATCCTTCCTCACCACAATCTACATCCATGCACCCACAATCCCAAGCCTAACATATCTCAGTAGCAACTCTCCATCGTAGGGGTTATGATGGCACTTCATTAAGATCTCTACACTTGGATACAACTAACTCAATACCCCATGAAGATCACAACAATATTTGTGGGTTGTCCATCAGTTGCAAGATCCCAACACATCAATTGCTCAGAGTAGGGCATACTAAGTAGATACATCATGTTTTCATACAAAAAAAAAATTAATTTTTTTTTTTTAAATTAAAGAAGTAAAGAGAAATAATTTCATCCAATGGTGAAAACCATTTCTATGGCACCTTGGACAAGTACCATGATGAAAACCTGGCAAACAGGCATCATGCATAGTATTAGTCCTTCCTTAAATCAATGAGCGCTCATCCCTCTTCCATCCAACACACAATTCCCCCTTCTCATAACCACTTTTTCATCATTCATCCCCCATCCCCCTAATCCCCTAATCTCCCATGGCCTTTTCCTCGATTTGTTCACTCAAGCCTGGTCATATCCTTTTATCACATTTCCTTCATCTCATTTCATTACCACCACTTTCATGGGTGCCATTCTTCCATCCCCCCTTCATTGGGATTGCTCAACTAACATTTCCCACCCTTCCACTTCCCCACATCCTCTCATGTCATTTCATACTTCCCCCAACCATTCCCCCACATCCTCTCATGTCATTTCATTTCACCTCATCCATTACCCCACATCTTTTCATGTCATTTCATTTCACCCCATTCCCTATCCCCCACTTACACATTTGCATTGATTTTTCTCTAGACTGGGGGAATCCCCTTGCTGACTCATGTTTGGGAAGGGTGCTTGGAGATATACCTCTCTCATTACATGACCCTAGCTCTACCCTCACACAATTGACCATCCCACTCCTTCCCCACCCACATACTTTCCAACGATTCATATAGATTAAACCCTTCTCCCAACCCCCTTCAACCTTTCCCTCATCACACATCATGGTCATGGATTCCCTATTCACTGGGGCAAAATGCACTATGTTCACTCCTTGTTTGGGAACCATTATATCCCTCTTCGCAAACACTTATCATATCCATTTTCCCCAACTCCTATCATATAACTCCACATTCATCCTTCCCCTCCATCATACCTTCCCTAAAACTCCTTGGCTTCAACATTGCACCATTGGATGATCCATATTTGTTGCATGTTTTCCTATACTTGTTGATTTATTTGTCTATCTTAGTGCTTTTGTGTTTGTGTATATATGTGTCTTTATGTATTTTTTTGTATATCATCCCATCTACATACTCCACCAAAGCCACCATGGTCCATCATACCATGTTGTGTCTCATAGACATGTTTATTGGGATATCTCTAGTTCATCACTTTTTTCTTTTCCTTGGCTTGTTTGCATGATGTTATGTCATTTAATCTTCACTTCTTTTTGTTTTTTTTTGTACCAGTCCTTTATGCATAAAACACCATGTCGCCTTGATCTTCATATCTTGGTGCATCTTGTTTTATGCTACAACAAAGTAGTTGCTCAACACATTTGGAATCTCCCCAATGATTCCCTGCATATACTTGCAATCACCAACATCCCTATCACTCCATCCTCAAATCCACATCCTAATACTTGGTGCATAATTAATCCTTCCTCCTCATTCCCCCTTCTTCTCTCTTTATCACTATCATTCATCCATCATCTCCCCTCCATATCTAACTACCTTTTTTAATCATCACTAATCCCATCCATTATCCATAACTAACCCTCTTAACTTTCATATTTTTCATTCATCCCCCACATCTTTACTCACTATTTATTTCACATCCATTTCAAGAGCACAATCATTTTCTTCAAACCCACCTATCCTCTTGAGGGGGCATCCCTCTACCTAATCATCCAAAATCAAGATTGACATTCTGAATCCAAAAATCCCTCCAAGCATTGCAATACAAAAAATTTAATCATCCAATCAATACAATCATCAATCAACATTATATTCAATTATCCAATCAATCCAATCCTCCAATCAATCAAGCATCAATCAAACTTCAATTTAATTCAATCATCCAAATCATCAATCAAATTAATCATTTATCAAACTTCAATCAATCCAATTAATCAACTTCATCAATCCAACCAATCAAACTTCAATCAATCCAATCCAATCAATCAACTTCAATCAAACCAATCAATCAAAATCCAAATCATCACAATGCTTGGGACATATTATTACCAATGTCATCCTACTAAGTGCCTATATTTACTTTATTTGAAATGGCATTGCTTCTCCTAGTCACAACATCATTCCAAAAATGGGCAAAATGTAGACACCTAAAATTGACCACATCCTAACAACACCTCTAATATCACTTCTCAACACTTTCGACACCTTTGTACTGTTAGACACACAAGAATACTAAGAGGGAGGGGTGAATCAGTATTTAAACAATTTCCAATTTCAACAACTTCAACTTATCTGAAGCAGATTAAATAATATATGAAGCATAAATAATAACTTTGTTATGGGCTATAACCCAAGGAAGCTGCTACTCCCTAAGTAACTTTGATTTAGGGTCACTCCCACAGAAGCTTCTACTCCCTGATGAATGTGTTTTAGGGTCACTCCCAAGGAAGCATCTACTCCCTAAAATGAGAATACACTTACAAAGGATTACAGTATGACATTCTTTCTACTGTTTAAAAACTAACATTGAAGCTCACACTTTTGATGATTACACATCTACCTCCTTACACTTTCTTCTAAAGATCTAATCAGTTAGGTACACTCTATATTTTATCATTGTCTCAAATATGTCTTCAAGATGAATCTGAACAACATCAACAACATCTTCTCTTTCTCCTTCAACCGCACATCAATAATGCATTTATTCTACTTTTTATTTTCTTGCAAACCTTTTCAATCAACTTGCAATCATACCTTCCTCACTCAATTTGATTCACCATTTATACATGATATTATGTTGATTACATAGCTTGTCAGCTAGATACAATATGAAAAATACATTTACAAGTCGGCCAGACATCACACAATATGAAACATATAAAATATAGGTCCTAAGTGAACACACACGTTACACCAGCAGACGATCCAATCCTTGCGGACCCCAACTTTTGCTTAAATAGGTCCAAAACATCCTTCATAGCTTCAAACACTAAGGAATTACATCTGCACAATTTGCTCATTTGGAAATAGGACATCTTTAAGGAAAACACACGAAGACTTGAAGAATAACAACCACATCAACTTGAAAAACCTTGTGTGATACTAGAAATAAGAAAGATCTTCGTGAAACTTTTCTAGATTAGTTCACATGACTCATAAAACACCCCCAAACACTTATTTTTCACCGCACATCAAAGAATTATGCCGCACAACTTCAATCATTAACTCTGAGAACACTCTACCATCTGGAACACATTGTGGACAACCAAAAGCCTTTAAACTAAAAAGAAACATATAGTGCTCATCTAGAAACATGTCCTCAAAACTACAAGGGCAATCATTCATTTGCGGAGGACTGCAAAGCATTCCATCAAACCTTCAACACTGGCTTACTCTGTTAGAACACATGCCGGTACTCTGTCATGCACAACTTTCACAGCGGAAGAGTAAATGATCTAAATCTTTGGAATTATCATCTTCACTACAATATTAACATACCTTCAGAACCACATAGCCAACTCTTCAATTGTGGAGGAATGTGGAGCACCCTACTTCCATGTAGTGACTATCTCCACAGAACCAACACTGTCTTCACTCTATCTTTTGTAAAACATACTTCTGGTAGTTCACACATCATGAAACTTGGAATATGAAAGATTTGTCATTACATTAAGCTATATTTCAATCCACAAAGGCCCAAAACCAACCTGATGGAAATGCTGAGCAATTTCCTGGACAGTCTTCAAAGGTGGTCATTCTGAAACAGAGACTATCACCCACTTCCAGAGACTGAATCTTCTTTGCCTTAACACCTACATTCTTAGGGATAGTAGAAGAGAGCATACAATATATCTTAGTCCATCAGTACCACATCTTAGTGCTTCTAATTCTCATATTAATGTGTCTTCTTGATGCTTCTAATTCCCATCTGAATATAACTTCATACTCAATTCTGCAATGAACAAGGCATGATATGAACTTCTAATTCCCATCTCAATGTATCTTCTTCAGGAGTATGACATGCATATCTTCTCATCTCAATATATTTTCTTCAAGAGCATCACATCCAACTATGAACATTATTACACATTCATATCAGTATTGACATTAATGACAACCTTATGACAGTGTTGACATCAATGATAAACGGTGCAACCATAGGAACCATATGTGTAACATGGACACCATCCTAATCACATACATATTAATACTAATTAATTAGATAAATTATATTTATTAAAATAATTAGGATTACACCTTTAACATTCATCCATCATTAAATTAATTAATTAATTAATCTAATTTTCCCACATCCCACTCAACTAATTAATTAAATAATTTATTTATTTAATTAATTAGTCTAAAAATCCTAAATCACATCCTAACTAATTCCATCCTTATCTATTATCCACAAATAAATTAATTAAAAATTCAACTAGTCACATGACTAGCTAAGGATTCACATAACTAACTTAAGGTTGTCTAGATTCATTGAACCTAGACACTCTCACAAAAGTAAAACTAACTTTACATCTCCATCATCCATTTAATACTACATCTCTTAGTCCTAGACATTCACAAATAAGCCCTAGAAGCTTCCATCCTTGCTCTAATTCCTCTCATTCAATCTAGGCCATCCACTTATGTTTAATCCCTACCATTCATCCATTAGAATTTCCCAGAAATGTCCATTCTTCTTCTCATTTATTCTTAGCCATCCCTTCATCTTTAATCTCAACCATCCATCCTTATAGAATTTCCTAGAAAATTCTAATTTTCCATAATCTTGTCTCATTCAATCCTAGCCATCCAATCCAAATTAATCCTAGCCCTCCATCCCTCCATCTCAAATCTATAAATCCATGCCTCTTCATTCATCCATGACATCAAGAAATATTTGTAGGTTCATGATGTCATTGTTATGGGACTTTTTCTCAAAAATGGAAAAGAAAGTCATTTAATGAATAACTGCAATGGGTGACAAGGAGAAATTTATCAGCCTTAAGAAATGTAATGGTGGAGTTGTTAAGTTTGGTGGTGATAAGTTAGCATAAATATGTGGAAAGGGTGCTATAACTATTGATGGGAAGAACAAGACTAAGGACGTCCTCTATGTTGAAGGGCTAAAGCACAATCTTCTTAGTGTCAGTCAGATGTCCAGTAGAGGATGTAATCTTACCTTTCATGCCAAAGGTTGTGAAATCAGGAAGGCAGGGTCCAGAAAACTAGTTGCAGAAGGCATCAAGTCATATGGTGACATCTATCATCTGAAGTAGGTAAATGGAAGAACACGCTTATTGGACCAATCTAGTGAGTGTTGGTTGTGGCACAAAAGAATGGGACACACTAACTTTGATAATATGGTAAAGATCAGCTCTATTCATGCAGTGATAGATATGCCCAAGATAACCAAGCCGACAAACACACTATGTAAGAAATGCCAAATGGGAAAGCAGACAAAGACAAATTTCAAGAGCAAGGAGTATTCTTCCTTAATGCCATTGGAGTTGATTTATATTGACTTCTATGGCTCCACAAGAATAAAGAGTCAACAAGGTGAAAGGTATTTCATGTTTGCTTATTGATGATTATTCTAGAATGACTTGGGTTACTTTCTTAAGAGAAAAATCAGAAGCCTTTGATAAGTTTAAGATTTTCAAAGCTATAGTTGACAATGAAATGGATTCTAAGATCAAGTGCTTGAGGTCTGATAGAGGAGGTGAGTTTACTTCAAATGAATTTGAAAAGTTTTGTGAAGATCATGGCATTAGGAGATATCTGTCGTCTCCAAAGACCCCTCAGCAAACTGGGGTAGTGGAAAAGAAGAATAAGACTGTGCAAGAGATGGATAGGGCAATGTTGAAAGATGCATAACTACCTGACATGTATTGGAAGGAAACAATTCACACCCCTATCTATCTAATCAATAGAGTACAATTGAGGGTCAATAGCACTAAGACCCCTTATGAGCTATGGTATGGAAGACCTCCTACTGTCACATACTTCAATATCTTTGGAAACAAATGCTATATTAGAAGAGATGAAGAAGACCTAGGAAAGTTTGATTCAAGAAGTGATGAAGGGATCTTTCTTGGTTACTCAACCAGAAGCAAGGCCTATAGATGCTACAACAAGAGGTTGGGAAAGATGATTGAAAGAACAAATGTCAAGGTGGATGAAGACTTGTATCAGATCTTACAAGAATCAGAGGACTTCAGATCTGATGTATTTACTTGCATTGAAGAAGAAGAAGAAGAGAAATAAGAGAAGGAACAAGAACCAGAGAAAATCCCTAAGACTCCAGCAAAGTATGTCCAGAGAAATCATGCAACAGATCAGATCATTGGGGACAAGAGTAAACGTGTACTAATTAGAAGTCTTGCAAAAGCAAGTGAGCAAGTAAATCCATGTCTACTACCAAAGGTAGAGCCCAAAACCTTTGTTGATGCTAGAAAAGATGATGGATGGTTAAAGGCAATGGATGAAGAATTGAATCAGATAGAGAAAAATCAGACATGGGAATTGGTTCCCAGACCAATCAATAAGAATGTCATAGGAACAAAGTGGGTATTCCAGAATAAGTTGAATGAAGATGGTGAAGTTGTGATAAACAAAGCAAGATTGGTATGTAAGAGCTATTCTCAAGTTGAAGGCATTGATTTTGAGGAGACCTTTGCTCCATTAGCCAGGATGGAGGTAATCAGGATGCCTCTTGCCCTTGTTGCTCATGTAAGAACTTCAAATTTTATCATATGGATGTCAAGTCAACATTTTGAATAGTGATCTAGAGGAAGAAGTCTACATTGAGAAACCAAATAGTTTCCAGATATCAGAAGATCCGGACATGGTGTACAGACTCAAGAAATCTTTGTATGGTCTCAAGCAAGCACCTAGAGCTTGGTATGCTAGGTTGGATAAGTACTTACTTCAATAAGGATTCAAGAAAGGTACCAGAGATAGTAATCTTTACATCAAGGAAGGAGACATGATATTGATAATTGCAGTATGTGTTGATGACATAGTATTTGATGGAGATGATGATATGTGTAAGAGTTTTGTAGAGGAAATGCAAAGAGTTTGAGATGTCTATGATTGGTGAGATGTCTTTCTTCCTTGGGCTTCAAATTGCTCAATTAGATGATGATATATTTATTTGTCAGGCTAAGTATGTTAGAGAGATGTTGAAGAAGTTTGGTATGGAGGATTCAAAACTAGTGAGTACTCCTCTGGTCACTAGATGTCACTTGAGCAAGAATGATGAGTCTCCAAAGATTGATCAGACTTCCTATAGATCTATGATTGGAGGATTGGTGTACTTAATTGCTTCTAGACCTAATATTATGCATGCAGTATGTGTGGTTGCCAGATATCAAGCTAATCCCAAGAAAACACATGAGAAAGCAGTAAAAGGAATATTTATATACTTTAAGGGAACTTCAGATTATGGCTTATGGTATCCATGAGATAATGACTTTGATCTAAGTGCCTACATTGATGTTGATTGGGCTGGTTGTGTTGATGATAGAAAAGTACAAGTGTTGGTGCTTTCTTCTTAGGAAGCAGATTGGTTTCATGGCTGCGCAAAAAACAAGATTTAGTGTAGTTATCAATTGCAAAGGTAGAGTATATTGCAACAAAATCCTATTGTACATAGGTGTTGTGGATGAAGCAAACCCTGAAGGATATCAACGTACTGTATGATGAGCCTATTCCTATTTTGTGTGATAATACAAGTGCTATCAATATTTCCAAGAATCCAATGATGCATTCTAGAACCAAGCATATAGCAATCATGTATCACTTTTTGAGAGAGAAAGTTGTAGATAAGGAAGTAAAGTTGGAATATGTTCCAACAAAGGATCAGATTGTAGATATTTTCATAAAGGCTCTTGCAAAAGATGATTTTGAAGATTTTCGGCAGAGGTTAGGGGTAGTTGCCCCTCTTTCTTCTTGCTAGATGCATAGTGGTGCATCTATCCATGGGGAGTTCATGCTATATGTTTTTCCTGGACTGATGGTAGCTACCTCTCAGGGGGAGCAGGTAGTGGTTGTTGCTGACAAGGGGAGCCCTAAGTTGTTTCAAGAAAGAATGCATGAATATCAGAGGAGGAGAAGGTTAAGAAAATGTGAATCTTAAGGGGAAAAGTTTTTTCCCTAATAGAAAGAAGTAGTTTCCCTTTGTCCTTGATGTCAAAGGGGGAGAGAGAGAAATGTACATCTAAGGGGGAGTATGTGTTGCCATCAATGGCAAAGGGGGAGATTGTTGGAAATATGTATTGTCAACACTTAGAGTGAGGTCAACACTCAATTTGTGATGATGCTATATTAGTATAGTAATAGAGATGCAGTGAGATGTAGTGATGTTCCTGATGTTCATTGTTGGATGTCATGCCCTGATTAGTGTCGAGTCAAGTTGTTTTGAGCATACTTGTGGTCAAAAAAGATGATTTCATGATGAAATATTAAGATGGGAATTAGAAGCACTAAGATGAATGATGATATATTAAGATGGGAATTAGAAGCTATGATGAGGATTAGAAGATGTTGTTGATGACCTCTGGCATGTTGTATGGTCCTGTGTGTTGTTCCTAAGGATGTATGTGCTACTATATGAAGGTTTTGGCCTTCAGAAGTTGGTGAAGGTTTCTGTTGCAAAAAGATGCCTAAAAGATTGTCTGGTAAAATGCTCTATATTCCTCTATATTTGAATCTATGGTCATGTGATTCAGAAGTTAAGTTAAGGATGTTGTAAGGTGATAAATCCAAAGTTTTAGATCATTTTCTCCTCCGCTATGAAAGTTACAAGTGATTGAGTTCCAGTCCATGCTCTAGTAGTATAATGTGTTGGTGAAGATAATTCAGAATGATCCACATTCCTCCACAAGTGAAGATTTTCCCATGCAGTTTTGAGGATATTTTTAGAGCTATGTATGAGCTCGTCCATATATGTTTCATGTGGTTAGGAGGTCTTCAAGCTTAATTTTCTAATGATATTTATGATACAGATAGTTCTGAATGCCTAGTTGTTCTCAGAATATATGCTGATGATGTGCACCAACTTGTTGTTGTTTGATATGGTAAATTGGCTAATGGAAGATGGTCCTGATGATCTTGTGTTGTCTCTAGTTGCTCCGCAAGATGTCTTTTTTCTCTCTTTGAAACTGACTAAGGTCTGGAATGATGGTTTTGCTGGGTTATGCTCTTGCCTGGCCGACAAAGGAAGATTGATGATGTGCACCACAAAGTTGTTGTGCCCAGTTGAAGGAATGTTTAGAGATAGTGTATAGGTCCTGCCGACTCATCTAGAAGAAGTGCAAGCAATGTTAATTATTCATGAGTACCGCCAAGTTGAAATGACCATTTTGCTACATGCTTCATTTGTTCTTGCTTAAGGGTGACCTAATTCAAATTTGTGAAGTGTGCGTATGTTATTCCTTGAAGAATGATGCTGTGAAGGATGTTTACAACTAGACCAAGCATGTGTTGGGATCCACAAGGCATGCATTTCCTTATGGAGTAGCGTGTAGTTCATGATAGGGCTTGCCCTATGCATGTTTCATGTTGTGTAATCTCTAGCCAACTTGTAAAATGTAATATTCTTGTTGTGTTGGCTAACTTGATATGTAATCAATGTAATGTCTTGTATATATTGTAAACAGAGTTAGTCTAGGTGAGGTATGATTATGAAGATAAATATGTGAGTGTGTAAAAGAGCAGAATATGAACATGTTATGCATTATGATGTGCAAATAAAGGAGAAAGAGCAGAAGTAATAAGGGTTGTCCTGATCAATCTTGAAGACATTTTTGTGATAGGAGAGAAGTGAAGAGTGTGCCTAATTGATCCAATCATCAGAAGAGGTAGAATTGCAATCATTAAAGTTGTGAGCTTCAATGTCAGTTTTTAGGTAGTAGAAGGATTGTCATACTATAATCATCTCTGAGTTTTTTCTCAGTTCAGGGAGTAGTTGCTTCCTTGGGTTGTAGTCCTAAAACAAATTTTGCAGGCGAGTTGTAGCTTTCTTGGGAGTGTCCCTAAAATAAAGTCTATAGGGAGTAGTAGCTTCCTTGGGTTGTAGCCCTAAAACAAAGTTATCAAGGATTAATAGCTTCCTTGGGTTGTAACCCTAAAACAAAGTTGTAATTTTGAGCTTCATATATCATGAGTTAATCCTCATCATGGTTTTTTCCTTCTTGGGTTTTCCACGTACATTTGGTGTTATGTGTTGATGTGCATTGTGTTGATCTTTCATGTTTATGTTTATGCTGTAATGTTTAAGTTTTAATCTACTCCAGAGGATTTAAAGTTTGTTTAGATATTGATTCACCCCCCTCTCAGTATCTTGGTCTGTTCAACAAATAAATGGTTTAGCGGGGTCATTTATGAAATATAAAACACTAAATAATATAAACTTGGGGCTTGTTGGGACCCAGTTTTGTTGTGCCCAAACTTGAAAGAGTCCTTACAAAATCCATCAAAATCCTAAGTTCTAATTCCCCCTCTGTATCCCTATTTCCCATCAATTATATCCGATCAGAGAAATCCAATATGGGTGCCCCATCCAAAAATTATCCAAGAAAATCCTCTAAGTCCCTGAGGGTTTCTTCCTTAGAAAATATCTAAGTAAACGTGTTGCCTTTCGATAGGTTCACAAGTAATGTCAAAAAATATCTTTCATGTGTGTCTTCCTTTGTGTGTTTCAGCTAGTTTGCAAACCGCCAAACTTGCCGAAATGGTTTGCGGGTTCAGGTTTTCACCAAAACACCAAAGTAGGAATAAGGAGGGAGAAATCCAAAGCAAGTTGAAGTGCAAAGAAGAAAGAGTTAAGTAAAGTTGGATTTTCAACAAGTTTACTAGTTCTAAAATTTGTTGAAATGATGAAAATGGGAAAGAGATACTAAGAAGAGCAAGGCAAAAGCAAGTGGCTTTCAACAAGTTTGCAAGTTCGCAAACTTGTTGAAATGTTGAAAAGGAGAAAGAGAGCAAAGTTTGCAAGATTGAGGAATCACCGATTCACTGAAGGAGGAGAAGAAAGTAAAGGATGGTGAATGAAGAAAAGAGATAAAGGTTTCGGCAATTTTGCTAGTTCATGAACTCGCGAAAATGTTGAAAATGGTTCGTACTTCCTCAAGTTCACCGAAACAACAAAAGAACAAAAGACAAGTTGGTTCTCAAGTTTTAAAATGAGAAAAAATGTCGAATCAAGAGGGATCAAGAAGAAAAGCAAGGAAAGATAATTTTTGATGAGTTTGTAGGTTTGCAAACCTCTTGATTCGTCAAAAACCAATTTAAAAGAAAATTTAAAATATTTAAAAACCCACCAAGTTTTTAAGTGAGTAGTAACATGTTTTTCGTGGGATTTCCTCTGTGAATGTTGACTTACCTCCTTGAGCACCATGAATGTTTAGATCGAGTATGTTGGAGGTAGGTGGGATTTAATGCAAGTGTTATGAAGGTAGGTGTGATTGGTGATTCCCACCCAAATGTAGCAGTGCAAAATAATGCTATATATACATGTTCAGAAGATGTTTTAAGGGTTGGTCGCTGAGCCAATTTTTGGAAGTGCAAGTGCTAACGACGGATCTAGGGCATCAAATCAAGCCATTTGAGTTTGCAAATGAAAGAATGCTTCTAATAAAATGTAGAAATGGTCCTCAATGCACATTTTACACAATGGTATGTCTCCATGGTTGTTCGTAACTACTCAGGGAATGTATAATCACAATTATATGTTTTTCCTTCACCATATTTGTTGGTGTGATTGTAACAAAAATAAGATAAATGTATGAAAACACTTTAATGTAATGCAACTTTAGCTTTTGTGTTGGTCTTCTCTTTGTTGCATATGGGTTGTTTCAGTTCTACTTAGGATTAATAAGTATGTCCATTGTATGAAATGCAATATGTGATATGTATGCAAATGCACATCTAGTTATGTTGATGCTTATTGGTTACATTCTTTCCCTCTTTGTTATTCTTGACTATATTGCCCAATGGAGTAGGCACCGGTCCATATTAGTGAAGGATCAAACACTCTCTTTTAATCAAATCCTATGTCCTGGGTAGTTGTAGTTGTAGGAGTAGGATTAGATTAGGTTCTACATGTTCATTATTCAAAGTTATAACCAGAGACAAACCTCAAGCAATACAAAACATTTTAAATTTTAGTGAATCATGTTCATGCATGTCTATGTCCTGTAAGTTGTGTATGTGAATATAAGTGGATTCATCTTAGGGATACAATATTGTTATCATTTATGGGTGCATCTATAGGGTGCAGTAATAAGTTTAAATAGAGATTTTATGCAGCCAATTGTCTTGACCTAGTGACAGCCATGGGGGTCAAGTGTACGTTGGGTATGGCTGTGAGTGTTTATTGGTGTTCCTTTTCATTCCTCTAGGAATATCCCTCCTAGGTCTAGTTAAGCTCGAAGTGTAGGAGAGCACACTCATTCTCGTTATTTAGCCTCTAACCATCCATAATCTGTTGATGAGGCCCTATTTCACCTTCATGATGACACCCCTTAGCCTTGAAGGTAAGAGCACACTCTAGGATTTTGGATCTACAATTTTTAGTCTTAACAGATTGACACTATTGCCAGGGAAGAAGGCATTACTAGGTTAAAATGAAATGAAGACTCTATTGATGAGTTGAACCCAGAATAAGTTATGGCCTTAGAGTTTTGTTGTGCTTCAAGGATTTCCTCTTTCAAAGAGGTGATGACTCTTCTACCAAAAAAAGAAATTTTTTTACTAATGCCCCTTGGTTGTTGTTGGTGATCTAGGATCCCACTTCAAATGTGTAGCAGTTGGTTATTGAAGGTACACATTGTTCTTCTGCCAACTTTTGATGTTTATTGTTCCTATCATGTTGAAGGAACAAATTTGTATACCTCTATTTTTTGCCCTACATTTTAGTATGTTTAATTCATGGAAAATTGGTATGGATATGACTATTCTAGGGCTGCTCCTTCATACGAGTCTTCCTATATCCTAGACCCTAGAAACTACATTGGTGTGGATTCATATGACCATCCTAGCAATGCATATTCTAGTCATGTCTCTGCATGTTATACAAACTAAAACCTATATGCACCCATACATAATGAAAATGAATTAGCAATGCAGCAATATGAAAATTGATAAAATAAATTAGTTTCTAGAGTCTTTATGGTAGCAAGAAAATAAAATTAAAAATCAAGTTAGGCTGCTTGAGTCTAGGGTGCAGTCTAATGCTTGCCCTGCTACCCCTAAAAATTAGTTTGCTTAGTTCCTTGCTCCTCCCTCGTATCCAATTTACAATTAGCTAGACCTCTCATGGATTGACTACAAAACATGAGGCATGCCAACAAAGGTCTATAGATAGTTTCCCCAATCTGATGGGTACAACATTTGGGGAGGGGACACACATGTTGATGAGTTTTTAGAATTCATGGAAGAACATCAGTTTGAAGATAAAGACATGTGGATGAGATTCTTTGTTAGATCCTTATGTGGAAAGGAAAGAGAATGGTTTCAGATTTCTCCTAGGTAGTCCTTTGCCTCATGGAATGAACTTGTGGCTACATTTGAAAAAGAATTTGCAAAAGGTCTAGACTTTGCTGATCTTGTCACAGAGCTGAAAGAAATCAAAAGACAAGAGGTAGAGTCTAGCATGAACTTTAGTCACAATTTTGTTGTTTCCCTTTCCAATGTTCCTAAGGATTTCAGACCTAACACTCCCACTTGCATTGATATGTGTTTTGAAGCATATGAAATTGGATTGAGTTATGTGTGGGAAGATTTGAAAATAACAAGTTTGCAACTAGCATATGAATATCTAGATTACTTGGAGAAGGTAAGAGATGACTACATAAGGGGTTTGTTGTCCACAAGTGTGTGTATTGTTTGTGATGAACAAGATTATTTAAGAAACAATCAGGTGGATGCAACCAATTAGATAAGTGCAGCATCAAACTATGATGATTGTGTAGTCAGGAGTGCAGAATGTGAAGGTGGTGCATCATATGACAATGATGTAGATGATGAGGATAGTGTATGCACCCACTTTCAGGTGGATAGTTCATTAGTTAAAAATGAATATAGTGAAATCCGTGATGACTTTGAGCTTAAGAATGAGGTATGTGACAGGTTGAACAAAGAGGAAAGTGTGTGCATGAATATTGAGAAATCAAGTGGATCAGTTCTAGAAACTAATTATGAAGTGTGTACACAAGTATTTGAAATAGGGGATCAACAAGAAACTTGTTTCTTGTTTGATATGTTGCCCTATTTTGTTCCTATTTGTGGTGATGAAGCAGTTGGTGTTTTCTTGCATGAGGTTGAGGGTGAGATGGATGCATATGGTAATAACCAATCAGAGATAGATGTTGGTGTAGCCATGGGATTGCAGTGTGAAGAGCTTACCCTGGATTGTGAACATGGTGATCATGTGGATGCATATGAGAACCTATTCCTTTGGTGCAAGGTATGTTGTCTTCCCCATGCAGAATGTGCTTCAAGTGAGCCACATAATGATGAGATAAGAATGAATAAGGAAGCTGAAGTGTCTTAGCAATTTATTTGCAGCATCATATATGACATGGCAGATTTCTTAAGTGAACTTGAAATAGTGAGACAATTTGAAGAACTTGGTTCTTCACATGATCTTGTTGTTGGTTGTGTTGATGGTTTGGATTGCATCTTGAGTCATGCTTATGATTTAGAAATTGATGGGTGTAGCAGCACAGATGAAAGTTGTATTCAATAGTTTGGTGAAGGTACAAATGAATATGAATGTGGGATGTTTACCGACTCTTGAAGGCACTAGTGTTACCATATAGGTTGAGTCCTTTATGTGGGATATGGATGTAAGTGAACAGCAAGGCATGTTGATGCTTGAATTTCAACAGGTGGCAACTCAACTTGAAAGTATACCTAAGCTAGAATATTTGCAATTAGATTTGCAAGAAGATTTATCTTCTTTTGTAGACCAGCAGTGCATTTAGGCACATTTTTCCTTGCCATGTGAGTTGGAGGTGTTCTCCTTTTAACTCAATTTGCATGAAGAGGTCAGTAGGGATAGTGATATTGCAGTTGATGATGGAGGTTCGTCTTCACCCATCTCTTTTGATGCTGACTTGAATTTTATTTTCACACCACTTGTAGCTAGAAATTGTATGATGTGGATTGGAATAGGTCAAGAACCTATTACTTATGGTCATCTTGTAGCAGTGTTCATGGTGGAGCTAGCCTTGGCTTCATGAGCATTGGTTGTAGATTGCTACGTGCATGTGGTAATTTCCATTCGTTGCAGCTGGGTGGTGAATGTAGTCCTGGTTTGAGGGAGATCAACTCCTTCATTCAACCTGTCTTCAACAGAGGCAAGTAGTTTCAGTTGCCTTTTGCAGGCATGCCCTGCCTTGTGTTAAAATTTTGTTTATAATCATTATTCCTTTTGTGCCTGCATTTCCTATTACTGTAATTTCTCTTACTGTATATATACCTTTGTTGTAAATATGTGTTTTTTGTTTCCTTTTTGTGTTTTGCCTTTTTGGTCTGCCCGAAGATAGTTGGTTCTTGTTGTGCCTGCAAGAGGCACATGTCCCCAACCAGAAATATTGTTGCGACCTAGTTTTTCTATGCCCAAACTTGAAAGAGTCCTACAAAAATCCATCAAAATCCTAAGTTCTAATACCCCCCCTACATCTCTACATTTTCCATCAGTTATAAATGATCAAAGAAATCTAATATGGGCACTCCATGCAAAAATTATCCAAGAAAATACTCTTAAGTCCCTAAGGGCCTCTTCCTCGAAAAATCTCTAAGTAAAAGTGTTACCTTTCAACAAGTTTGTGAACCTACTAAAATATTGAAAAATGTCTTTCATGTATGTCTTCCTTTGTGTGTTTTGATAGTTTGATGATTTTGCAAACTGCTGAACTCGCCAAAATGGTTCATGGGTTTGGATTTTCACCAAAACACTCAAGTAGGAATAAGGAGGAAGAAATCCAAAGAAAGCCGAAGTGCAATGAAGAGAGAGTTAAGTAAAGTTTGCTTTTCGACAAGTTTGCCAATTCACAAATTTGTTGAAATGCTAAAAATGGGAAAGAGGAACTTAGAAGAGCAAGATGAAAGCAAGTGGCTTTCAATGAGTTCACAAGTTCATGAACTCGTCGAAACATTGAAAAGGAGAAAGAGAGCAAAGTTTGCAAGCTTGAGGAATCATCAATTCACTAAAGGATGAGAAGAAAGTAAAGGATGACAAATGAAGAAAAGAGATAAAGGTTTCAGCAAGTTCACCAGTTCGCGAACTTGCCAAAATACCAAAAATTGTTCATGCTTCCTCAAGTTCAATGAAAGAAAAAAAGAACAAGGAGGAGACAAAAGACAAGATGGTTCTCAAGTTTTAAAATGAGTTGAAATGTCGAATGAAGAGGGATGAAGAAGAAAAGCAAGGAAAGATAGTTTTCAGCGAGTTCAGAGGTTCGTGAAGCTCTCGATTCACCAAAAACCAATTTAAAAGAAAAGTTAAAATATTCAAAATCCTGCCAAGTTTTTAAGTGAGTAGTAACATGTTTTTAAAAGTGTTTTTCATGGGAGTTCTTGTGTGAATGTTGGCATACATCCTCAAGTGCCATAAATGTCTAGATCAAGTATGTTGGAGGTAGGTGGGATTTAATATAGATATTGTGAAGGTAGGTGGGGTTGTGATTCCCACCCAAATGTAGTAGTGCAAAATAATGCTATATATACATGTTCAGAAGATGTTTTAAGGGTTGGTCATTGAGCCTATTTCTGGAAGTGAAAGTGCTCACGGTGGACCTGGGGAATCAAATCATGATAGTCGGGTCTGCAAATGGAAGAATGCTTCTAATATAGGATATGAAGGGTCCTTAATGCTTTTATATAGTGGTATGTCTCCATGGTTGTTTGTAACTACTCAGGGGAATGTATAATCACAGTTATATGTTTTTCCTTCACCACATTTGTTGGTGTGATTGTAATAGAGATAAGATAAATGTATGACAACATTTTAATGGGATTCAAATATTTTGTGTTGGTCTTCTCTTTGTTGTATATGGGTTGTTTCAGTTCTTCTCAGGATTAATAAGTATGTCCATTGTATAAAATGCAATCTTTGATTTGTATGCAAGTGCACATATGGTTCTATTGATGATTATTTATTACATTCTTTACCTCTTTGTTATTCTTGACTCTATTGCCCAATGGAGTAGGCACCTATCCATATTGGTGAAGGATCAAACACTCACTTTTAATCAAATCCTCTGTCCTGCGTAGTTGTAGTTGGAGTAGGATTATATTAGGTTCTACATGTTGTTCATAATTCTATGTTATAACCAGGGACAAACCTCAATAAATACAAAACATTTTTAATTTTAGTGAATCATGTTCATGCATGCCTATGCCCTGTAAGTTGTGTATGTGAAGATAAGTGGATTCATCTTAGAGGATGCTATATTGTTGTCATTTATGGGTGCATCTATAGGGTACAATAATCAGTTTAAATATAGGTTTTATACAACCATTCATCTTGACCTAGTGACAGCCATGGCAGTCAAGTGTACATTGGGTGTGGTTGTGAGTGTTTATTGGTGTTCCTTTTTGTGCCTCTAGGAATATCCCTTTTGGATCTATCTAAGCCTGAAGTGTAGGAGAGCACACCCACTCTCATTAGTTAGCCTATAACCATCCATAATATGTTGATGAGCCCCTGTTTCACCTTCATGATGACACCCCCTGGCCTTGAAGGTAAGAGCATACTCTTTGATTTTGGATCTATGGTTTTTGGTCTTAACAAGGCTAATGTGTTAATATTTGATAGGTCTTGGCCCAATAGGTAGACTAAGAACCTCATATCTTTTCCCTCCCTTGATAGCCCACTACCATAGATCTTGAGGTTAACAAATCTTAGTTGTCATGGGTATCCAACCTTTAACAAAGAATAGTGTTATATATGTTGTAGGATAATAAAGGTAATAAACCAAAGTCAAAAGGCTTATGATATGTATAAACATGTGGTAATGTGAATATTTAACAAAGCAATGCAATGTGTATTGATTATATTGGTCAAGGGTAATGGACCTATGAATGCAATAGGGGGTTGTAACATTATGAGTCTATGCAATAATTAAATGTGTTAATGTGCAAACTTTGAGACTAGACTGTGGTAGGGGTTTTATTGTTATGAGAGTGATTTGTGTTAAGATAGTATGTACCTTGTCGATAGCTGTGAGCATAGGGTGAAACATATGAGTTGAACCCCTCATATGTTATTTAGTGCAATGTTTCCAAGATCAAGGGATCTTGTAAAGTTTTGTTGTCATCAACTTTTGATTGGCTATCAAGCATAATAGATGGTTGTTACAATTATTAGAATTGACAGTCTAACTTAGTTTAGGGTGATGGTAATAAACTTGTTTGTGATAAATTTGAATGGAATTTCTTGACTGTTTGCCCACCTTACCATGAATTTTGTATTCTTTACATAGTAAGCCCCTATTATTAAAAGTACTCTAAGTTGCCACCTATGAACTTTGAACTATGAATTAATATATGGAATTCAAGTTGAATACAAATCTAAACATGAAATGGATAGAATGTTTTGTATGTGAAACCATGATATGTAGGGATTGAATAAAATAATAAGAGAAACAAGGAGTTCATTATCAATTTATAACCCATAAGTTCAACCATAATTGTGAGCTTCTCTACAAACTATGGATCTTGAGATTATTTGAAGCCTAACCATAAAAATGACATTTATTGTGCTTAAAAATAAGATTAAGTGGAAAATTAAGCTGTCATGAAAAAATATAAATTAGAGACCTTGTATACATAACTGAGTATTAACACAGTCATATATTGAACAAGAAATTGTATCATTTGTAGGGAAAGGGTTGACATTATAATGAATTATTAATCTAAGGGATTCTATCTATGTAATTGTTGTACGGGATTCAAATTATCTTCAAAGATAATATTTTAATTTTTTATTAAAGAATTTGATGATAGGTTTTGATCTTACAAGGTCTTTAATTGAATCACATAAACTTAAAATGAGCACTTTATATAAGAATCTACTACATATAGAGGACATGGCCATGGAACAATATGGAGCACTACGAAGATATTATTGAATCAATTCTAATGTGAAAAAATGCCCTTGAAATTCAACTAGACTAATGAAGACCGTTGATTAAAACCAACTATTACCTTCTTGAAAATTCAACCAAGATGCTTATCACAACTAGCCTTTTGCAAACTATATTTAATGATGATTTTCTCAATGAAGAGATTCTTATTGGATATGAATTCAAACACTTGGTATTAGGATTATGTTCAACATATAGAGATTAAGACATAATAAGACACTTTCATATGGAAATGTGTCATTTGATGATAGCTTATTTGAACATGGATTAATGAGTAACTATTATGGGGCATGTTTAAGGAAAGTTTCTACAACCAAATTACTAATTTGGACTTGTTTGTTGATTTCAATGCTCTTATTGCTATATGGACCTAAATTAGTCCTCATCACTTCAATATTGTGAGGCCTACTTTTTCATTCCCGTACGTTTGACTATTTACTTTATTGTTGGTGATACATTTAGACTTGTGGGACTGTTGATCCCGAATTTCCAAACTATTAGACTTTATGTTGTATGTGGATTTGTTATGCTTAGTATGTTTACAATGTGTTTAGACCTGGATATTGCTTTACTGATGATGTTAGACATATGGTTATATTATGATGTTATGGGAAAACTAATTGGGTGATGTTAGATAGAAATTTGTTATGTGATTCAATCTTAGGAATGGATGTTTGGAATGCAGAATTTAGAATCTAAATTGTAATGTGACTTCCTTGATGCTTATATGAACTTGTGATATTTTATGCGAGTGTATGTTTCAATTTGCTTCGGCTATTATATATATGTGGAATTAACTTTTCATTTGAGTGCGTAGGTATTTCTAACAAGCCACCGAGATTGGAGATCATCCCACACACGATGTTGTTATTCTATGTGAAATCGATCTAGTTCCACGAGGAACCAAGATCAACTCTGTGCATGATGAAATTCTCTAATGTTGATTCCATGTTGTTAGTCAGGCTAAGTCTACCCCTCTTTTATTTTGAATTCTAATTAGTGTTGTAAGAATTTTTTTTTTTTTTTTTAAGTTATAAATTTTGAGACCCCTTTTTCATGTGCTTTAACTTAACCCTTGTTGCTCAAAATGAGCTAAACTTGACCCTGGGTTGTACCCCTTGGGTCTAGGGACCTTTTTGGCTTGGGTAACCCTAGGTAAACCTCCATTTGGTCACTTTAACTTCACCCTGAAGTAAAGTGACGAAATTGGAGGCATGGGAGGGAGAGGATGAGTGAGTCAAATACTCAACCTCATTCTTACCTTTTCCCTAGGTTGGGGATGACTCCAAGACCCCCCAATGGTGGAGGACTTTACTCCAAGTCTCTTCCACCATTGGTGAGGGTACCTTGGAATTGTGTGGTCCCTCTTAGGAGGAAAGGAATGGGGCACATGTGGCACCCATTCCCTATTAAGCTCCACTTTTCTCTCCCACATGTTTGGGAGAGGACAAGTGGAAGGGAGAGAGACTTTGGGATGGGTGAATGACATGTATCACCACCCATTCCATGGGTCTTGCTTGTAGTTGGGAGGAGGAGTGAGGAGGTGACAAGTGTCACCTCCCCATTCCTCAAAGCTCATGGGAAGAGCTTATTTTAATCCCACTTGGAGAAGGGTATAGTTTGTTGAATTTTTGGCAAATTTTATTGTTTTGAATTTTACTTTAGGGAAGAAGTTAGAAGGAGTTTTGTGGCTTATGTTGGAGGAGTTGGAGAAGCTCTACATCAACCATCTACCAAATTGGGTTTTTAAGGTTGGTTTCAAGGCTAAGGCCTTCCCTTATGTATTTTTATTTGTTTGTGTGATGCTATGTGTGAGATCTATTTTTGAGTTTTTATTTGTTGTTGTGGGGAAAAATTGTAAGGGTGTTGTAAGAGCCTCTCCCACTTGGGAGAAGATGCTCAACAAGTGTGGGGTGGGGGATGAGTGAACCTCCTCGAGGTCATTTCTTTGATTTTGTGGTGTTGTAAGCCTTGAGGGCAATATGTGGATAATTGCAATATGTGAAATGGATTGAGAGCCAAATGGAAGCTTTGTGGAAATTATGTTTAAAAGTGTTGGCTTGAGGCCTTAAGAGGTATTTGTATTGGGATATTTGTAGGAGTGGAACTCTTGAGTTGAGTGTTGTCCACTCTCCTACCCCTTTGAACTTATCCTGAATGAGTTCTTGTGTTGTGTTAACCATGGGAGTAAATTTGTGTTTGGTTGTTGAATGCCTTGTTGTGATGTGGAATGAGTTCACAAGTGTGTGGATGACCTCCCTAGCTTGGGGGTGACCCTCTTACAGGTCTATGGTAGGGAGGAGAGCAAGTTGTTGTGGCTTCTTGCCCCTTGTTGTGTTAAGGCAGGTTCTTTGGAGCTAAGTTTGTGAAGTTGGAGAAAACACCATTATTCTTGGAGTTGATATCCTGTTTTCTCTTTAGCTCTTGTGAGAGAGCATGGGCAATTTAGGAACTTGTATATTTTGTTAGTTGTTAAAGAGAAGAGCATTGTTCTCTCTCTTGTTGTTAAAAAAAAAAATTATTTATTTTGTGTGTAAGCTATTTACCTTGAAATAGAAATTTAAAATTTGTTAGTTTTAATGCTTATCATTCAAAAATGTCGAAGGAAGAAAATTTGTTTTTTTAAAGCTTTTTCATTTGCATGTCTATTTTAAAATATCAATTAGTAAAGTTGTGATTTTGGTTGTTGAGATAACATGAAAATTTGTATTTAGTTCTCATGAGAAAGAAAATTAGTGGATGTTATGTATTAAAAGTATCTACTTAATTTCATTGTTTCTTTCCTTTAAAAATGCAAATATTAATAATACAATGAATATATTTTGTTAGAAAAATGAGTTCCTTGCCTTATAGAAATTTGATTTAAAAAAAAAAATGTATAACCTTGCCTATTTGTTTAAAGAGAAAATTTGTAAAGTGATTAGAGGGAAAATTAATATATATATATATATATATATATATATATATATATATATATATATATATATATATATATATATATATATATATATATATATATATATATATTAAATAAAACTTAAATAAAGAAAAATAATAAAAAAAATTGTTGAGCATAGGAGAAGGGCTGCGTTTAGCAGCCGTTGTTTGTATTACAGTGAGTATAATGTAATGAAATTTGGTGGGGGGGTTCGAACCCCCCACCACCTTATGTTTTGTGTTTATGGGTGTGGGGAGGGGGGCGGAGCCCCCACCCACACCCTATCATATGGGATGTGGGTGGGGGCTCCATCCCCCTCCCCACACTCCCCCTTAACCCAAATACCCCGTCGCTGCCCCTTAAACCTGCGGACTCCCCGCGACTCGCCACCAGTCTCCTCTGCCACACCAACCCACAATCTCCGCCACCACAGTTTGCACCAATAGCTCTGCCTTAGCATCGCGGCCATTCCTCTACCGCTTCCCTTATACACTGCAGCCTCTTCCTCACAGCGCCACCCTCCACAGACCTGCCACAAAAGAAATTTGGAGATTTAGCATTAAACAATATATATATTTCTTATTATTGAACCAAGAGAAAACAAAGAGGAGAAAATGAGAAATGAAAAGAATAGGGTTAGGGCTTTTGCCCATAAGGAAATTAATTTTTTAATAGAGAGGATTTTTAAGGCCTTGTATTTTAAAATTGCCCTTATTTTCTTTTTCCATTTTCTTTATTATTTTCCTCCTTGTGCTTTAAAATTTAATTTTTTTTATGGGTTATTGTGATTAATAAAATGGGCAAAACCTTATTCTTTTTGGAATATTATTTTTATTTGTTAGTGGATGTTAATAAATAGATTAGATCACGATTAGAGGAATTTTATATTTTATTGAATTTTAATTTGATTTAATTTTTGAAGAAAAGGATTTATTTGATTCAACTAAATTTTACACAATTTAAATATTGAGAGGTAGTTATTTTAAACAATCGGGTTAAATCTTAGATTATAAAGCCTAACTCGACGAGGACGATATAAACTACATCGTTATTAATTAGAATTTAATATTCTTTTTAATCTTGTTGGGGCAATTTAATTAACAAATTGAAATTAAACGTTGTTTTAAATCCAACTCGAGAACCTAGTAAACTTTTAAAACAAAGTTAGTAAAACCTGTTTATGAGATCTGATCTACCAAGAAATTAGGAATAATATAAATGATGCAAAGATAACTCTGATTGATCAAAAAAGTGAAGAAGAACAAATTGATCGAGCTTTGTTGAAAAATGTTTTAAATTATAGAAAACGTGAAGGAGAACAGATTGATCGAGCTTTGTTGAAAAATGTTTTAAATTATAGAAAACGTGAAGGAGAACAGATTGATCGAGCTTTGTTGGAAAAAGTTTTAAATTATAGAAAACATGGAGAACAAATTGATCAAGCTTTGTTGAAAAAATGTTCAATTAACTTATTTAACTGATCTACCATTTCAACTAGTGAGATGTAGGTAATATAAACCAAACCTTTAAACCTTCGATCAAATTAGTTTTAGTTCAATAAACCCTAATCACACCTGTGAGGTGTTATGCTGCCAGATTTTTTTGAAATTTAGGGTTTAGCTAGGTTAGTGAAATTTAACCTTGTTTGGGAATATAATACTATTTTTTGCCGAGTATCATTTTTTGATTTTTGGATTTTATCATCCTCTTATGCACTTGATTTTTGGCTATTGATTTTGACTTACGTCAAAATCCTTTCATTCACATAGGTTAGCTTAGGGTTTTGATCATTGATCCTAACCCTAATGGCGATGTTAACCATGTCACATAGAGCCCCTAGTTGGCCTTCATTACGAATGGTATGCACAAGTGAACGCATTACCCAGCATTCAACTATCATGTTTACGCCTTAAGCGTAACGCCACTGAGCACACTTACGCATGCGAGGGGGTTTCTAGAGAAGCGTGGAATTTTTTTTGATATTTCATCTCATGACCACATGACAAATGTGGACATGACACGGGTGATGTGTGTCGTGACTGCATGGGAAATGTGGGCATGACAAATATTTTGCCCTTTCTTCCATTGGGATTGTGAAGAGGAGCCTTATCATTGTAAAATTTAATAAAATATTTTGTGACTAACTAGGTGGGAAAATTTTCTAAGTTTTTTGGCTAGGGATCTATTTAAACCTGGTGAAATTTTATTGTAAAGGGTGAGAAACTAGACTTTTATAGACAATATTTTGAGTTTTCTTAGTTTTTTTTAAATTTTTTCACTAGTGTTCCAAACATCAACTATCCTATTCTAGTTTCAATTATGCAATTCAATTGAGTATTTGATGAATTCAATTGTGTTGCATATCATTTATGTCCTGTTGGTGGTGAGATATTTTGTGTGGTCAATATGAGCATTCTAATTTAGTGCTTTATAAAAGATCTTTAGAACGAAGGATGTAAAAATTCCTATACCTAATCTATGAATTAATATGGTGGTTGTGTTAATTTCTCTTCATACTCAATTTTCCCCTTTAGAGACTATACGTTCTTATGTTCTTAACTATTAGGATATTGGTCAAGCAAGATGGGTTTCATTAGATTTGTTTGCTTCACAAGATCATATTTGACATCAACATAAAACAAGCTCATTTCCACTCTCTCTCGGCCCTTATCTTTTATAATTTATTTATTAATCTATTAGAGTTAGTAGTAGATTTACAATTTGAATTATAATTTATATTACGAAATGAAATTGTGCCCTATTTTAGAAAAGCTAAATTCATTTCGTTGTAAGGAGTTAACATTATTTATTTTGATATGAAAATGATGAATGATTATAATGGAATCAATCTTCAATCAATTGGAATCCTTTGTTACATCTTAATTTGTTTATTTGTGTCTAGTTGCGATAAGATTTTGTGTTATTTTTATCTTAGTTTTCACCATAGCCTTTGATTGAAATAATGAAAACATTAGCTTATGGGTTACTCAAGCATGCCAAGACCTGGTGATATAAACCTTCGGAAGATTTTTCTCCTTTCAAGAAAGGTCAAGTAGATTTCTACTATGTCTAAGTTGGTGAGTCAAGACATTCATCAACACCCAACACACTCCTTCTTGGAAGATGCCCTCACTATTTTCTACCCACACATAAATGGGGAAAAAAAACATTTAAATCCTTTTCTAATACCAATTGATGTCTCTCACGCCTCTCTGTAATTGTAGGACTTCCTATCACACCTACAACAATCCAATAGAGCTTCTAAAAGTCCCACTTTGTAAGGAAAACCCTTTCTCTAATACCACTTGATCTAGTCTAGGCTAGGGGTTCCAATGAAGGATGACCTAAACCTAGTAGCCTAATACTCATTTAACAAACATACATATTCAATGCAAGCAAACAACATGCTTGCATTAATTTATGAAAATTTATGTCTGTTAAAGGAATATAACACATCCAAAAAAAATCCTAAATATACTATTCAATAATGAACTACAAGCCTATTGTTAATCCTAGAGGGAAGATGCTAAAAATTTAATCCTTCTCTTTTATTTCCCCTATCTCTTCGCTTTATATAGTTAGTCTCTCAACTCATCTCTCCTATCTTCTTCCTCTATTTCTATGGAGGATCAACTCTCTTTAACTGAATTAGTTTGGCCTCCTTTATCCTAGAGCTAGTCTCATTATTCTCTTCCTCATAACCTCGTATCCTTATTTGTCTGGATCTATTGAGAATAGGGATTCTTGCCTCTTGAAATAACTACCTTAGAAACTATCTTCTTGGAACATGGTCAATTTTATTGCAAATATAATGGATGTTCCAAAATGAAACTACAAAGATTCTAACTGCTAACCAAAATGCCCACACACATCTGTAGAAATAAAGAAGCCTAAATGATCAAGATAATGGCTTGATTATTGGCCTATGCTCAAATTTCATGCTCTAACTTGGTCATTCTATTAATGCAATGCTTTCTTTGTTTTCCCAAGAGTCTTTTGAGGTCATCATTCATGTGCTCTATCCACCACAACTCATATCAATGCATTATCCTTTATTTGAAATCTCCCTCCAACAGCCTTGGTGCTAAAAGTTATATATACATGCCTATTTGGTGTGTTATGGGTTGGTCATTGAGCCAGTTTTCTAACTGCATAAGTGTCTTAGGTTGTTATAGGGTATCAAGTGATGCAAGTCTTGTCTATAAGGGGACAAGATACACATTGTAACTCATAGGAAGGTCATTTCATGAACACAATGTTTGTAAATGGATGTATCTATGGTAGTCTATAAATATTCAGGGTTTTCTTGAACCTAGTTGTGGGTCCTCTCTTTCCACATTTGTTGGTATGAATGTAGTAGAAGTTAGACGAATGTGTGACAACCTTCTAATTCATTGTAAACTAGTTTGTAATGGTATTTCTTATGTTTCATGTGGGTAGTTGTAGCATTGAGATCATATTATTGAGCATGTCCATTTGCATGAAGTGTTATCTCTAAATTGTATGCATGTGTACATGATCTGGTTCCATTATGTTCTTCAAGTGTATCCTCTTCTTCCTTGCATGATTATGACTCTATTGCCTAATGGAGTAGGAACTAGTGTAATTGGTAAAGGTCCAAACATATTTCAAATTATTCATGTCTCTATCCTTGTTAATTTAGGAGTATATTAGAGTCCTACATGCTCTCATGATCTAGTATTATAACTTATGGAACATTGTAAGTTATAGAAAATTGCTTAGATAGTTAGAGGATCATGTTATGCATGCCTATCTAGACCTTGCCATTGGGTATGACAAGTTAAGTGGAATCATTTGTGAGGATATTGTATTTTTTTATATTTGGGTGCATATGGAATGTTGTAGTTATCAACTTAATAAGAGGTCTTACATGCAACTAGTTACTCTTAGGCTTAGGGACAAATCTTGGGGTCAAGCATACATTAGGTATAGTTGTACTTGGTTTAGCCTTGTTCCATCTCATTCGATAGATGTTCCATTGAGAATACCTCTGGTAAATACCCTCTTATGTTTAGCTAAGCTCAAAGATGAAGATAATCCTAGCCACTCATAATCATTGGTCCATTCATGCTACAGTCTAATCATAATTCTTGCCCATCACCATGTTGACACTCCCTAGGTGTTGACATATGCCTTTAGGAATAATGGAGATACATTTTTAGCACCAATAACATGGAATTGTTGGAATTGTTGCTAGGGATGTGTAGAGAAAAAAGCCCTACATTTTGTTGTGTTCTTTGTTTTGCTTAGGAGATGATTTGGGATTCAATTTTTGTAGTATACTTGCTAATACACATTGGGAGGCATCAATAAAAATAATGGAGTTTGTGACAGTTCCTTTTCCTATCAAAGTTTCTATCAGAGTAAACAAAAGAAAAGAGCTCCATGTGTCACATTGGCGCATTCCCTAAATATTTTGATAGTCGCAACTAGTTTCCTATTGCATCATTGGCTAGAACTTTCCACGCGGCATCACCACACATCATTTTGGACTGGTAGGTGATGATAGAATCTCTCGTTGTGCTATTTTTTAGAACTATGAAAGTGGAATCCACGTGTTCACCTCCCGCACCTTTGCAAAGTTAACAGTTCTGACATAGTTTCATGTTGCACCATTGGCCCAAGGTAGACATGCAACATCACCATGCATAAGATGAAGTTTAACTAATAAAATAGCATACATTTTGGTGGGTCCTATTAGAATCTACGATGTGTCAAACTTTTAGAGTCATTTGATGGGGCCCAATGGAGAAAGAAAGAAGTAGACATGTGGCATCACCATGCATCTCTATGGGAAAAGATTTATGATAGATGTTTCCTGTTGCACTATTGGTTGAGCCTCATTTTCACGTAGAGCCTATTTCTTCATGTAGATTATTGTTTCTAAGCTGTAGTTTGAACTAATATCAGCATTTTCTATGCTTTTGATGTTTTAGTTAGTTGTTGGTCATCTTTTGCAATCTCTGGTTAGAGATTGGGTTAAATAGGTTTGTAGTTGTTGTTATTAGGGACGATAAAAAAAATTCAATAGAACAATAAGGACTAAAAAGGCCTTGACAAGCATTTCTCAAAAAAGATCAAATATTGTATGCCTGTGCAAACTTTAGCCTTGTATACTTGGTTCTCCAATCAACAATGAAGAGAAATGACATTCTGTGCCAGTTTATTCAGGTTCTTATTTATCATACATGAAGTATTGTGACTTATGTGATCTATTATTGATTGATAACATCTAGAATCTGTTGTGAAATCATGCATGTATGCTCTTTGAAAGCCATGATTCATTTGTTATTATTAATAATTGAAATCATTGAGTATTTTCATTTCCAAAGTCTAAGATCTACTTCAATGCATCGCCATAGTTAAATTTATGTTTATGGTTATTCATTTTTCAACATTTCTTTCTCTTTCCCATATATTAAAACAAAGAAGAGTCAGCTTCTATAAAACCTGGAGGTCATCTCATAAATCACGTCCCACATTTTGAGATTTCCCATTATTGTTGGTTATATGCAAATTTAATCATCAACAGTTTTTGGCACACCTAGTGGAACATCTTTAGTCGCCTGGTTAAAGGTCTGATAGCATAAACCAAGGGCCTACTATGATGACTCGTTCAACCAGTAACCCAAGACTTCTAGTTCTGCCATTGGTGATTGATACTCGAAGAAGGACAACCAGAGTAGGCACATCAGTAGCAAAAATGGTTGCACTAGCACCCCCTAGAAACTTTGTTATTTGGAATAATGGGAGCCCACTTATTCCCCCAACAATCCTTGATACATGGGATCTTATCTCAACCAATGCTCTAAAGGCACTCCTAAAATTCATGGGAGAAGGTTTTAAGACTCCAGCTGAGCATTTGCAGTATGTGGCAGATGTATGCACTGTGCATCATGTGATGGAGTAGATTGTGGCTTTGCGATTACTCGCTGCATCTTTCTAGGGAAAATCTCTAGACTCGTATTGGTCTCTCCATCCAAATTCTATCAACACCTGGGATCAATTGGGAGGCCTATTTTTTAACAAATTCAATGACAAGGGAGATAGGTTATCCATGTTGCAACAATTGATTACTATCAGAAGAGCTCCCTAGGAGGCTATAACAAATTTGAACACAAGATTCCAAAAGATGTGGCAAAGGATTCCAGTGGTGGACTGACCCCTAGTAGGTATAGCAATTGTCTTCTATTTAAAGGCTTTTAATTTAGAAATAGCAGTTATGATTCAATCATTAGGAGGACAGACTCTTCCAGCTGCCTACGATTTGGCTATAAGGGCTAAGAATAGTTTCATAGATGCTGGAAAAAAATTTCCAAGACCCCCTATGCCTATATTCCCTGAATTGTCCATACCCACTCAACAGAAGGTCCTAATCTGCTACAGTCTAGCCCTTCCATGTATATATCCTATATCTCAAGCCCTACCAGCCTCAGTATCAGTGCCTTAGGCATCTAAAATGGAAGATATGAAGAACATCCTGTAGAGTTTTTCAAATGAAATTATAAACTTGAAAAGGCAACAGATCACTTATCCAAGGCCCCCTTACCAAGGTTTCGAAGGAGACAAACCTCCTTACCAATCCAATCTTTACCAAGGAAACCAGAGGCTAGGTCCATCACAACCATCAAATCAAATTGTCCTAGTTCTGAGACCATTGCAAGATGATGCACCTAACTCTCATCAAGAATTAGTTGAGGGCAAGAACAATTTGGCAAAAGAATCAAATGTTTGGTTTTTTTCTTGCAATAATGCTCATATGCCCAAAGATTGCCCCAGGGGAAACTTGCAACAGAAAGTGGTAGAGCAAAGAAGACAAGCAATGTAAAGAGAAATGCAACCGGTACAGTATCAATATAAATCACACGACATGCAAAATGCGGTCCTAGTAGCTCAAATGCAAGGATTGTCTATAGAGCAAGAGGCAGAAATCACTCCAGAACACACACTTTTTTCATGGGTTGAAGAAGAAGAGGTGGTGTTTGCAAATGATGCTTCCACTTCAAAGGCTCTACAGGTACAATTCAATTACTATACTTAGTCTAAAAGGAATATTGTTGAGGTTCCAGAAAGCACACCATTTCCTAAAGTTACTTTCAGAAAGAGTGCAGTGATTCAGGCCACCCACCCACAAATACAGAAGTAGGATACTGTCGTAATAGTACCAAGTAATGGTGTTGCAAATCAATTGGATGAAAGGATAAAATATCCTAGTTTTCTCTAGAGATCACAACCACTAGGTCCATTGAACATGGTGGAGCAATTAGAAAGGACATCTGCTAATGTCTCAATATGGGATGTTTTATCAATCCTAGAACAAAAGACTCTACTTTAAGAGGTACTAAATGAGTAGAAAAAACCAGTGAACATAGTTCATGCAGGGTGTATTGGCAAAACAAAGGGTTGACCAAAGAACAACCAAAGACTCCTCAGTAAAATCTGATAGCTTCTCTAGTGATTTCGAAGGTGGAAGGCAGTAAAACTAAACCTACTCCCTTTTATTTGACTCCCATAGTAAGGAAGAAATTACTGCACAATTCTATGATAGACTTAGGCACAAGTGACACTGTGACGCCTAAACAAATAGCAGATGCTCTTCAAATAAAGTATGAACCCATGGAAAAAGGGGTGATGCAATTAGATGGGAAGAAAGTACAAACAATAGAATTCCTCAAGGAACTTCCACTTACATTGTATGCATGCCCAAATATCACTGTGCTATAAAAGGTTTTTGTAATATAGATATTCCCCTGGTCTTTGGCTTATGCCTATCTAGAGATTTTACAACCAAAATTGGGGGTTATCTTTCTTTAGATTCATCTCATCTGGTTCTAAGAACCAAATATGGTTCCAAGATGAAAGTGTTATTAGAACCATTGCATAAATAGCATATTTTTGAGGATGTGATTACAAATTTTGAAGCGACACATGTTGTGATCACTAAAGATGAGAGGCTCAATATGGAAATGTTCGATGAGCAAGATGTACTAAGTAGCAAATTAAATGAAGAAGAAGAGATGCTTCTGTTAGAAGCTATGCAAAATGATCCTTTTGGGAATTATGATTCCACTGGGTTGGGAACATATGTGATTGTTGAAGAGTATTTCTCGATTCTAGAAGTGACTAAGGTGCCAAGGAAAGAAGAGCAAGCCTCAGAGGGAGATTCTATTCTCTGGACCTTACAATTTGACAACACCAAATGCAGAAATGGTTCAAGGGCTAGTGTATGTCTTGCGTCACCTGAAGGAGAAAATATTCTTAGAGATTTCTAATTCCAATTTAGTTGTACAAATAATGATGCAAAATATGAAGCTCTAGTCCATGGCTTAATCCTTGTTGAGAAACTAGGAATCAAATAGTTGAAAGTGTTTGGAGATTCTGAATTGGTAATCAAGTAGGTCCCAAGAATGGTAGCGGCTAAGAATGTAAGGATGAGCTCTTATCACCACCAAGTGTGGGAACTAATTAAGGGATTTGATTCTTTTAATTTTCAAGTAATTCCAAGGGCTCAAAAAACTAAAGCTGATAAGACGACACAAATTGGGGCACAGTTCGACCCGATGAAGGATATTTGGGTAAATGAAAATGCAGTAAAGATGATTATCTAGTTGGTTGTCCCAGATAATGGAGATCATTGGCAAGTCTTTGACAATGATGCTTAGATCTCTTTATTTCTACAACAATCAGGTGAGTTTGCTGACCAACTCCAACCTAGAATAAAGAAGCTTATGGTGACCATATAGTTCAATTGAAGATGAATAAGCTTCTCAAAGGACTTATGACAGTGGAGAATCTCTTTGATTCTGATGATGCTAAATTGGACAAGAGAAGATTTGTAGCAAATAAAGATGATTATTCTAAGTTAGAGGTCAGAGAAGCCAAGAAAATCAAGGTATGAAACATCACTACTCAAAATGAAAGAAATAGGTTAATCTCCTTGTGTGACAAATATGATAAGGTGATAGCTAGGAATTACGAGGATCTTTGGGGTTATGACAAAGAGGTAGTTTAGCATGCAATAGAATTGGTTGAAAGAGTGAAGCCAGTCCGACAAAAGTAGAGGCTTGTGAATCTAGAAATTGAAAATCTTATGGCACATGAACTTAAGAAGTTGATTGAATCCAAAAGTATCTTTCTAATCAAGCATTCAATGTGGGTGTCAAATTTGGTCTCAGTCTGAAAGAAAAATGGCGAAATCAGACTTTGTGTTGATTTTCAAGATTTTAATCGTGCATCTCTCGAGGATCATTATCCTCTTCCTTCAATGGAACATATTCTCCAAACAGTGGTAGAGGTAGAAAGGTTCTCTTTATTTGATGGATTATTAGGGTACAACTAGATATGACTAAAAGAACAAGACCAACACAAGACTACTTTTACTACAAAATGGGGAACTTTCACTTATGCGAAAATGCCTTTTGGTCTCTCAAACACCGGAGCTACCTTCCAGTGCGCTATGGATATTTCTTTCAGTGGGTTGATAAACAAGATTATTCTAGTTTATTTGGATGACCTCATTGTGTTCACCAAATCTAAAAAGGATCATTTTGATCATGTTGAAATGATGTTTCAAAGGTGTTAGGAGTTTGGAATATCTCTTAATCTAAAGAAGTGTGTTTTTGGTGTACTACAAGGTAAGTTGCTTGGGCATATTGTTTCTAAGGAGATGATCTCAATAGACCCAATTAGAGTCAGGGCCATCATAGATTTACCCTTACAAGTAAATAAGTGTTGGGAATTAAGGTGTCTCCACCTTTGCAAATTCCTAGCATTATTTATTTATTGCCTAATATTGTATTTACTTGCACATTCAGTTTGGTCACTTAGTTGAGGTGGCACGGTGACATGTCATCTTACTTGGAATGTGACTTGGTTGGTCAAGTCAAACCTACATGGATTTGGGCATCCCATTTGAGGTGGCACTATTATGCAATGTGTCAGCATCTTGTGGTATGTGAAAGAGGATATTCCATATGACAGAATCTATGACGCGTAAGAGCCAAGTTTAGAGATTCCTATGACAAGTGGTGACAAGTGTCGGTGAGTATCTTTGCATGAGGGAAAGGCATATTTGGGTGGCCAAGTTGGGCTATGACATGTTGTAAGAGGAATATGCTATATTTAGCATTGTATGATGGATTCTCTTACAACATTTAAGGTTGTTATGTCAGGAAAATCTATGATAGTTGTAAGATGCGTAAGAGCATCTGTCATAGTCTATTTTTAGCCTTGGAGCGCTCCATGTTGGGAAAGTCAAATCTGCCATGTATGACAAATGTAAGGGATGTATTGGCAGCAAGGACAAGTGTCCTTTGATGCAGGATAATGGCCATGTGACCAAGGTGGATGCCTATCCCAAGATGCTTCCAGAATATGCCTTGTAATCTCTATATATTGCATAGTTTGGAGTTATAGTTGCATAGTGTTTTTAGAGGTACTATTATGCTACTGGAATAACTCCATATTCAACATTTGAAGACTCTTGGAAGAACTTGCATTGCAAGTGTATTGTAAACTGTAACTATTTCAGATAATACATTGTGCAAGTTTTAGAGTGTGGGGTTTTTCACCTGAAAAGGTTTTCCCCACGATACATCTTGTGTCTACTTCTCTCTGTCTACATTCTTGTATTGTGTTTTCTTTTGTAATATCTCTAATATTAGTTTAATATTGCTGCAATTGTAAGGGCTAAAATGAATTTGCATACCTCTCCCCTCATTAGATTAGTTTAGGAAGCGATTTCCGCACACCTAGCTTCCTTTCAATAAGAAGGCAGTGTAGTCTTTCTTAGGAAGGATCAATTTCATGAGTCATTTTATTACAGATTTTGTTGAATTGGTTAAGCCCATCACTGTGATGTTGAAGGACCTAAATTTAAAATGGACTCCGAAGGGCAAGTAGGCCTTCGAAAGGGTCAAAATGGCTATCTCTACAGCCTTGATTCTAGTCAATCTAAAATTCTTCAAAGATTTCATGATGTATGCATATGGAGGGGAACACAATTGATTTCTTTTCAAGAACCTTGAGAGGGTATGAATCTAAGTATAACTTTGTATAAAAACAAGCCTACGCAGTAGTAAAAGGCTTGAAGAAGTTCCAACACCTGGTAACTGCGAATAAGATCATAATATTTATGGCTCATCCAAGTGTCCGCAAATATATAATTGAAGGATAAATTATTAAGAAAAGAGCAAACTAGATTACTAAGATATTATAATACAATGTGGAAATCAAACCAACTAAACTTGTCAAAGGGAGGGGACTCCGCGAGTACATAGCCTAGAGTCTGAATCCTACAATAGAGCAAGAGGAAGCTTCAGCAATGGCACTGGTAAATCAAGAAGATTACTCTGGCTCATGGATAATGGATAGAGTGTGTTTTATGGAGATAGGGCAATATCTGAGTTAGCTACCTCTTCATAAAAGGAGATTCTATAGGTTGCAAAGATCCAACCACTCTTTGATTGGAAGTTTTCTTTTCAGATGTAACTTCAATGGCATTTTATGTAGGTGTGTGGAAAGAGAAAACATTGATAAGATTCTATATGATCTACAATATGGGACATCTGGAGGGCATTTCTTGACCAAAACTATAGCAACTCAAGTACTTTGTGCAGGGTATTATTGGCCTACCCTTTTTTCAGATTGTCATGAGATGGTGAGAAAATGTCAACAGTGCTAGTTCTACTCAGGGAAAAGGAGAAACGTAGCTATGCTTCTCAGTCCAGTTATGGTTGAAGAACCATTCACCCAATGGGGTATAGACTTCATAGGAATGATTAACCCAATGTCTAATGTGGGTTACAAGTGGATTCTTATGACGATGGATTATTTCACTAGATGGAGTGAAGCGGTGCCATTAAAAGAAGCCATAGAGAACATTATCCTAAGTTTTCTGGAAGAAATTGTTATCAAGTTTGGTCCTCCAAACATGACCATATCTGATAATGCTAAGGCATTCCTAGGATCAAAAATTTTAGAATTCACCCTGAAAATGTCATTTTCTTGAAGACATCTTCAAACTATTATCCTCAAGGGAATCATTTAGCTGAATCAACAAATACGAACCTAATCTGACTCATTAAAAGGATGGGTGCAGATCACTAGAAAGAATGGCACAAGTACCTGAAAATAGCATTATGGGCAGATCGAATCACTCGAAAATAGATCATCAAGTCATCTCCGTATGAGTTGGTATATAGAAAAAGGGCCTCAATGCCTATATCAATTGAGATTTTGACACTACAGCTTATCAATAAACTTGATATTGAGGAAAATGGGGTGATGCAGGTGAGACTCACGGAATTGATGGACCTTTAGGAGAAGAGGGAATCAGCCTATGATGCAATGTTTGATCGCCAGTCAATAGTAAAACAATGGTTCGACCAAGGAGCTACAGAGCCAGGTTTCAAAGTGGGAGATTTCATTCTGACGTGGGAAGAGAGAGCTGCCAAACCAGGGCAACATGAAAAGTTTAATTCCCTATGGAGAGGTCCCTTAAATATTATTGTCTACAAGCCAAGTAATGCATATGATTTGGAAGATGCAAATGGGGAGGTTTCAAATATCCTTGTTAATGGGGTCTTCTTGAAACATTATAATTAATCAAGATTACGACACTCATATATAGTTAATCTTAGTTGCAGTGTTTTTCTATGAGGTTGTTATTTCCTACCTCTTTTTAAATAAGTGTTAATCACACAATGTCTTAGTTTTCAATAAAACCATTGAGAGATGCCACATGTTTGTTCCTTGGCAAGAGTTTTGAGTTGCTGCATGAAGAAATGACTCAACTACTAGAAGTAATTAAGCATTAAATGGCAGAATCTTCTCAAAGGCAGCGCCATCATGGAAATCTTTGAAATGTCCAATGACAAGAGGTTCAAACGTGCAAATCCAAGTTAGTTGTGAGAAAGCACCAATGGTAGGGTCAAAGTCATAAATGCACATGAGGGGAGTGTCTATATAAATGAAATCTCAAAACTGAATGGTCATTTGTGAAGCAATAGGGCTGAGAAATTTTTTAGAGAGAGAAGCAAGGCATTTTGTGAGCCGTATTATGATCGTTTAGAGTTTTCTTAAAGGTTATTGTTGATTCAAGGCTGAAGACTCTGCTACAGAATGGAATTGTTAGACCCAACTTCTAGAAGTGAAACTTATAGGAGAGTAAGGTCTTCAGTGATGAAGAAAAAGTAGGAGCTCGCCATAGAATTGGTGAGCAAAAAATCATATGCTTCTGCCCATGCACAGCCTAAACCCAAATTGTCAAATGTTAAGGAGCTCATGAAGTGTCGTGATTCTACTCTAGTTTTTGATCTTGTGGATCACATATTTGATCCTGTATTGTCAAAGAATACCAAGAACTTGAGAGAAGGATCCCATGCCCGCATGCTTGAGAAATTTAAGGTAGGAGACTCAGAAACTTTTAGTATAAGGCTATGGATTTCTAGGCTAGCTCAGTTTTTGGTCCCTCCGGATCACCCTTGTCCTGAACTAGTTGATGCTTGCATTCAATGTTATGATCAGGACACCAGAATTGTCGCAGGGAGGAATCTCAAAATAGTAATTGATGCACTGGCTGTGAGGGATATGTTAAGGATTGAGTATGAAACTGCAATAGATTTCAGTAGTTTTGTAAAGCTACATAAAATTTGGGACACGAGGGATAATCATTTAGGTTTCTTGAATGCGAAGCTCTGTTTGGAACCAACCAACATAGTGTTTCTGCCACTACCCATTGCATTATCTAGTTTCACCTATGATGTACAAGATGTGTGCTCCATGTTGGCCTTCATCTTTAGCTTCGATGATGATGTTAATGTGCATGACTTTCAATTAGGCACCATCTTCCGCCTCAAAACAGTCACCAAGAAATAAGCTTATAGAATGGACTTCTTAGAAGTCATAGCTGATATATTATCTTATCAGTTGGATAACTTTAGCCACCAGTAGTTTTTCATGTATACATCATTTTTGTTGCATTTAATGTTGTTTCAGAATCCCTAATTTTTACAGCCTCACATGTAGCTGGCAATGACTAATGATTCAGTCGATGGACAAAAGATAATTCCATTTTTGGCATGGACTCACCTCCTATTGGCTATTGTCGATTATTATGAATTTTTTGAATGTTTTATGTCTCCAACTCTTATTGATCTCAGCTTGGATCACATAACCTTTAGGGTGAGTGATAAGCAAGGGGCATATTGTCTAGCACTCATATACCCTGTGACTAGTTCTTCAGGGCTCACTATGCAATACTCATAGTCCATGGTTTCAAAGAGGAACGATTTAGTTGCCCAATTTTTTTACTGATAGGATCATCACAATTGAATTGGCTCGCTAGTTAGATGTGGTAGATTCTTAGTTTGGGGCTGGGAGAAAGAAAAAGGCTATATATGACATTCCCTTCTCTACGGGAGGTATTACAGTGATCAAGAGGCAAACTGAACATTTGTTGATGTTGAAACTAGTGGACTTGGGTCTTGATTGGGTAAAGGACCAATGGCAATATGACCTGGATGGTGTTATGAATAAATGGTTATCTCAATCAAAGTCTTCGATTCCTTTTGAACATCAAATACACCCATTCTTTAAGGCTATAAGATTGCCTATGGTTGACACTGATGATGTTTATGTGGAGTTGAATCAAATTCCATCCAAGTCTTAGCCTCCATGCGAAGAATTGAATCAGACTAAGAGGGCTTATGATCCTTGAAAATTAATGACTCATGGTCTTAGGACTGTTCTTTTAAAGGATGACTAGAGTACTGAGAAAATCAATGCCTATTGGAAGTATAGGCAAGAAATTTTTGAGATGGAGAGAAATTTTGGTGATGTTCCCATTGATGAGGAATGACAGTAGATATGGGACAAGGAACATGCAGAGCCTACTTCACCTTATTATGTAAGCAACATTTTTGGAGAGGAAGAGGAACATGAAACTAATTCAGATAAAGAGCAATAAGAAGGGTCAAAGTAGGAGCAATCGGTAAAGAAAAGGTGGAAGCTCAAGTTACAAGAGGAGTATGAGGAAGAAGAAGATGTTCTCATTGTTTCAGCACCCTTATTGGGGCCAACATCTAGTGTCTCAATAGTCGGAGGCACTTAGGTAAGTATTCTTATACCTTATTCTTCTTCTCAGTCTTTCTCTGATCCTCAGCTCACTCCCCTTGCCACTCAAGTCCCTTCATTGTTTGCTAGCTCACCCATAGATCCATCATTTGCCTTTTCTTCACCTTCTGCCTCACAATTATCTGCCCCTCCTCTATTAAATTTACCACCCTTTTCTCCTTCTATTCTTATGATATAATCACCATTGCCACTTGTTCTTGGTACCGCTTTGGTGTAACAACAATCGACCATTCCATATGGGTTGCCACAAGGTTTTCCTTTTGCCGGTGGGGTGATTCAATCCCCATCAAAGTTTCATCAGTAGGTAGAAATTACTTGGAAAGCCTGAGAGGCTTGTCTGGAGAAGCAACAAAAGAAGGAAGGGAGAGCCCCCGTAGTTCCCTGCATGTAGTCCCTATATGATCATTCACAGCGGTCATTGATGATCACCCATATGACTCTGATTATGATCAAGACACAAGAACAAATGAAGCCTGAGGATTATTCCATCCATCTTGTGGGTTTGAATATGGCACAAGCAGGTCCGCAAGATAAAGTTGAGCTCATGGAGGAGACACATAAATCTGTCACCATAGATTTTATCAAGATGGGAAAGAAGCTTGAGAAATAAGGACTTGAATTGGCACGCGTGAAGGGCACTGTGGATAGACACAATGCGAAGATGAAAGCTAAAGATATAGAAATTTCCAAGTTGAATCTTGACTTGCAGAGTAAGATGTCCAAGGAGGCATTACAGGCAGAACATGCAAAAATCAAAGGATTGTAGTCAGAGTTAGATTCAATTGACTTTGGTTGAGTCCTTGCAGTAAGAGAAGAGCGTAGTAAAAAAAGAATCTTAGTGACAACCAAGATGAATTGACCTGGTTGCATAAGAGTCTTTCAGATTGGTGAGACGTAAATAAGCAACTACACGATGAGATTCATGTCAAGGAGCAATAGATTCTTCAACTAAAGTAGGAGCTTGTGTAGAGGCCCTCAACATCAGGGGTGTTTCCCATGGTTTAGGAATTGTATGTATCTTATTGGGGGAACATTTATGAAGAGACCTCCAAGCTCAAACATGCGCTAAAGTTCATTTCAAATGAGAAAAGTCTTAGTGCAGAGGTGGGTGCAACAGTAGAACAGACTCTCTCTTTTGTTTCCCTAAAGGCAGTTGAATCACAATTATTGGTGTAGAAGTTATATAACACTTCTAAAGAGATTCTCCAAGTAGCAAGGGTTGACAACAGAAGGACAGTTGTAGTAAAAGTTAATGAATTCTTGAGTCGAAATAAGGTGATTCTCAAGTGCAAAGCACATCTTGATGTTTTGAAGCAAGTTGTAAAGGAAATGAAGGGACACATCAAACATTTGGTCCATCTAGGACTCCCCTCTCCATTTCTTGATAATTCTATAGTTTTGATAGAGGAGCAGATAAAAGCCCTGTTAATCAACATTCTAAATGATCAAATGTCATTTTAACCATTGAACCAAATGCCTAGCGTTGCAGAGGTAGAAATTGTTTTGCAACCACTTACACAGTTGGAGTTCCAAATCAAGGCCGCAGTCTAGAGCTTACAAAGTTTCTCCTATAAGGTTATTATTGATTCGGACAGGGTGTTTGAGGCTTTGAAGAAGAAGGTTCATCCTTCTAATAATGAATGGGCCACTCTACAACTCACACTCTAGAAGCTTTGAATCAGACGCAGTTGTGTTTCTACATTTTTGTTGTTTTCTCCTTTTTGTTGTCAGAGATTTTGGGTTCTTCTCTGCAGGCGTAGATCCCCTGGTGAGTCACCAAGAACTATAGAGAAAAAATCCCTACATTTTGTTGTGTTCTTTGTTTTGCTTCAGAGATGAGCTGGGATTCAATTTTGGTAGTATAGAAGTTGATACGCGTTGGGAGGCATCAATAGAAACAATGGAGTCTATGATGATTCCTTTTCTTGTCAAATTTTCAATCAAATTCAACATAAGAAAAGAGCTCCACATGTCACAGTGACACATTCCCTAAATATTTTAATAGTCACAACTAGTTTCTTGTTGCATCATTGGCTAGAACTTTCCACACAACATCACCATGCATCATTTTGGACTGATAGGCGATGACAAAATCTCTCGTTGCGCTATTTGTTGGAACCGTGAAAGTAGAATCCACGTGTTCACCTCCCGCACATGTGCAAAGTTAATAGTTTTGACATAGTTTCATGTTGCACCATTGGCCCAAGGTAGAAACGCGACATCACCGTGCATAAGATGAAGTTTAAATATTAAAGAAGTATACATTTTGGTGGGTCCCATTAGAATCTGCGACGTGTCAAACTTTTAGAGTCATTTGATGGGGCCCAATGGAGAAAGAAAGAGGTAGACATGTAGCATCACTACACATCTCTAAGGGGAAAGATTTATAATAGATGTTTCCTATTGCACTATTGGTTGAGCCTCTTTTTCATGCAGAGCCCGTTTCTTCATGTAGATTCTTATTTTTAATGTAAAGCTAGAGAGTCTCTAAGCTACAGTTTGAACTGATATCAGCATTTTCTATGCTTTTGATGTTTTAGTTAGCTGTTGGTCATCTTTTGTAATCTTCGGTTAGAGATTGGGTTAAATAGGTTTGTAGTTGTTGTTATCATAGATGATAAAAAAATATTCGATAGAACAATAAGGACTAAAAGGGTCTTGACAAACATTTATCAGAAAGGATCGAATATTGTATGTATGTGCAAACTTTAGCCTTGTATATTTGGTTCTCCAATCAACAATGAAGAGAAATGGCGTTCTCTGCTAGTTTATTTAGGTTATTATTTATCATACATGACATATTGTGACGTATGTGATCTATTATTCAGTGATAACATCTAGAATCTATTGTCAAATCATGCATGTATGCTCTTCGAAAGCCTTGATTCATTTATTATTATTAATAATTGAAAGCATTGGGTCTTTTCATTTCCAAAGTCTAAGATATACTTTGGTGCATCACCATAGTTAAATTTGTGTTTATGGTTATTCATTTTTCAGCATTTCTTTCTCTTTCCCATATATTAAAACAAAGAAGAGTTGGCTTCTATAAAACCCGGAGGTCATCTCATAAATCAAGTCCCACATTTTGAGATTTCCCATTGTTGTTGGTTATATGCAAATTTAATCGTCAACAAGATGTAAATTTTTGTTTTGTATAATGAAAACCCTACAACTTATAAGGAAAATATTTGTAGTCGTGCCCTTTGTTTGCACATATAGTTGGCATCCTGTCAACTTGCACCAAAAAATGGCATCATTACCAAGGATGTTTTAATCTAGCTCTTATATTGAAGATATTTGCAACACAATCATTGAAACAATTTTAATGGTTGTGCTCTTTTGTTTGTGTGTAGTTGGTAGCTTGTCAACTTGCACCAACAAAATGGCACCATTGTTGGGGATGATTTGATCTTGGTTCTTATATTACAAACCTTAGGAACTCAGTGATGAATTTTTTGCAATTGTGCTCTTTTCTTTGTGTGTAGTTGGTAGTCATCAACTTACACCAACAAATTAGTATCATTGTTAGGGATGCAACGAAGGGTTGAAGTTCTTTGAAGACTCTGCTAGTGGAAGGCAACCCAAAAAATATTCTTGCCTTGGAAGTATCTCCCACCCCAAGGATTCTGTCATTCAAGTGAGGTGGAAACTTGTTGTTATGAATTAAAATGTTATGTTGTTTTACTAATATGTTAGATGTTCCAGAAAGTTGTGTCTCATGGTGCAGTAGTGTAATAAGGTATATGCCTCTTCTCCTCTTTCTCATGGTGAGAATGTGCTTCTTTTGTAAAGGAAAAATTTTCTTGTAAAGAAGTGTGGTGTTGTCCCACCAATTATAAAATTGTAACCATGGATTTTAGGTCTAAATATGTTGGTTGGATTTCTCCTTTGTATGCTTCTCTCTATTTTCCAAGCCATACCTACTTTACTGATGAGTAGAACTCTGGATACTATAATGATGCATTTCTTGTCATGGTAGTCATACTCCACCTCCATGTCATCCCTAAAGCCTCTGTGCATCCATGTAAGAACATAATGAACTTATCAAGTAGCAAAAGGAACTTGAACGTGAAATCCAAATGCTTAAGTCTAGTTTGAATGTTGATGTCCTATCTGTTGTCATAAAAAACTATGGTGCTTAGAATTCCATCATTTCCCTTGACACTACCTATAAGCAGATAGATGTATCATGGGTCAACTATGAAATGAAAATAATGGTTGGAACAATTTTGGACTAGATGCCTAGGTTTGATGGGCTTGATGTCATTGAAGGGGAGCCACATGTTGACACATTCTTTGATTCCATGGAGGATTTTCATTTCAAAGATGAAAACATGTGGATGTGTTTCTTTGTTAGATTTGTATGTGGGAGTGCACAAAGATGGCTTTTACTAGTTTTCCTCCACTTTTGCTTCTTGGAATAATCTTATTACTATATTTATTGAAGAGTACTCATGTGGTGCTAACCCTGCTTCTCTTTTCTAAATATTGTTAAACATCAAAAGATAGAAGGGATGGTCAAGTCTTGACTTCAATCATAGGTTTATGGTGGCACATTCTAATATTCTAAGGAAGTATAGACCAAATGCATCCACTTGCATTAATTTATTTTTTGATACATATGAGGTTAATCTAAGTGTGGTGATTCAAGAAATAAAACCCACAGGTTTTTTATAGGCATATGTGTGGATTAATGACCTTGAAAGGGAAAGAGATGAATACATAAAGGGGTTGTTAACTCTATAGGTTTACATTGAAAATATGTAGTGTGTTGAGGATGGCCTAAAGACTCTTGTTGCGAGTGATTGTTAACAAAAGCCAAGAAGCATGATGTGGTAGCATGCTATAGTTGTGCAAATAAAAATGATGCCTCGGGTGTTTACAATGAGGAAGAAGTGCATGGTATCTCTTGCATTGGTTCTCAATTCTTCCTTCCATTTTCTAATGACCTATATATTGACTTGTATTATTAAGATGATTCAACAGCTCATAAAATCAATAATTATGATTGCAATGACATGTTACTTGGTGGTGTCCTTGTTGAACATGTTGCAATTGAAGGTATTTGCTTTGCAGTAGTTTCCTATGCCTGTATGCAGGGAGATGATGAAGAAGAGAATGGTTATCAATGTGGTCATAGCAGTATGTATGGTAAAACAAATTTTAGAGAAGAAATCAAAACAGAGAGGCAGTGGGATGGGTTTAGTCCATTATTTGAGGTGCCTAGTTTAATTATTATGTTGATGATAATGAAGATGTGGATCATATGTCTAATCTAGACATGAAGGAGCACATTAGCATGTGTGAAGATTATGTGTGTTGGTTGTAGGTTGTCTAAGAGCCTAGTGTGAGGACTAATGACTATGAAGTTTTCCTTTATGATGGATGCCAAGCTTCTAATATTATGGATGATGGTAATGCACTAGAGTTAGAATCTTTTATGTGGATCTAGAATACAAGTGAGAGTGATGTTGAACTATAATGCATGTTTAAAATTGAAGACTAACATGTGGCAGCTCAACTTAATTGTATACCTGAGCTTGAGACTTTCTAGTTTGAGATGCAGGACGATGCCTTTTCTTATGTAGATCAACTTTACAATTAGGTATAAGTTTTAGAGGCATGTGAGTTTGATACATTTAGATTTTTTCGTGACTCATTTAAAGGTAGTGACAACTATATGGATGTGATTGGCATTGGTTGTGAGGATAATCTCTTCCCTATATGGTTGGATTGGGTTGCTCACCTTGGTGGGCAAAAGGTACCTCAGCCTCAACTTGATACTTTATAGTTGCAGGTGGCTTATGTTTTCATGCAAAGGATGTATTTATTGCAGCTAGGTGGTGGACATACTTTCTATTTAAGAATGTTCAACTTTTTTTAACTTGTCTTTGATAGGGGTAAGTTGATTGGGGCAATTTATCCATGGCCTTGCACCATGGATCTTCTTTGTAGGGCTTAACCTACAACTACTTTGGAATTTTGTATGTGGCCATATATTTTTAGTTCATGTTTCTTTGTGCTTTCATGTCATTGGCCATAATTTGTTATTTTTGTCTTATATATATGTGTGTGTGTGTGTATTTTTTCTTGTGACTTTTAGTTCTCCCTCCCACCTCCTTCCTCTTGGCTCTTTGGTCTATCTCTTGAGATCTCTTCTAGATTCTCATTATGCCTACAAGAGGCACACTTCCCCAACCAAATCCATTATCGGCCTCTACCTAAATTTCATGCTATAACTTGGTGCTTTATAGTGGTATATCATGTTTCCCTACTGGTATTTCCTATAGCTTGTGGTGTTCCCTTTTGTCTTTTGATGTGCTCTGATGACTTGTTATAGTCCCCCATCGCTTACCCTTCTTTTCTTTTGGTATTGCATGTGCTCCTAACCTATTTGTTCTCACTACAAAAGGAGTAGGCTGTGTCTGTCTACCCTATTTTTCCCCTTCTTGGTGGATCATCATGCGTGTGGTGGTTTCAATATTGTGATGGCCACACATGTTCTTGCAGGTGCAATCCTATGTTATGGCAATCTCTCTTTGATCTCATTGGTCTTTGTGGCAAGTTTCTTCTTTGTGTGATAGGATTCTCTTCTTGTATCCTAGAATTGGTGTGATGGTTCTTTTTTAACATATAATTGGTCTAGTCCACTTGTAGTGGTCTTCTTTATTCCTTGACAACATCTTGGTGGTCTACAATGCATCCTTGTGGTGTAGTGGTGACTATCTTCTTATGGGGGCTAGTTCTCTCTGTGGTGGAGGTGTTGTGCCTACAATGTGTTGTTTCACCTTTGCAATGTGTTCCTCCCTCGTGGAGGTCATCATCTAGTTATTAGTGTCATGTGGATAAATGTTGGTTAGTTTGGTGCCTAGTGTTCCATGTTGCAACCCCAAGGATTCTAGTAGTCATTTATATCTTTATGATAGATCGATGTGTGGTTACTATTGTCATGTGAAATTGTACCTTGCTGGAAGCTTGTTCAAGCACTCCAATGACACAATGGGACTGATCTCAAGGTGTGGGACCTTGCTGATGAGATCAGACCTCCAGAGAAGGTTGGTCCCTTGTTCTAAGCTGAAGGCACAGAGAATTGAACAAAATTTAGTGCTAATACTTGCAGGGGAAAAGGGGGAGAAGAACTATTGAAATTAAAGGAGGTGATGCACCAGATTAAAGATGTTTAGCTACAACTGACTCAACACGGTAATGATCTCAAAGCTAAAGGGAACTCACACAGACTCATACCAATTCAAACAGAGGTCAGGATAGAGAAGTGAAGGTATGAAAAGGACCATTTTATCCACAATACACAACTCACATCAATCGAATAGACATAGTGCAAGAATAATGAGAGAGGCAACCCATCAATTTATATTGATCATAGAGGCCGAATAGCCATTACAAAAGAGAGAGAATTATTGTAGAGGAAGTAGATATAGAATAACCAATTACATTCATTGGTGAACTAGCAACTAGAGACATTGAAGGCTCAGCTTCGAGCACAACGTATCAAATCCAGTTGGTTCGTGTAATTATGTTACAAGGTTTGGTCACAAAGAACTCTATAATAGCCCAGAAGAACAGCTACAGAAATACATTATTTTCAGATGTATATATAACATTTCATCCTCATTCTGCTATAGTGGGTGCTGAATTCTAGTCAATTGATCTAGGACATGCCCACGTTTCATTATATTTATGGCTCAGAGACCTTGTCAGGAGACGAACGATGGCCATACTCATTGAATTCTACAAAGTTTATAGAGTAGATTGCTTGCACACATGGGTTCTAGGCGCATTGAAGAGGGAAGGCTTGAAGTCCTTTTGTGTACTTGTAAATCCATCCTCCAGCTTCATTTGTACCACAACATTGAAGAATTCCACTATTTCAATTGCATGTATTTGACTTGACCTACAAAATTTTAATGCTAGGTACCTTTCCCTGAGAAACGATGTGATTCAAGGAGGAGCAAGCTTTTACAAAACTTTAAAGTGTTGTACCTCTAAAATCTCTCATGGCGCCACTAAACCTTTATCAGCTGACTTGTCCTGGACTGAATTCTACCTCCAGTCGCTTGATGGAAAAAATTGCATCCTCAAAACTATCGAGCTCTGCCTTATTGGTAAAATCCTGGTTTTCAGAACCTGACTTGAATTTCCTTTTCATCGGTAAAGTTCTACCTTTGCAAGCTATTTTGGCCTTGCCTTCATCATTTATCTCCTTGGCACTATTTTTTGCCTTATCGGTAATTATCCATATGGTGAAATTTTCTTATCTTTGCTCTTTCCTTTTATCGGCAAAACCTAACTCTGGAGAGCCATCCTTTCTTCTTTATCGACAAAATTACATTTTGCCAAACTTTGCCTTTGCTTCCTTTTATCAGAAAAGTCCCACTTTTCTGAACCTTTGGCCTTGTCTCTTTTTTCCTTATCGGCAAAATTTGCTTTTTATGAACCAAGCCTTTAATGCCTTTTTGTCAAAAGTGTCTTTTTTCGAACCTTTTTTCTTGCTATCCTCCTTTATCAGCTTTTCACCTTGTCGGTGAACCATAAGAAAATCAAATTTTTGTCTTGTTCTCTACTTTGTCGATTTACCAATTTTACCTTTCCTTAGGCCACTTTTCACCTTATTAGTGAATTCTCCAATTCTCAAACCGAGCTTGCTTTATTAGAAAAATGTCATGTTGACGAACTAAGCTTGCTTTTTGCCTTATCGGCAAAATGCTCATTTCTCGAACTCTGCCATCTGCCAACTTTCTCCTCCTTATTGGCAAAACTTCACTTTCATGAACTCTACCTTTTGGTCTTTATTTTACCTTTGTCAGTGAAAATTCACTCTGTCAAACATTTCCTGCTTCCACATTCTTCTCTATTGGTGAATCGCCTTATCGGTGATCTTGAGGAATTTCAAACTTGTGAAAAGTTCATTCTTTTACCGATTTCCCGATGAGACCTTCTTTTTCTTTGCCTTAGCCAATTTTCATGTTTTCTATTTTGCCCTATCAGCAAAAAATGACTTTTCCTAACCAGGCCTCCTTTGTTGGCAAAACTTCACTTTGTCGAACCACTTTACTTTGTTGATGTCTTCACTTTGCCTTTTGCCTTATCGGCAAAATCTCTGTAGGTGAAACCTTGAAACTCCGAACTCACCAAGCCTTAGCCAAAATTTCCTTCATCTACCCATTTGCTCCTTCACCAACCTTTCTCCTTTCCCTTTGTCAATGATTTGCCTTATCGGCAAATTATAGAGATTTCAAAGCTTTGAAAAGTTCACGCCTTTTGAAAATTGCCGACAAAGCTTTGTTTCCTTTTCCTCTGCCTTTTCCCTTTGCCTTTTACCTTTGTCAGCAAAGTCATCGATCGGCAAACTTAAGGTTTGTTAAACCATAAGTTTTTTGACAAAGGCAAACATTCTTCTTCTTTACTTAGTCGATTTCTTGCAAGTCCTTCCTTTGTCAGGAAAGTTCACCTTCCCTGAACTTTGTCTTCTTTTGCTCTCCTTTATCAGGGAATCACTGAATCAACAAACTTGAGAATTTGTAAACTTTTGAAGAGTTCGTGTCTTTGGAAAATTCCTGATAAAGGCATCCTTAGCTCCTTATGCCTTAGTCAAATTTTGAAGAAACCTACTCTCCTGGCCCATTGTCAGCAAATCGCCGAATCAACGAACTTGTGAAATTTTGAACTTTTGGAAAAGTCCATGAAACATGGAAATTGTTGACAAAGGGAAACATCATTTCCTTTACTTAGTGAAATTTTGAGTTTTCCTACCTTAGTTGGTGAATCAGCCAGACAGTGAACTAGCAGGTTCGCGAACTTGGATTTTTGCTAACAAAGGGCAAAAGGGGCCAAAAACTAAGGCTAGGACTTAGAAAATTCTGGGTTTTTTTGGGTTTTTTGCAAGGATTCTCCACAGGAATTTTTAGAGATTTTTTCAATGTTTTACACTCAAAACTGAAGGATATCAATATTTTAAGGGATTTCATCAAGATCTTCAAGCTGGGCTATTTGACTCTGGGAAGGGGAAAATAGGTCAACATTTTGGTGACTTTGTAGGGGTGTTTACATGCTAAACACAAGGATCCAGCTACCTTATACAATCCATTGGGTATAGGGTCAAAAGAAAAGCTGCCTCATGACCAAACAAAACTAAAAACACCTCCAGAAAACAAGAACAAACAAACAAGGCAAACATTCTCCTAATGAGAAAGTTGCATGTGCAAAAGCACTTGGAGGAAGGAAAACTTAGAATAGAAAATAAATCTACTCTAAATATTTACAAGGATCCCAAAACCAAACTCAGAAGTATGGTTTGAGATGAATCCCATTCACTGGGATCATAAGTGCTTCACCAGTCAGTTTGGATAGTTGAAAGGCATTGGCATGCTTGCAACTGGTGATGATGTATAGGCCACTCCATAAGGCATCAAATTTAGAATGTCTTCCTGCCTTATCCATATCTTCATCCCATTTTAGCACCAAATCTCCCTCTTGGAAGACTCTATCAACTAATTTTCTATCGAAGGTCCTCTTCACCTATTCTTGGAGTGCTTCAAGAGTTTTCATGGTTGCATTCCTCTTTTCTTCGAGCTCCATCAACTCAACAAACCTGACCGTCATGGCATCATTTTCAAGCAATTCTAGCTACTGGGCTAGCTCAAAGGAAGGTAACTCTAATGACAGTGGAAGCCTTGCTTCCTTTCCATATACTAGCATGAAGAGTGAATTGCCAATGGCCCTCTTGGGAGTGATTCTATCAGCCCAAAGAGTTGTCTTCAACTTGGAATGTCAGGTTCTTTGACTGTCATCCATTGTCCTCTTCATGATCATGATCCTATTTTCATTTGTGGACTTAGCTAGACCATTCCCTTGGGAGTAGTAGTTGGATAATGTTTTCAAATAAATTCCATAGTTTAATGCCCATTAACTATTTTTGTGCCTACAAAGGACTTAGCATTGTTAGAAATAATAGTGAATGGAACACCAAACTGAGTGACTATACCTTCAAGAAAATCTAAAATGGAGGCCTTTGTGGCATCCTTCAATGCAACTACCTCTATCCACCTTGTAAAATAATTAGTGGCTACTAAAATCCACTTGTAGCCAACATGAAAAGGTGGATTAATCATCCCAATGAAGTGCAAGCCCCATTGGGCAAATGGCTGACCAGTTTGAATTGGATGAAGAGGAAGAGCAGTCAACCTTTGTTTACCTACAAAGAATGCACATTCTTTACAGCTCCTTACCCATTTATGGGAATCTCTGAAGAAATTGGGCCAGTAATAACGATCCCTCATGATTTTAACAACAGTTGTTCTTAGAGAATAATGGCCACCAGCAGGGCCATTGTGAAATTCTTCTAATATCTTAGAAGTCTGATCTTGAGTAACAGATCTAAGAAGAACTCTATTGATGTCCTTTCTAAATAAGACACCATCTACAAGAACATAGGGGATAGACTGAAGTCTAAAATACCTTCTTTTTTCTTGATTTAGTCCATCAAGGCATCTTCCTGACTATAGAAATGTAACCATGTCTTGATACCAATCAATCAGGGAGTGGGAATCAGCTAGTTGTGCTTGTCCTTGGACACATACAACATTATATCTGTCTTTAATGTCAATTGTCATCTGTTCACATAGGCCTTTGCCTCTCACCAGCTTGGTAATATTGATGTTGACATCATATTCCATCACCTTTGTGATCCACCCAGCCCTCTTTTCATTGATGTCCCTACTCAAAAGGAACTCTTTTACACTGGGGTGGTTCACCACCAATTGTATTTTGTTGTTTGAAAGCATATATCTGAATTTTTTTGGTTCTTTCACCACAACAAACACCTGTTTCTCAACAAAATCATACCTTAATTAATAGTCTTTGAGAAGCTGGCTGAAGAAAGCAATTGGTTGTTCCAATTTTTCTTGATTCTGTTGTGTTGGAACTGTTGATATACCCTCCTTGCCTCCAAAGGCATAAAGGATAAAAACCTTCTCATAATTAGGATTTATCAGTGTTGGAGCTTGTGCAATGGCCTGTTTGATAGCTTCAAAATTGTCCCTTCCTTTCTTGGACCATGTGAAGGCAACATTCTTCTTAAGCATGGTTGTGAGAGGTTTTGTTATTGAAGCAAAATTTGGTATGAACCTCCTCACAAAGTTTATCTTTCCCAAGAATCTCTACAGACCTTTCTTATGACCGGGAAGAGGGAGAGATAGAATGACACTTGTCCTTTTAGGATCAATGGCCAGTCCTTCTTTTGAGACTACATGCCCCAACAATTTGCCTTCTGGGACATCAAATACACAATTTTTTAGATTTAATGATATCCCATATTCTCTGCATCTTTCAAAGACTTTTCTTAAATGACCTAATTTATCATCTACATGCTTAGAATATACGGTCAGGTCATCAAGATACATTAGAATAATATCATTGATCAAGCCTTTAAAGGTCAAATCCATTACTCTCTGAAAGGTTGATCTAGCATTTGTCAATCCAAAAGGCACTTTTTGGTAAGCCAAGGTACCCCACTTGGTGGTAAAGGTTGTTTTATACTAGTATAATTCTTTTACAAGAATTTGATTGTAGCTTGAATAGCCATCTAGGAGTGAAAACCTTTTAGCTTCTGCTACTGTTTGTAGGATATGTTCCATGGAAGGAAGTGGATAGTGGTCTTTAAGGGAGGCCCTATTCAAGTCTCTAAAGTCCACACATAATCTTATTTCTCCATTCTTCTTCCTAACTGGAACTAAGTTGGCCACCCAAGAGGAATGTTTGATGGGATAAATGATTTTTGCCTCTATGAGCTTGGACAACTCCTTTCTCATCAGTGGCTTTATTTTGGGGTTAACAGGCCTTTGCTTTTGGAGGACAAGTTTTGCATTAGGGTCGAGATCAATAGTATGTTGGATTAAACCAAGATCAAAGCATTTCAGATCCCAATAATCCCAAACAATTAAATCATTAAATTCATTGCAAAGCTTAATAAAACCTTGCCTTTCATCTTGGTCACATACCTTGCCATGTTTAAGAAATTTGCCCTGTGCGATTTCCACTTCTTCATAGTCCTCTTTTTTGATAGTCATGTTCATCTTTTCTTTCTTTGGCTAGTCATCTATGCCAAATATGCTCTCTAAGGTGATCAGTCCCTTGGGCAGTTTGTTAGTCTTTAGTTGAATCACTTAGTCATTGTATTGCTCTTGCAATATTGATTGGTTCCTGGCAACATACTCTGCCTCATCTTGAAAAAAGTTCACAATTTGCTGGTCATTTTCAAATACTTGCCATCTTATACATTATTAGGCACAACAGGCCTCACAACAACCTTTATGTGCTAATCTAAATTTCGTTTGACATTCTGGGGAATGTCAAACTATGCACTAATTGTGGCCAGTCTATCAGCATCCTTGTTTTTTCGCTTGGGAACAACCTGAATATTGAAGGCATCAAAGTCTTCAATCAGGCCTAGACCCTATGTTTGTATGACTTTAGCAAGTCATTCCTTGAAGCACTAAGCAATCTGATTTGGTGAACAACCAGCTCACTATCACCAAATGCTTGCAAAATTTGTATTCCTATTTTTGAGCCAGCTGTATGCCCTAAATCAAGGCTTCATACTTAGCTACATTGTTAGTACAGTTGAACTACAACCTGGATAAAGAGAAATAACTTTCCTTTGGGGTGAAATCAATACAACCCCAACACCTGCTCCATTTCTACTTTTGGAGCCATCAAAAAATATTTTCCACATCCCACTTGGATTTGCTATTGTCTTTTCAATATTAGGGATGACAACATCATCTTCATGGATACAATAAGTACCCAGCCCTGTTTCAAGTCTATATGAACAAGAGTGTCAAACTAAAAATAATTTGCCCACTCATCAAGTAGTATGTCAGGGATCTCTTCCATTGGGGTGGCAGCCTCATGCCTATTGTTTTTGTCATCCTCTAACTCATGTATCATATAATTCATATCGGTGGGATTAGGGGAGTAGGGCTCTATATGGTCATTGGCAATAGGTTCGGTTTTATTGGTTACTTTGGTGCTATACCTAGTTCTAAATAACATGTGGGACCAATCAGAGGATAGGTACCCACCTATTTTGGCTGTGAAGTCCCTAGATAGGCATATGCTGAAGTAGGCTGGGAGATCAACGATTGAAATATCTTCAGAAATAGAGCAACCAGGGCATGCATGCAAAGTGAGTTTTAAATCTTTAATAATACCTACTGTGTTAACAACAGTTCCATCTAATTGCACTACCCCTTTGTTTACAGGCTCATACTCTATACCCAACTTGTCAATTATATTCTTAGGCATGATAGAGGTACCCGCCCTAGAATCTATCATACAATTATGTAACAATTTGTTACCAATAATTAAAGAAACATAGAATGGAGGGGGCTTACTGGTTTTGCTTGTTCTTGCTTCCTCCTTTTCTGGCTGACATAGGCTTGTTGGGATGGTGGCCTTTTCTTTGGTTACCTGTAACGTCCCCATTTTCGAGTCCTATTACAGCACAATTGGAGCTGACTTTCTGGGTTGGTGACAGCATAACCAGAGTATTTCGTTGTCACCAGGGTGTTCGGGTTCAGTGTCAGATCAGGATTTTTAGAGTGGGGTTGGATTCGTCTCATCGAGGGCTTTCTGATAAGCTATAGATTATGGCATTCTGACATCGTTTGGGCCTCTATTTTAAAGTCCGTAAATTAATATTAATATTTAATATTAGACTTTGGGTTTAATTGGTTAAGTGATGAAAAAATAAAATGTTTAAAAGTCACTTATGTCATTTTTTGGAGCGCTCACATTGGGAAATATTAAAAGTGAAATTAAAAGAAATATTTCCCTCCAAAGTGAAACACCCCTCTTAGAGAGTTTTAAAAGAGGGAAAAGTGCCTCTTTTGAAATAGGCTTGAATATATGATTTTGTTGGCTATTTGCTCTACTAGGGTTTTCCTTAAGAGGGTTTGAAGAGGATTCGAACCAGAGGCTTGTGGAGATAGAAACCTCCATAGGTAACGGCATTCTACAGGTGTGAAAGACCACCCAACGGTGCCATTGTGAGTGGATGCATTCAGCATTCACACATGTGCTTCAATGGAGTTCGTTTGACAAAGATTCAACATAATATTGAGGATTTCTCTTGCATTTCACTCAAGTTCTTCATAGCAGATTGGAGAGTAGTTCATTGGAGATCTGAGGCAAAATATACATATTTGGGGACTGTATTTTATTGCAGCGAGCTAGACGTACTACCCAGCCCAGTCATACCATGCTTGAGGTCCTTTTGAGGTTGTTTCTTGCATAAATCTCTTCCAAATCTGATCGTCCCTCCTTGTTGACAGCCTACAACACTTCGCAGAGATATTTTAGTGGCTCGTGACATTTCTTTCTACTGTTCTATCCTTCCAGCCATGGTCGTACACCACCAGGCTTGACGTGGGGAAGTGGGAGCTTGTTTCTCATTGTGGGAAGTGTTTGTTTTGCATTGTATGAGGCCTCCAAGGCCTATTGTATTGTTGTTAACAATGAATGCATGATACTCTATGATTCTTGATGATTTGGAGCAATATTGCAATATCAAGTGGCTAGTTCGGCAGTAGCCAAAAATTGAAGTTTCAAATCTACATATGGGTATGCAATAGAACCTCTTTATTTGTTGATATATGAACTGGGTCTTTCATATTTCTCTTGCATTCCTTGTATATTTTATGGGTTTGCATTCTATGCTCTATATTGTATGCTCTGACAACACATCTGTAGGAAAACTAAAAACCCCTTCTGCATTCTTTTGTCTAGTCTGAAAGAACAAAAAAATAAAAAATAAAATAACACATAAAAAGTTCTTTAAGAATATACAAATAGGTACAACACATTACATTGCTTCTATAGTAGGCTGGTTGAAGCTTGTCAAAGCTTCCTTCATCAAATCTCTTTGTATTGGAATCAATAGAGTGTCCCACATTGTGACACTTATATTAGTCTTTTTCATCTGATCAACAATGTTGAAGGGGATTTGATTGCCCTTCGGTGATACTTTGGGAACAATAGGGTCAATCCTTGCCTATTGGCCGGCCAAGGGCTGCTGTTATGGCATTGAATTTACTTGCCCAGTAAAACAATCTGCTTGTCTTGAAGGAATCCTAGTTGCTACTCCTTCACTTGCAATTGTTTGGGGCACATGAGAAGAAGATGTTTGTTGGCCAAGTGTAGGTACTGAAGCATCTTTAGTGGCCTTTCTCTTGGCCCTTGTGTTGTGTGATATTGGGCCTACACTTTGATTAACACCACAGAAATCATCTTACATCCAATTCATCAAAGTAGCATTGTTTTGCATTTGTTCACGCCCTCCCACCATTTCTTGACTGGAGCTAACTTGTTGCTTTGAAGGAACTGATTGGTTGTGTTGTATAAGCCTGACTAAACTGTCCACTTTGGCACAAATTTTGATCATGTAGTTGATTACATGGATAACACCAATCGTTATCTTGAACCAAGTTGTTCTATATGGGCACAAGAGGCTCATATGTACTAGCAACATTAGGATGTACATCATTCAATGGTCTGATGTAACTGGGTTGATTTTTCCTTTGTACATTACCCTGATATGGTGGTCTGTTCTGTTGATAATTCTGATTGAATGGCTGGTATGTCTGGTTAGAGGGCTAATATGTCATGTTAGGTTGTGTAGGCTATCATCTTTCCAACACCAGTTCATTGCTCAATTTTTTAATTAGAGCATCTTTCTCATCTTCATTTTCCAGTATGGGTGTAATTAGGGGACTAGTAGAGGTGGTAGTGGGAATCAGAGCCACAATAGACTGGATAATAAGGGCCTTTGGAAATAAAGGCATTGGTGGCCTTGGAGTAATTTTCTAGCCTAAATCAAACAATTTTCTACCCTGGTTGTTGTATCACATGCATTAAGTAATATGGTTCCTCCCATGGATTGAATCATGACAACAATGTCAGGATTCAAAGATTTTAAATAGTAAATGAACGTCATATTCAGGGAGGGCTTCACCAACAATGGGATTTTATCCCATGTCTTTTGGAATCTATAATTAAAGTCCACCATATATTCATGGGGGGCTCTCTTGATTGTAGCTAGTTGCTCCATTAGTGACAGGTGGTCACTCTTGTCTTTGAAATATTGGCACAATCTAGTGCCCAGATCATCCCAGTTGTGGATAGAATTGGCTAAGAGACCCCTATACCATTGCAGGGCTTTTCCCTTGAATGAAGAGGCTAGGAGCCTTACTGCCACATTGTCACTGGTGACATTGTGGATAGAGCAGACATTGGCGATGTCTTGAATGTGCTCAATAGGGGTGGTGGAGTTTTCACCAGTAAATAATGGTATAGCCTTTAATGTTGAGGTGGGGATATCATTATATTGGGCTAGGTCCAGTGAGCTACCCCCATTAAAAGTAACAAATAGAGGATTCCTTGCCATATTTTGAATATTTAGATTGATTCTAGGTATATGCAAGGTTCTTCTCGAATACTGGAACCTAACTTGGAATCTAGCTGGAGGGGGAGTAGACTGGGCTCTTGATGGAGATGGGATTGTACTCTTATTTTGTTTCATAGGGGACCTAGATAATCCACTTCTTCTTGACTTAGCAAATGAAAGCTCTGTGAATTAAAAATTACCTCTGGAAGAAGATCTTGTCTGCACTCTAGGTATGAAATGTTGACTTGATATGGATACTGGATCAGTAGAGTTGCCAGGTGCTTGAATGCTTCCACAACAATGAATAAACTAAGAATAGCACTAAATTTCTCATCTCAGCTCCTACTCAGAGCGAAGGGTCCTGTTGTGACATTTTCACACATCACCCCATTGCAAATGGGGACCCCCTCTTTTGCTCGCTTTCGCCGTCGTTTTTGCTTTGATCTTGCAGTTTCTTGCCCGAATCCATGAAGCTAGGGAAGAATGTCCAAGCAGTTAGCTCACAGGGAACATTAGGAATGCTTGAAGTAGTGAGTTTTCCTAAGGATAAGTGAAACCCTGACTATCATTCCTCGATCAAAACTGACCAATCCATGGCATAAGTCCATCATTCCATAAGAAATCCAAATCCGTCGCTCTCAGCATAAGACTCCGTGATGAGTAAGGAATCCTGTTCCAAGACTCCAGTCCAGAAGTTCCTGTTCCAAGACTCCAGTCCAAAAGGTCCTATCTAGGAATCCTATTCCAAAGTTCCTATCCAGGAATCCTATTCAAAAGTTCCTGTCTGGATTCTTGTCTCGAAGTTCCAATCCATGGTCCTGAATTCAATAAGGCTTGTCATTTCCATGTCAAAACCCATCTTTCCACCTTAGAACCCTCTCCATTCCTGACATGGAACTCAATTCTAATCTTGTTCCAAGACTCCATGTCCCACTCAGGAAGTCATTCCTGGACTCCAGTCCAGGAATCCAGCCCGAAGGTCCAGTCCGGAGTCTTGTTTGGAAGTACCTATCCCAGAGTCTCGTTCAAGGAATTCCAGCCTGGAATCCCGTTTCAAAGTTTATCTAGATTCTTCTTCCAACCAAGATTGCAGAGTTCAACAGACTGTCACTCTTTGGCATGATCATCCTTCAGTCATGGAACTTAGTCCTGGCCTGACAACTCTAGTCTGGAAGGTCAAAACCAAGGGATATCTCTTTAAATCTTGGTCCGGCACTCAACCTCATTTCATAGCTCGGAAGATTTGCAAATCGAAGACTTAGGGCAATTTCAGGAGACAATCAACATTTAATGAATCCCCCTCCAGTAGGCTGGAATTGCGACAGGAGACTTATCCCTGGTCGCATAATCCAGCTGGTACTGGATTATTCGCCCAGGATAGATTTTTGTCCTGGTCGCAAAATCCAGTACCTCCTGGATTTTGCACTCCTGGGGAACTTTGCCATTTTTCAGTGTCTCTTAGGGTAAAGGTATATTAAAAAATATATTTAAGTATAAGTTGAGAGATTGAATTTCTTATACTTTAAATATTTTTTAATATACCTTTCAGGATGTTCGAGATAGGTCTCGAATCCACCGGATTTAACGTACAGAATCTAGAATTTGGAAGATCCACCAGATTTCAGACTTAGTCATTTTTTCAGGATTTCAAGATTTCAGGCTACTAGACTTAGCCAATTCCAAACAGGTAAGTTGAAAGATGGAACAAATGAACATCTATCCTTCAGTCATAGAGATAGCAGATTTCCGGAGGATGGAAGAAATGAAGGATGGAACAAATGAACTTCGTGCCTCGCCAACAGATTCCGCGAGGATGGAAGGAACGAAGGATGAAGAAACAAACTTCATGCCTCGCCAACAGATTCCGCGAGGATGGAAGAAACGAAGGATGGAGGGAACGAAGGATGGAAGAAACGAACTTCGCATCCCGCCTTGGAAATAATAGATTCCACGAGGAAGGAACGAATGAAGGATGAAAGAAACAAACCTCGTGTCTCGCCATCAGATCCCCGGAGGATGGAAGAAATGAAGGATGGAAGGAACAAAGGATGGAACAAACGAACCTCTCATCCTGCCTTGGAAGTGACAGATTCTGCGAGGATGGAACAAATGAACCTCGTGTCTCACCATCGAAAACAGACTCTCGAAGGATGGAACAAACAAGGATGGAACAGACGAACTTCGTATCTCGCCATCAAAAAGAGACTCTCGGAGGATGGAACAAACGAAGGATGGAACAAACGAACTTCGCATCCTGCCTTGGAAATAACAGATTCCGCGAGGATGGAACGAACGAAGGATGGAACAAACGAGGATGGAAGAAATAAACTCTATTTTCTGATCCTGTATCAACATCTGAACCTCCATGGAGTAGCTAGGAGAATGAACCTACTGCAAAACCGGAATCCCACTTCGAAACTTAGGAAAATGCAAATCCTTGACTTAAATTTCCTGAAACTGGAATCCCAGTCCAAAACTGAAGAAAATGCAGGTCATTGACTTAAAATCCCTGAAAACTGAGTTCCAAGGTCAAGTGGCGCAAATTCCAGTACCTCCTGGATTGTGCGCTCTAGGACAAATTTTGTCCTTGAGCACAAAATCCAGTACCTTCTGGATTGTGCGCTCCAGGACAAATTTTGTCCTTGAGCGCAAAATCCAGTACCTTCTGGATTGTGCGCTCCAGGACAAACTTTGTCCTTGAGCGCAAAATCCAGTACTCCTTGGATTCTGCGCTCCTGAGGATTCCTGATCCAGCCTGGAATGGGAGACCTGCAGGATGAAATTCTGGAACCCAGTCTGCCAGCTCTTGCATGGAAGAATTCCTCGCCTGTTATACCTCGAAGTCCAGAATCCCTAAAGGAGATGGAAGGTACTTCTAGTTTTAAAAATGATGGAGTCTCTGATCCCAGTATAAGAAAATCTATCCCTGCCAAAACAGAGTGATGAAACCCTTAGCAAATATCCAAAAGACTGAACATAAAAGTCCAAGGACACATCCCGCCATGTTCCTCCACAGAAAACAAAATTGCAACCTTCCATTTGAGTAAGATTCCATAGGAGAATATTCCAGGACTTAGCTAGATTTTAGCAAAAGTTCTAGAGTTGTGTTGGGGAAGAAAATCCTAAACCTCAGGAATTCCCCGACATGCCAAATTCCCTGACATCCCAAATTCCCCGACATGCCAAATTCCCCGACATTCATAAATCCCCAACCACCGACATGGGAGAAAAAGACAAAAAACTAAGTCGGCCAGTGATAAAGTTGGGCGGCTAAATTTCTTTTCCTCTAACCCAAGTCAGCCAAGTGGCAAAGAAGGACAACTTACCTATAAAAGGGGCAGCGCCCAAGTCATTTCTAATCATTCTAATTCAAATCCAAAGCAGAAAACTACATTCTAGGAGCATAAATTCATCCTCCAAGGGCATAAATTCATCCTCTGGGACAAGTGGAATTCCAGGATGAGCAAGAATCCCCGACCAACTGAAATTCCTCCTGTCCATGCCTGGTAACCTTGGAATGAAGGAAAAGTCAGTCGAGTATGAAGAATGCCGGAGAATGAGGGAAATCCTTTGTTTGTTCAGGAATTTATAAGTGAAATTAATCAAAACTTGCAAAATCATTCATGTTTCATTTCATATTGTATTGTATTTATGGATTTTGTGCATCATGACTATTTGAGGTTTCCCATGTTTTGCAGGAATCCAAGACGAGGATAAGTTCCATGAGGAGCATGAACGAGGATGATCCGGGGCAAGCACGATGGATGCAGAGAGTTCAAGTGCCAGAAATGATGACCATTTCAAGGATCCAGGAGTTCTGACAATAAGAAGACTACACATGCATACTGAGGGAAGGGAAGGCAACATCAAAGATTCCAGTTCGGCGACAGGGAGACTTCGCACAAGGGGATAAGGAAGATCAAGATGTCCTTCCAAAGATTTCAAATGATAGAGAATGCCTGCATCAAGGATGGCAGAATGGGAGAAATCACTCCAAGTCCAGTATCAGGGATTCCAGTTCCAGACAGGAGGATCAATCCTTGGAGAGCCAAGAACAAAAGTACAGTTCGCCATCCATCAGGAAGAATAGGAATCCACGCCAAGGATGAGGAATTCCAACCCAGGAATCCAGGACAGGGAATTCTATTCCGCGACAGGGAATTCCAACTCAGGAAGGAATTCCATTCCAGGACCCTAAGGAAAAGTGTGCCCCTGCTCAAGGAAGGATTCCTCCACATAAAAATCTTGTTCACCCTGGAATCTGCGTTCAGGATAAAGGACTCTAGGACATCATGGAATTTGCGACCAAGGAAGTTCTGGACAGACAGGACAGTCCTATCCAGAAGTCCTAGACAGGTGGCAACCAAGACAGCTGGAACGTCTCCTTACGCATTCTGAAGACCAGGACAAGTGGCAATCACCTACATGTGGATCCTGACGACCCCACCTGCTTTTCTAGGGTTTATGACCCAGGGCACATGTTTCAAGGAAATCTGATTTCCTTTTGCCCTAAGATATTTTTGAGAGCCTATATAAAGGCTGAGGGATGCCTCATTGTATCTCTCTCTCTTTTTCTGATTTTATCATTCTGATGCTCCTAGAGCACTTGTTCTTCCTGAGCTGAAACTCCAAAGATCAGTCAGATTGTTGTAATACAGACTTCTGAAGCAATAATATATGCATTGAAGAATGGTGTTCATATATTTCTTTAGATTTTTGGCATGGTCTTATTGATTTCTTGGAGCAAATCTGAAAGATATTGAAGTTATTTCTTGTATTTTCTTACTTTCATTAGATAGATGCGATGGAAATGTTCTTGTTGAATGATTGAAGTTGATTAGTTCATACCATTTGTGATCTGTGGCTTGCAAACCACTTTGAATGGTTAGTCTGAACGTGATCCATGCTTAACTTCGGCTATTTCTATATGATCAGTTCCATGTTCCATGATAGGACAGTCTGAAAACCTCTACCTCTACCCCAGAAGATTGCACCATCCCTGCCTAGTTGTTGTCTCATGGCGAAGTAGAGGACTGGTTCCAGTTTCATCTTCAACAGCAATCATTTCCATTGATTAGATTCCTAAACCCTTACCTCATCTTTTGCATTTTCTTTTAGATTTTCACTAGGATTAGTTTTCTAGAAGCTTCATTGCCAAATCATCCGCCTAAACCAGAGAGTGGAACCTAGGAATTCCAAGCTGTCCGTTTGTGAAAGAGTTCCATTCGCCCACAAGTCCGAGTCCCAAGAGTGAATTCCATGTCTACGAAGGAGTAAGCCCACGTAAGTCCCCCTCGTGATTACCAACAAATCACATCATTTCACTGAGTCTATCCTTGCGCACGTCAAGACCTGACAGAAAAGGAACCTTGGAGCAGTCTCATTCGATCACGTAGTTCAGTGTCTGAGAAGCTTTATTCAAGAGAGGATAGGATACTCTGTGTTTTATTCTAATGTTGTTGTAGTCACAAAAACCTCATCAACATAAATTATAAATTGGCGCTAGAAGGAGGGCAGAACAAAGAGCATTGTTCCATTCAAAGACATCGATTTCATCAGCACGCCCCTCTCTTCCAACGCTCAACATAAATTGGCGTTAGAAGGAGGGCCGTTCAAGGAATTACTCCATTCATTATGGGCATGAACTACGAATTGTCCTGTTCATTCCGAGGCTGGAAGAAGGATTGCCTTATCCACTTCGAGTCATTTCTCCATCAAACGCTCAACAGAAGGAGGGAATGTTGAATGAACTCCGGACTGTGAATGCGGAACCAAAGTGAGCTTTCAAGGAAGAATTTGAAATTTGCTAGATCTAATCATATGTGGGAAATACAAAAAAAAAAAGTAAAAAATTTAGAAAATAAAAGAAGACATGGATTTCTCAGGACCTTCAAGGCAATTCTATACGGATCACCCTCAAGTTAACCTTCTGCAGCTCTGGTGGACCCTGAATGCACAACTTCACCCTAAGAGCTTGGATGACTTTGCATCATGGAAGGGATGTAGAATCCACGAGACCAATGGACACGATGAAATGTATTGTCTAAAATTTCTATCTAGGATGGAATTAGCAGTGTAAGGGAAAATTCCCTTTTCGCAGGTGCATGAGCTAGTTGTTCCTACGAAAGTAGTGCTCGACGTTCTCTTTGATGAAAGGGAGTTCTTCAGGAGTTTCAAGGAAATGATCAAGAAGATATTGAGCATTGAGAAAGATTTGCCTGCAGAAGACTTCTTAATTCCAAGAGGATGGTGCAGGATTCATAACACAGCCCATTCAAAACTCACCTGTTCGTCTTGTGCGGAAGCTATTCGTCAAGTCAAGGAACAATTGAGGTTGGAGGAGGAATCCAAGACAAGATTAAGATTGGACATCTTGTGGAGCAAGTGTCTTCAAGAAATCAATTATACATCCAAAGGAGAAGACTTTCCCATTCCATCCAATAGTGCAGACAATACAAATGGCTCTGATAATCAAAATACTATTGAGGAAAACAAGTTTGCATATCTTCTTCCAAGAAAGAACAAGCCTGTTGAAGGAGAAGCCGAAAAGGAAATAAAAGATGTCCAGATAAATACAAGTGACGAGCCAGGTGTTGATTCCTCCATCAAAAATGAAGGTGACCCCAGTCTATTGCAAGAGGAAGAAATCCTTGATGAACATCCGTCCATACTACAAGAGGAAGTCATTGACAATGAATCACAAGGAATTTCAAGTGGCCTTGGAGAGGAAGACAACCTTATGGATATGCTGGATAAAAAGGTACCAGCTATTGAGTCCAAGGAAGGACAGTTCGAAGGGGCGCTGGAAGACCCAAGAAAGGAAGCGCCTGAACAGCTTTTGCCAAAGTTATTCCAAGATGAACGAGTTGCTGCAAGAGGAATGATCCATCATCAACTGCGACCTCCTGATACACTGATGGAGATTGAACAATTTCTGCTGGAAGACGAAGTATCCCAGGTTGTTTCTCTCCTACCTTTAGTTGTGAAAATTATGAATTTGATTATGGAAACTTAAGAAAAACAACTTGTGTTTGGATTAATCATGGTCCTTTTGAATTGCTACAATTGATAATCCTGCATGAAATTTTGCTTGAATATGAGAAATGTAGTGTGCAAGATGTTTTCTCTGAATTCAAGGACAAATTTGCTACACTCCGAACAATCAATTACGCATTATTACTCCTATTCATTCTGAGAAATCATGCTAAATCATGTATATATTTAGGCCTTTTAAGTCTTGTTCACTCTTTTCTTGTGGTTAGATAGGTTTCTTTTCAGTTTGCTTTAGCTTAGGTTTGCTTTCTATAGTTCGTTTGCTTTCCTTAGTCTAGGTTTGCTTTCCATAGAGAGGATGTCTCTAGGTTTGGTGTATAGCTCGCTTCAGTTAGTTGTTTTCCGGGGTTCCCAACCTGTGAAAGGAGGTGTTGAACTTCTAAAACACAATCTGGCACTTCCACCATGAGACTCATTCCTTGGATAAATTGCTCATGAAATTGCTTGAATCTTCAGGATAACTTTTCTTTAGCTTATCTTCTGTTAAGATTGGTACTTGACTCGAGTGCGGAATCATATATTACATCTCGACACGGATATCGTTGATTAAATGTTTAAAATGCTTAAATCTTTAAATGAACACTTCCTAGTTTTCCTTTGAGAAAATTGTGTCAAACGGATAGATTCATTGTGAGCTCCATTGTTAATGTTTGGATAACATGCTGCTTGTTCTTGGAAGATAAATTGACTGTTTAGAATAACTTGAAGTATGTTGAGATCTTATACTTTACACACTAAGAAATTTGGAAGTCACTAGGAGAGACTTTGTGATCTTACATTAAGTGAAAAATCCATGGTCCACCTTTGCTGCCATCAGAATTCCACACCTAGCAAGCTGAGTTATCAACGTAACCTATGCCGTCAAAAGCATGTGTTGCAAGGGTAGAGGTACTGCATTGTACTCTGCCGAAATTCTAATCAGTTGAAAATCAAAAAAAAAAAAAAGGAAAAAGAACAAAGCACTCAATCACACACTATAACTCAGTTAGATGGACAATCAAGCAATCTCCACCGGGGCTATGGACGCTCGCTGGCAGTGGGGCTCTACTCGAGTGGAATTACAACACAAACCCGTCGGGGCTATAAACGCTTGCTGGTAGTGGGCCAATGTCCAGGTAGTTCAAGAGGTGCGTACTAATCACGTAGCTTAATGTAAAGGAACTTTAATGACCCTAGTTGCTTACAGATGGGAATAAACGCAATCGCACACACTGGCTCTTTAGGATACGAATGGTTGTACTAACCCTTTGATTTTGAAGCCTTGACCAAGTCTTCATGTTTATCTGACTTAACGTGTGGGTGTGCACAAGGATGTTTGAAGTCATGACTCATGTTTATCATTGAAGCACTTGAAGAACTTTAAAAGAAAACGTTTCTTTAATGCAACAGCAAAGATGGATGTCTTGATATAACCTATGACTCTCTTCTCCTTTTGAGTATATTTCTTAACTGATAGATGGACTTAAGGAAGTTGTATTGTTGATCTCTAGTTCTGAGTGGACCTTTTATCCTTGGAATGTTCAGGAACATTTGTTCAAAGGTGGCGCTAGATGTTGTGACATTTTCACACATCACCCCATTGCAAATGGGGACCTCCTCTTTTGCTCGCTTTCACCGACGTTTTTGCTTTGATCTTGCAGTTTCTTGCCCGAATCCATGAAGCTAGGGAAGAATGTCCAAGCAGTTAGCTCACAGGGAACATTAGGAATGCTTGAAGTAGTGAGTTTTCCTGAGGATAAGTGAAACCCTGACTATCATTCCTTGATGAAAACTGACCAATCCATGGCATAAGTCCATCATTCCATAAGAAATCCAAATCCGTCACTCTCAGCATAAGACTCCATGATGAGTAAGGAATCTTGCTCCAAGACTCTAGTCCGGAAGTTCCTGTTCCAAGACTCCAGTCCAAAAGGTTCTATCTAGGAATCCTATTCCAAAGTTCCTATCTAGGAATCCTATTCCAAAGTTCCTGTTTGGATTCTTGTCCCGAAGTTCCAATCCATGGTCCTGAATTCAATAAGGCTTGTCATTTCCATGTCAAAACCCATCTTTCCACCTTAGAACCCTCTCCATTCCCGACATGGAACTCAATTCTAATCTTGTTCCAAGACTCCATGTCCCACTCAGGAAGTCATTCCTGGACTCCAGTCCAGGAATCCAGCCCGGAGGTCCAGTCCGGAGTCTTGTTCGGAAGTACCTATCCCGGAGTCTCGTTCAAGGAATTTTGGCCTAGAATCCCGTTTCAAAGTTTATCTAGATTCTTCTTCCAACCAAGATTGCAGAGTTCAACAGACTGTCACTCTTTGGCATGATCATCCTTCAGTCATGGAACTTAGTCCTGGCCTGACAACTCTAGTCTGGAAGGTCAAAACCAAGGGATATCTCTTTAAATCTCGGTCCGGCACTCAACCTCATTTCATAGCTCGGAAGATTCACAAATCGAAGACTTAGGGCAATTTCAGGAGACAATCAACATTTAATGAATCCCCCTCCGGTAGGCTGGAATTGCGATAGGAGACTTATCCCTGGTTGCATAATCCAGCTGGTACTGGATTATGCGCCCAGGATAGATTTTTGTCCTGGTCGCAAAATCCAGTACCTACTGGATTTTGCGCCCAGGACAACTTTTTGTCCTGGTCACAAAATCCAGTACCTCCTGGATTTTGCACTCCTGGGGAACTTTGCCATTTTTCAGTTTCTCTTAGGGTAAAGGTATATTAAAATATTTTTCAATATACCTTTCAGGATGTTTGAGATAGGTCTCGAATCCACCAGATTTAACGTACAGAATCTAGAATTTGGAAGATCCACCAGATTTCAGACTTAGTCATTTTTTCAAGATTTCAGGATTTCAAGCTACCAGACTTAGCCAATTCCAAACAGGTAAGTTGAAAGATGGAACAAATGAACATCTATCCTTCAGTCGTAGAGATAGCAGATTTCTGGAGGATGGAAGAAACGAAGGATGAAACAAACAAACTTCGTGCCTCGCCAACAAATTTCGTGAGGATGGAAGGAATGAAGGATGGAAGAAACGAACTTCGTGCCTCGCCAACAGATTCTGCGAGGATGGAAGAAATGAAGGATGGAGGGAACGAAGGATGGAAGAAACGAACTTCGCATCCCGCCTTGGAAATAACAGATTCCACGAGGAAGGAACGAACGAAGGATGAAAGAAACGAACCTCGTGTCTCGCCATCAAATCCCCGGAGGATGGAAGAAATGAAGGACGGAAGGAACGAAGGATGGAACAAACGAACCTCTCATCCTGCCTTGGAAGTGACAGATTCTGCAAGGATGGAACAAATGAACCTCGTGTCTCACCATCGAAAACAGACTCTCGAAGGATGGAACAAACGAAAGATGGAACAGACGAACTTCGTATCTCGCCATCGAAAAGAGACTCTCGGAGGATGGAAGAAACGAAGGATGGAACAAATGAACTTCGCATCCCGCCTTGGTAATAACAGATTCCGCGAGGATGGAACGAACGAAGGATGGAACAAACGAGGATGGAAGAAATAAACTCCATTTTCTGATCCTGTATCAACATCTGAACCTCCATGGAGTATCCAGGAGAATGAACCTACTGCAAAACTAGAATCCCACTTCGAAACTTAGGAAAATGCAAATCCTTGACTTAAATTCCCTGAAACTGGAATCCCAGTCCAAAACTGAAGAAAATGCAGGTCATTGACTTAAAATCCCTGAAAACTGAGTTCCAAGGTCAAGTGGCACAAATTCCAGTACCTCCTTGATTGTGCGCTCCAGGACAAATTTTGTCCTTGAGCGCAAAATCTAGTACCTTCTGGATTGTGCGCTCCAGGACAAATTTTGTCCTTGAGCGCAAAATCCAGTACCTTCTAGATTGTGCGCTCCAGGACAAACTTTGTCCTTGAGCGCAAAATCCAGTACTCCTTGGATTCTGCGCTCCTGAGGATTCCTGATCCAGCCTGGAATGGGAGACCTGCAGGATGAAATTCTGGAACCCAATCTACCAGCTCTTGCATGGAAGAATTCCTCGCCTGTTATACCTCGAAGTCTGGAATCCCTAAAGGAGATGGAAGGTACTTCTAGTTTTAAAAATGATGAAGTCTCTGATCCCAATATAAGAAAATCTATCCCTGCCAAAACAGAGTGATGAAACCCTTAGCAAATATCCAAAAGACTGAACATAAAAGTCCAAGGACACATCCCGCCATGTTCCTCCACAGAAAGCAAAATTGCAACCTTCCATCTGAGTAAGATTCCATAGGAGAATATTCCAGGACTTAGCTGGATTTTAGCAAAAGTTCTAGAGTTGTGCTGGGGAAGAAAATCCTAAACCTCAGGAATTCCCCGACATGCCAAATTCCCCGACATCCCAAATTCCCCGACATTCATAAATCCCCGACCACCGACATGGGAGAAAAAGACAAAAAATAAGTCGGCCAGTGATAAAGTTGGGCAGCTAAATTTCTTTTCCTCTAACCCAGGTCAGCCAAGTGGCAAAGAAGGACAACTTACCTATAAAAAGGGCAGCGCCCAAGTCATTTCTAATCATTCCAATTCAAATCCAAAGCAGAAAACTACATTCTAGGAGCATAAATTCATCCTCCAAGGGCATAAATTCATCCTCTGGGACAAGTGGAATTCCAGGATGAGCAAGAATCCCTGACCAACTGAAATTCCTCTTGTCCATGCCTGGTAACCCTGGAATGAAGGAAAAGTCAGTCGAGTATGAAGAATGCCGGAGAATGAGGGAAATCCTTTGTTTGTTCAGGAATTTATAAGTGAAATTGATCAAAACTTGCAAAATCATTCATGTTTCATTTCATATTGTATTGTATTTATGGATTTTGTGCATCATGACTATTTGAGGTTTCCCATGTTTTGCAGGAATCCAAGACGAGGATAAGTTCCATGAGGAGCATGAATGAGGATGATCCGGGGCAAGCACAATGGATGCAGAGAGTTCAAGTGCCGGAAATGATGACCATTTCAAGGATCCAAGAGTTCCGACAATAAGAAGACTACACATGCATACCGAGGGAAGGGAAGGCAACATCAAAGATTCCAGTTCGGCGACAGGGAGACTTCTTACAAGGGGATAAGGAAGATCAAGATGTCCTTCCAAAGATTTCAAATGATAGAGAATGCCTGCATCAAGGATGGCGGAATGGTAGAAATCACTCCAAGTCCAGTATCAGGGATTCCAGTTCCAGACAGGAGGATCAATCCTTGGAGAGCCAAGAACAAAAGTACAGTTCGCCATCCATCAGGAAGAACAGGAATCCACGCCAAGGATGAGGAATTCCAACCCAAGAATTCAGGACAGGGAATTCTATTCCGCGACAGGGAATTCCAACTCAGGAAGGAATTCCATTCCAGGACCCTAAGGAAAGTGTGCCCCTGCTCAAGGAAGGATTCCTCCACATAAAAATCTTGTTCACCTGGAATCTGCGTTCAGGATAAAGGACTCCAAGACATCATGGAATTTGCGACCAAGGAAGTTCTGGACAGACATGACAGTCCTATCCAGAAGTCCTGGACAGGTGGTGACCAGGACAGTTGGAACGTCTCCTTACGCATTCTGAAGACCAGGACAGGTGGTAGTCACCTACATGTGGATCCTGACGACCCCACCTGCTTTTCTAGGGTTTATGACCCAGGGCACATGTTTCAAGGAAATCTAATTTCCTTTTGCCCTAAGATATTTTTGAGAGCCTATAGAAAGGCTGAGGGATGCCTCATTGTATCTCTCTCTCTTTTTCTGATTTTATCATTCTGATGCTCCTAGAGCACTTGTTCTTCCTGAGCTTAAACTCCAAAGTTTAGTCAGATTGTTGTAATACAGACTTCTGAAGCAATAATATATGCATTGAAGAATGGTGTTCATATATTTCTTTAGATTTTTGGCATGGTCTTATTGATTTCTTGGAGCAAATCTGAAAGATATTGAAGTTATTTCTTGTATTTTCTTACTTTCATTAGATAGATGTGATGGAAATGTTCTTGTTGAATGATTGAAGTTGATTAGTTCATACCATTTGTGATCTGTGGCTTGCAAATCACTTTGTATGGTTAGTCTGAACGTGATCCATGCTTAACTTCGGTTGTTTCTGTATGATCAGTTCCATGTTCCATGACAGGACAGTGTGAAAACCTCTACCTCTACCCCAGAAGATTGCACCATCCCTACCTAGTTGTTGTCTCATGGCGAAGCAGAGGACTGGTTCCAGTTTCATCTTCAACAGCAGTCATTTCTATTGATTAGATTCCTAAACCCTTACCTCATCTTTTGCATTTTCTTTTAGATTTTCACTAGGATTAGTTTTCTAGAAGCTTCATTGCCAAATCATCCGCCTAAATCAAAGAGTGAACCTAGGAATTCCAAGTTGTCCATTTGTGAAGGAATTCCATCCGCCCCCAAGTCCCAGTCCCAAGAGTGAATTCCATGTCTACAAAGGAGTAAGCCCACGTAAGTCCCCCTCGTGATTACCAGCAAATCACATCATTCCACTGAGTCTATCCCTACGCACGTCAAGACCTGACACAAAAGGAACCTTTGAGTAGTCTCATTCGATCACGTAGTTCAGCGTTTGAGAAGCTTTATTCAAGATAGGATAGGATACTCTGTGTTTTATTCTAATGTTGTTGTAGTCACAAAAACCTCATCAACAGGTTCCACCGGGTGTGTCAAAAACTATTGTCATTTGAAATTGCACCGTACTTGAAGCTCGTTCAAGCACTCTAATGACATAATGGACTGATCTCAAGGTGTGGGACCTTGCTGATGAGATCAGACCTCCAGAGAAGGTTGGCTCCTCATTCTAAGATGAAGGCTCAGAGAATTGAAGTAAATCTAGTGCTAATACTTGCAGGGGAGAAGAGGCAGAAGAACTATTGAAATTAAAGGAGGTGATGCACCAGATTAAAGATGTTTAGCTGCAATTGACTCAACACAATAATGATCTCAAAGCTAAAGAGAACTCACACAAACACATACCAATTCAAACAGAGGTCAGGATAGAGAAGTGAAGGTATGAGAGGGACCATTTTATCCACAATACACAACTCACATCAATCGAATAGACACAGTGCAAGAATAATGAGAGAGGCAAAACATCATTTTATATTGATCATAGAGGCTAAATAGCCATTACAAAAGAGAGAATTATTGTAGAGGAATTAGGCACAAAATAACCAATTACATTCATTGGTGAACTAGCAACTAGAGACATCAAAGGCGCAACTTCGAGCACAGTGTATCAAATCCAGTTGGTTTGTGTAATTGCGTTACAAGGTTTCATCACAAAGAACTCTCTAACCTGTATAATAGCCCAAAAGAACAAATACAAAAATACATTGTTTTCAGATGTATATATAGCATTTCATCCTCATTCTACTACAATGGGCGCTAAATTCTGGTCAATCGATCTAGGACATGCCCACGTTTCATTATATTTCTGGCTTAGAGACCCTGTCAGGAGAAGAACGACGACCATACTCATTGAATTCTGTAAAATTTGTAGAGTAGATTACCTACACGCATGGGTGCCAAGTGCATTGAAGAGGGAAGGCTTGAAGTCCTTTTGCGTACCTGTAAATCCATCCTGCAGCTTCATTTGTAACACAACATTGAAGAATTCCACTGTTTCAGCTATATGCGTTTGACTCAGCGCATAGAATTTTATTGTTGGGTACCTTTACTTAAGAAACAATGTGATTCAGGGAGGAGCAAGCTTTTACAACACTTTAAAGTATTATACCTCTAAAATATCTCATGGCACCACTGAACCTTTATCAGCTGACCTGACTTGGACTGAATTCTACCTCCAGTCACTTGATGGAGAAAACCATATCCTCAAAACCATTGGGCTCTACCTTATTGACGAAATCTTGATTTTTAGAACTTGGCTTGCATTTCCTTTTCATCAGCAAAGTTCTACCTTCGCAAGTTATTTTGGTCTTGCCTTCGTCATTTATCTCCTTGGCACTATTTTTTGCCTTATCGACAAATTATCCATATGGCAAACTTTTCGTATCTTTGCTCTTTCCTTTTATCGACAAAACCTGACTCTAGCAAACCATCCTTTCTTCTTTATTGATAAAATTACATTTTTCCAAACTTTGCCTTTGCTTCTTTTTATCGAAAAAGTTCCACTTTTCTAAACTCTGGCCTTGTCTCTTTTTGCCTTATCGGCAAAATTTGTTTTTTATGAACCAAGCCTTTAGTGCCTTTTTGTCTTCATTTTACCTTGTTGGCAAAAGTGTCTTTTTCTAAACCTCTTTTTCTTGCTATCCTCCTTTATCATCTTTTCACCCTATCGGCGAACCATGAGAAAATTGAACTTTTTCCTTGTTCTCTACTTTGCCAATTTCCTGATTTTACCTTTCCTTTAGCCACTTTTCACCTTATCGGCAAATTCTCCAATTCTCGAACCAAGCTTGCTTTATTAGCAAAATGTCATCTTGACAAACTAAGCTTGCTTTTTGCCTTATCAACAAAATGCTCATTTTCCAAACTCTGCCATCTGCCAACTTTCTCCTCCTTATCAGCAAAACTTCATGTTAATGTGTTAAGTTTTAACATAGGGATAATTTGTTTTTCCCTTAGGGTGGTTTTTTCCTGTATCGGGTAGTTTTCCCACCTGTCAAATATTTCATGCCTTTAAAAGGCTTGTACACTATGTAGTTTATCATCTCAACTAAATATATTTTCATCTCTGGTGAAATAACTTCTCCTGTGTTGCTTCTCTCATTTGTGAAGGTTTCTCTTGGTTTGCAGATGCTCCGGGGTGCTTTGCTCTAACACTTCACTTTTGCAAACTTTGCCTTTTGGTCTTGCTTTACCTTTGTTGGTGAAAAGTCACTTTGTCAAACATTTTCTACTTCCACCTTCTTCTCTATCAGTGAATCGCCTTATTGGTGACTTGAGGAATTTTAAACTTGTGAAAAGTTCACTCTTTTACTGATTTCCCGATAAGCCCTTCTTTTTCTTTGACTTAGCCAATTTTCATGTTTTCTATTTTGTCCTATCGGAAAAAATTGACTTTTTCTAACCAAGCCTTCTTTGTCGACAAAACTTCACTTTACCAAACCACTTTGCTTTGTCGATGTCTTCACTCTGCCTTTTGCCCTATCGATAATATCTCTATCGATGAAACCTTGAAACTCTGAACTCACCAAGCCTTAGCCAAAATTTCCTTCATCGGTCCATTTTCTCCATCGCGAACCTTTCTCCTTTCCCTTTGTCAGTGATTTGCCTTATCGGTGAACCTCAGATATTTCAAACTTTTGAAAAGTTCACGCCTTTTGAAAATCACTGACAAAGTTTTGTTTCCTTTTCCTCTACCTTTTACCTTTGTTGGCAAAGTCGCTAATTGGCGAACCTGCTGATCGGAGAACTTAAGGTTCACCGAACCATAAGTTTTCTGACAAAGGCAAACATTCTTATTTACTTAGTCGATTTCTTACGAGTCCTTTTGTTGGGAAAGTTCACCTTCCTCAAACTTTGTCTTCTTTTGCTCTCCTTTATTGGGGAATCGTCGAATCAGTGAACTTGAGAATTTGCAAACTTTTGAAGAGTTCATGACTTTGGAAAATCACTAATAAATGCATTCCTTAGCTCCTTATGCCTTAGTCAAATTTTGAAGAAACCCAATCTCCTTGCCCATTGTCGACAAATCGTTGAATCGACAAACTTGTGAAATTTCAAACGTTTGAAAAAGTTTGTGAAACATGAAAATTACCGATATATGGAAACATGCTTTCCTTTACTTAGTGAAATTTTGAGTTTTCCTGCTTTAGTCGACGAATCGGCCAGTCGGCGAACTGGCAGGTTTGCGAACTTGGACTTTGGCTGACAAAGGTGAAAAGGGGCCAAAAAACTAAGGCAAGGACTTAAAATTTTTTGGGTGTTTTTGGGTTTTTTGCAAGGTTTTACATTGAAAACTAAAGGATATTAGGCCTTTAAGGGATTTCATCAAGAGCTTCAAGCTGGACTATTTGACTCTAGGAAGGGGAAAATAGGTCAACAGTTACAATGGCATGTTGTTGGTTTTCATTCTACATTAGACTTCGAGTTTCCTATGAATTCATGTTTCTTCATCTTGGAGTGATCCAAATATCCTCCATATGTATTTAAACAAAGTTCAAATACTTTGTCTATCTCAGCGAAACTATTCACTCCCACCTACCATGTCCCATCCTGTGCTTCTCGAAGGAATTTAAAATATGAAATTTATTATTGGTCATAGATGGTTGGCATGTCTTCTTAGCTTTAAAATTGTCCCATGGGCCGTTTATAGATCTACCATGGGAGGGAACAATTCAAATGTTTCATCCTGAGCCTTGTGCTTGGTTGTGGTAGGTTTTCTCATTCCAAATCTCCTCCTCAACATGACAAAGAGTTTAATGTTGTTTTGATTAATGGTTGTGGTTAGTGGTTGGTTTCTCCTCACTATTGTATGCCTTTTCTCAATTGTTATAATGATGAAATGATGTGTTTGCCCTTGTTGGATAGATCTTGCATGATCCTAGATAGATATATCTTCTAATGGATTCATTCCTCTGACACAGTCATGTGGGTATCTTAGAGGCTAGGTCTGATTGGATGTGTATTTAAAATCTCCTTCCAAGAGCCTTGGTACTGAACATTATATATAAATGCTTATTTGGTGTTATACGAGTTGGTAATTAAGCTAGTTTTTTGGCTGCATAAGTGTCTTAGGTTGTTATAGGGCATCAAGTGATGCAATTCTAGTTTGTAAGGGGATGTAATACACATTGTAACTCATAGGAAGGTTATTTCATGAACATAGTTTGTAAATGGATGTCTCCATTATAGTTTTTAACTATTCAAGGGGGTGCTTAAACCTAGTTGTGGATTCTCTCTTGTCATGTTTACGAGTATGAATGTAATAGAAGTTAGATGAATGTGTGATATCTTTCTAATTCATTGTAAACTATTTTGTAATGGTCTTTCTTATGTTTCATGTGGTTAGTTACAGCATGGAGATCGAATTATTAAGTATGTCCATTTGTATCTTTGATTTGTATGTATGTGCACATATGGTTCCATTATGCTTTGTAGGTGTATCCTCTTCTTCCTCACATGATTATGACTCTATTTCCCAAAGGAGTAATCATCGGTCTAATTGGGGAAGCTTCAAACATATTTCAAATTATTCATGTCTCTATCCTTGTTAGTTTAGGAGTAGATTAGAGTCCTACATGTCCTCATGATCGAGTATTATAATTCAAAGAACATCTTATGTTACCATAAACTACTTAGATAGTTAGAGGATCATGTTACCCATGCATACATCTTGCCATTGTGTATGAAAATTTAAGTGGAGTCATTTGTGGGGATATTGTAATGTTGTTATCTTTGGGTGCATATGCAAGGCTGAAGTTATCAACTTAATAAGATGTCTTACATGCAACTAGTTAGTCTTACACCTAGTGACTAATTTTGGGGTCAAGCATACATTAGGTATTTAACTATAATTGGTTGAGCCTTGTTTAAACATATTTGATAGATGTCATGTTGAGGATACCTCAAGGAATACCCTCTCTGGTTTAGTTGAGCCAAAGATGAAGATGAGTCTACCCACTCCATTCATACCAAAGTCTAATCATAAGTCCTACCCATCACCTATGTTGACACTCCCTTGACTTAGGTGTTATCATAAGCCTTTAGGAATTTTTGAGCTACATGTCTAAGCACCAACACTACCACATGGAGGGAATAAGAATAGATGCCAAGAAGATAAAATAAATCTCATGGCCTAGCAAAGAAAAAATTACTAGCAAAGAAGAAAACCTACCCAAATGGTATCAACAGACACCAAACTAAGGAAAACGAACTATTGTAATAGAAAAAAAAGAGCAATAGCCCAAATTATAATGACATGTTGACCTAGTGACATAAAAGTCAAATGAATGACTTCTATTAAGACTAAAATTGGTTGTTCGGTGGAACAATGGTTGCCTATAAATGACAATAAATCAGTACATATCCATTTAGACATTGATTATATTGTTAAAAGCAATGATAATTACATGAAAAGTCCACCCAACTTATGAATTATCTCTAAAAACCTATTGTATGTTATCATGTCATTTGTAGTAGTCTAAATAATACATATGATAGCTCTCAATGTACCTACAACAACTTCTTATGTTCTTATAGCAGTTTCCAAACACTAACAATAGTCTCCAAGATACTTATATCACATTACAAACACTTGAAACTATCTTCGAGACACCTAAAGCACACTATAAATACTTGCAACAACTTCTTAGACAATTATAACACAATATATAAAACTTGAAACAAATTGTAGATGACCTACAACAACTTGTAGATGACCTGCAACAACCCATTTCACCCTTGTAGAACTCTACTACATGCTTGTAGTAACCCTCTAAGAATGCATGATTGAAAAAACCTTCCAAGAAACAACAACCAAAACTAAGGAAAGTTTGGAGTTTTATTTAAGCATAACCTACTATTATTTTTGAGGATGCTAGATTGCTCGTGGAACCAAAATATCCTTCATCATAAGAGAAGGTCTCATTTCTCTCATTATGACCAAGATGACCATACAGATGAAAAGCGCTAGAAGATACATCTTAAATTGGCTCCTTCTAATGAAAAGAAGAATAAAAGAAATAATGTCATTTAGAGGTTCATGGAGATTCCTCTAATGATGATGGACACATATCTTGTGCCAAACTCAAGAAGGGAGTTTCAAAAAATGGTGATAGTTGTCATAGAGGAAAATAGCTCTAACAATTATTTTAAGAAAGGGTCAAGGTGAAAGGTTTGATGCCCTATTTGGCTCCCACTCTTAACCAAATCTTGTTTCTTATAGACTAGTTAGTGAATTGGGATTAGTGGTTGTAAATCACCCACATCCATATTCATTGGGGTGGCTGCAACATGGAATGGACATGAAGGTAACCAAGCATTGTAAGTTAGCATTTAGTCTACATCTAGAGTATAAAGATGAAGTGTTGTTTGATATTGTGTTATTAGAGGCACGTGATGTAAGTTTTGGTAGTCTCTATCTACACATGCATGATAACATACTTCAAGTTCAAAAATTAGTATTGGCTTCAATTGTAAGTTAAGAGTTTCTTTGTTAAATCCTATAGCGGTTGATATAAACTTGTCATTGCTAGTACCTCAAGTACTACAAGGCTAATCAATGCTTTTGGGTAGATTAATCCCCAAATTAATAAGGGACATCACATGAATGAAAAGGCTGATGTTGGGGCTATTATAAAGCCTCAAACTAATAGAGTAGTAAGCTCAAGAGAAATAAGTGTAACAAGGTACTCATTCATGGGTTAAGAGATCATAAAATTAGAAAGAAATAAAGGTTGGAGTGCTCCAAATGTTGGCATTAAATTGAATTTTGATGGTTTCTTGAGGGGGAATCTTGGAGTAGTTGGCATTGGTTATGTTTTATATGGAGGTAGAGGAGAATTTTTTTGTGGTGGTTCTCCAATTCATGGCAAGCTCTTATCATAGGTTTAATCATGGCCTACAAGGAAGGTTTTTGGGAGATCAAAATTGAAGGTGACTCTCAAGTAGTTATTAGTGCATTAAAAAAGATAATAGCCCTAATTGGAGGATGAGGTTATATTTTTAAGAGGTGAGTATATGTATAAGAAAGTTTCAAATGGTGAAGTATCTCCATTGCTTTCAAGAACAAAATAAAGTGGTTGATTTTCTAGCTAACAAGGGAACAGAGTGTTTCATTATTTTGATATTAAATTTTTTGAATATCCTAGTATAAAAAGATAATTATCTTCCCACTTTTCATTCATAATCCTAAGCTCTAATAGGGGCTTTGTTTTCTATGGAGGTAGTTGGCTATCATAAATTACAAGATAGTATTCACATGACAGGTTTGTGCATGTTGAATGTCATTATGAGTAGTCAAGGCATTATTAGTTAGTGATGGCAAATTATTTGACAGTTCTTTATGGTGTTTAGGTGGGCGATTCTTTTTATTAAATTGTCATGTGGGATTCCTCCAATATTATCTAGGTATCCTTGTTACAGTGAGTCAAGGTGTTTGGTCTCCTTGGGATCCTTTGAGAAAAGGGCATGTTTCTAATTTTTGATTGAAGAATTTTTTTATTGTCCAATAGTGCAAGCTCTCAATTTGGTTAAGGTAGTGTTGGATAAAGATGGAGTGGAAGACATGAGAATTATTCAGTTGTGTGTTATAATTTTGGTGGAATTTCACAACAAATCAGAGGAAGTTGTGAGCAATGCGACTATGCACTATAGTATTATAGAGTTGTTTTTAATGCATCAATTAATGAGGGTTTTGAAGAGGCAGCTCTAATAGCTCATGCTTTTTGGTAATTTTCATACTAGTGGAGGCTAAAAATGAGGTAATAATGGTGGATTTTAACTCTCTTAGTAAGGATGTGGGTATACTCATGGATTTGTTTCAAGAAATTAAGGTTGGTAATTAAACACTTTATAGTTTCTCACTAATGAGATTTTGGAAGTTACAAGTGGGTTCTCCTTTCTAGCCTTTGCTAATGATATTTTGACAAGAATGATGTGATAGGTAGAGTTAACAAATGGTATTTACCTTGTTGGTTCAGAGATAGCTTCCATATCTCCTATCACAGTGGAGATGGTTCATGTTTTGGAAGAAGGTGTTGCAAATAGAGCTAGTGATACGTGGTACTCTATCCTAGGTGGTGTGGGTATTATAAGATGGGGAGTGTATAATTTATAATGCTTTCTTTATGTGTTTGTGCTATTCAATGGTGGTTTTTGAATGCTATGTAAGTGTATATGAATTATTATATGTTTACATGTCATTGTTCTTATTTCAGTGTTTTAGGTTATATGGATCTATGTTGGTTGTTGGTTATCTCTAGTGGTATCTTCATGTTATTCTTTGCTAGCTTAGACTCTTTGCGATGCACGTCACTCGAGATAGAGTTTGCACAAGATTTTGTATTCAGTATAGTATTTTTCAATATCATTTATTGTGATGATGCCCCATAATAGAACCTCAATATTAAAACCAAATTAAAAAATAAATGTATAAAGATACAAGGCCAACTTAAGGAAGTAAGCATGTTCAATTTGAGAAGAAGAAAGAGTGTCACAGTCAAGTAGAATCCATGAAGGTGAGCAAAATTTTCTTTCCTTTTAGTATTTTGCTAATGTAGCAAGTGGATCAATCATAGGACATGTTTGTGCCCATGATTGGTTCACATATACTTAAAGAGATGAGTGGACTTGGATGATCCCAATCCATATTAAGGAGAAATTTTGAAAGGCATATGGATTGAGAGTTCTTCAAATGCATATGTCAGTATCTTAAGGATTTTGGGGACCAAAATCTACCTAGAAAGAGAGGTGTGATCCAAAAAATTGATTAGGAAGTTTGAATCTCATGGGTTTTGCAGTTGGGCACCTTTACAAGAGGTTTCAAGCACACTAGTGGGAATGTGTAGTTCACATGTAACATGCTACATGTGTTTAGTTAACTGCTACATATATTAGTTGTTGTATAACTAGGCTTAGTTATTGTGCAACATCTAAGTGGCTGCATAATAGTTCATAGTTGTTGTGTAACTATCTCTAGTTGCTATGTAACATCTCAGTGGTTGTGAAAGATTTTGTAGTTGTTATGTGAAATTATCCTTAGTTACTACATAAGAAGACCTAGTTGTTGTCCAACTATAGGAATGTCAAAAGGCAATTTTTTTCCTTTTTGGTAATTGTTTAACTTCATAAAGGAGTTGTGTTTGTTGTTATCTCATGTTGGGTGACATTAGGATAGAAAACATCATTCTTGGTATATATTTATTTCCTCTAAGTTGTGATTGTTTATCTCACCAAGGAGCCATGGTAGTTTATGTCCATCTAGTGGGCTTAATCATTTTTCTTGTTTTATTGGTATCCATAAGAGTTGAGTTGAAGGACATTTGCAGTCTCATGATGGTGTTTGGATGGTGGGGTAGTTGCAGAAGGTTGCCCCTTACCACCCCAAATTGGTTTAGGTTACACTAATGCTAAAAGGGGGGATTTGGAGGACAACATAGAATAGAATCAAACAATAGAGAGTGGGATGACTCAATTGGATACCTTTGGTAGTTCATTAGGTATTGTACTATGCAATGGTAAAGTGGAGTTAGCTAAAAAAGACACTTTTATATGGATAATTTAAAAGAGGATAAGTAAACAAGGTTCTTGTGAGTTGTAGAGAGGAGAGTGGAGAACATTTATTAGACTATAGAAATAATAATAACTCCATAAAGTCTACAAAATTAGTAAATATCCATGTACTGGTATTGAAATCATGAATGGGATGCTACATTGCATACCCTTCCTATAGTTTTTCACTCATTGGGTTTTCTCCAAAGGAAACTTGTGTCATGTGTATTTTTCTTGTTATGTGCCCTACTATTTGTTTCT